>OX422222.1:441549218-441999218 GCA_949130495.1 Sambucus nigra | reverse complement strand
ACCTTTCCCCCAAATCAACTTCTTCTAGAGTTTTGTGAGTTTTTTAAAGTAGTCCTTGCTCAATGTGCCCTAAATACTTGTCGAATAATCAATGGTGTTCAAGGAATAAGTGAACTATATGGGACCCATATAAGGGTCCTAGAAATTTTGTATTGTTACTCACAATCCCAAACAACTTATGGGATTCTTTATGTGAGGGTGAGAAAGGATGATAGAGTCCTGGTCATGAACCTTCTTGATTCCAATAAGGGTTATTGGAATCATGGTTCTATTGCCATAAATTAGCAACATCCAACTCTTCCTGAAGTCAAACAATATCAAAGGTTTTTGTGCTCGGGGAGAGGAAGATACACCGGTCAACCTTATTTCCATTCTTTGCACTTTTAGTTTTATTTATTAATGCAATTTGTGATGATGATCTTCTTGCGTTTTTCTCTAGCTCGATCAAAGAAGAAAGTGCCCCTTCCTTTTATTTTAATAGGGAAGAATTTATCAAGGTCTGCAAGTTGAGAAATCCATTCATTATAGGAGGTGATCACCTAAAGTCGACATATTTCCTTCTTTAATACAAGAATTCCACTTCCAGTTTCATTGCTCATCCCGTGGAATCAATCCCTAACGTACCCCTTCCTTCAGTAAGTGAGGGGTCTTCCACCTCCTATTCTTTTGAGTCATTGAAGATTGATACCATCTTTGGCATAGAGGAAGAATAGATATTTCCAAAGAAAAGGATTATTTTGGTTGATGATGATGATTGTCAACTTCTCCTAAGTCCAAGGTCCTCAAGAAAAAGGAGTTTGGGGGCCTTTTTGTCCCAGTTTTCTTGACGAATCCCCCCAATCGAGAGAAGAATAAGGAGAATATGACTTATTATTCTCTCGCTATTATTCCCTACCAAAAGGGAGATCCCCCAAACCTTAGGAAGGTCCACCAGGTAATATCGATGGCCAATAACACATCGTTGGCCTTTGTCCCATTGAAGGGGGAGTGATCGCACTTGACCGTGAGCAAGTTAATAAGATGACCCTCGATCATCTTTCTACACATGCCGCTCAAGCATTGTCATTGGTAAGAATAAATTTCTTTTGGTTTTACCTCCTCTACTCTGCCTAGATTGTTAATTTTTCAAATTTTGACATAATTCTCTTTCTTCTTTCTGCAGTTTGTGGTTGACTTTGTCGCCATCCTAAAAAAATGCTCCAACTAATTCAGGGTCAACGACGACCTGACCATGACTTTAAACAAGTATGAAAAGGTGCTCGCTGCTCTATAGTATACCTATGAGATAGAGAAAAAGTTCAACAGCTTGGCGATGGATGCGTTGAAGAATGAGCACGGCCAATTGAAGGTCACGTATGAATAATTGAAGGTCGAACACGATCAATTGAAAAACTCAAGATGATCGGACGAAGGCTCTAGCTCTCTCTAAGGATGCATGATATGATAAGGGTTATGAGGAGGACTTAGATGATGCAAAATGCTAGTTGACTTTTACTATAAAGTCAAACTTCAAAAAAGGCTGGGATACTGCTTTGACGACGACCAACATCCCATATGAGTCCAAACTCTTTGGCAAGCATGATATAGGTTCTCCTTTAAGAGAAAAATAAGTTGATCGGATAGAGGAAACTATCGACCAAGGTGATTGAGGGTGAAAGGAGCGTCGTGTATGAACGCTAATCCTTGTTTTCATTTCACCTCCTCAATACAAAAACCTAAGCTACTACTACACTTGACAAGCAAGCACAACGGTAAGTCGGGTGTCGTAAATCTACAGGGAGTGATTGAATTTTAGATTTTAATTATTTTTCTACTTTAAAAATAAAGGTGTAAAAGGTGATAAGGGGTTATAAAGAAAAGGGGAAAAATAAGAAGTTACACTATGCAAAAGTAAAGCGAGGATTGGGATCGTATTCGCACCACACAGGCTAAACAACTACTAATTAGAATTTCGGTTCGAAAGGTATTTAACCGCCATAATCAGTTAGGAATAAACATCACACAATAAGGAATTTAACCTAAAGTTGCGAGATTAAAAATTTAACGAAAAATAGTCACACGCGGATTAAATTCGGATTATCGTTATAAACACTAACGTTGTGTGACAAAGAAAGTTAAACGCATAATAATCCGACTTTGATACGTGAGGTTTCGATTAAATGCAATTTTACACAAAACCTAGCTTTCGGAGCTCGACGCCCATTAATGGCGGAACATAACCCCGACCTTATTTATCTAAGGGCGATACATAAATTAAACTACTTTAACACTAGGAAAGCAATAAATAAACACAACTAAATATTAATCTAGGTAAGAAAAAGTAAAGAAAGCATGAAAATAAAGGAAATACAACAACTATATTAAGGAAGACAATGAAATAAACTTACAAAATGGGCAAAACCCTAATGAAAATGGGAGGAGGGTGAATCAGCTCCCAACAAACGCTAAACCTAATTTACAAAAAAGAAAGATATCCCTCTCAAATGAGAGAAAATGGTTTATATACAATCCCAACAATGGAAAACTTGTAATAAAAAGAATAGCAAAATATCTGCAGAGCTGAATCGATTCGGCCAAGGGAGAATCTATTCAACATGAAATATCTTGGAAGATTGGCTTGGGGCGAATCGATTCGGCAAGGGCTGAATCGATTCGATATGGAGAATTCTCAATGTTGAATGTTTCTGTAAAGAAGTCAATTAGACTAATCGATTGGGTGGAAATCAAATTAATTCTGTAACTAAAATACCCGACCCTTTCCCTTAAGCGAATCGATTCTCATGAATCGATTTGCTCCCCTATTTTTTGCAATTCTTCTGCTTTGGTTTTGTTGTAATTCCCTTCTACCGAAATTCTCGTAACTTTTTCGTTATGGATCAGATTCATGCACTGTTTACGACCACGCGAAGCTCTCCCAGATGGATACAACTTCTCTAGATGTTGGGCGATCTATCCAAGCTGTGAAATGTCTAAATTACCCTTACGCGTGCAGATTTGTACGGAGACTCGCCAGAATGTGCCCGAACTTCAGACTAAGTACCGAAATACCTAAAAAAGCTCAATTAAGCCCTACAAAGCATGTATATATAGAAATCCGAAGTTGTCTGGTTAACGAGCATAAATATAGAGATTAAGGTACCCGAGGGGGCTAATAATGCATAGGTTAAAGGGTGAAATACACAATATTTGTGCCGTATCACAAGGGTACTTTGAGGCTGACAAGGGCAAACTTACAGAAACATAAGAGCATGTAAAATAAAAGAAGGAAAAAAAATAGTTAGGAATAATTAGCTTGAGGATCCTTGCATTTTCTTTCGTTTTTATTTATTTGTAAGGGTTTTGCCTTATTTATTTGTAATGAAATATTTTATCAAAGTCCGACTTCATCTTTTATTATTAATGAGTAATTTCCTCTTATTCTTATAGCTTGGCAATATATCTGGAGAGATTCCTTCTTATGATGGTAACCTAGATACCATTCTTGGTCATGGAGCTAGTGTT
Organism: Sambucus nigra; assembly: GCA_949130495.1. Lineage (NCBI taxonomy): Eukaryota > Viridiplantae > Streptophyta > Magnoliopsida > Dipsacales > Adoxaceae > Sambucus > Sambucus nigra. The sequence continues at coordinate 441,995,717 of OX422222.1, read as the reverse complement.
CAAGCTCGCCGTGATTTCATTTCTACTCTAAAATCTCTTCAGATAATGACCAAGGCGTACAAAGAATAATTTATCTTGGTCTCCGAGATTAAAGATGATGTCAATGACCTTGGCGATGTTGGAGCAGTTATGCAAGATGAGATCAATGCTTTGAGAAAACAATTCCTTGAGAAAATAGCTTGTCTAGGCCAAGGAAGACTTGCAGAGATATGAATTAATCAAAATGGGGATGATTCGTGACATACTCAAGCTTCGTTATCTCTTTAGGAAAGGTCCTTGTGTGGCATGGCATCTGGTTATAATGAGGGGTGGATGGAAGCACCCCTCATGCTGGATGAAGCTAAATAGTTGGCATACAAGTATGGTTAGTTGAATGTCTTGGGAGTTAGAAAGGTCCTAAAGGATTCCTAACTATAGTATTGGTACAAAGTTGACTGTTCAGCCTATCACCATCCCCCATTTGGAAGTGAATAGAGCTAGGATCCTATTGATGCATCCCTCTACAATTGGCCAAACATTATTTGGCTTCTCATGAGAGTGATGATGAGTTCAAGCAAAACCCTGATGATAACCGAAGAACCATTGTGGCCGAGGAGATTACTCGTCAGGCACAATAGTTGTACAAGTTATTTTTTCTTGCACGGATGTAATTTTTATTTTTTTAAGTTAGTACGCTTTCCCTGGTATAATTTTATATTATAATGTTTGTGTAGTTCAACATTATTAATTCTTCCATTTCTTTATCCCGAGCATGTTTATTTCGTCTATCTTACCTTTTAAGTCGTATCGTCATACTAGCTTAGGCCTAGAAGAAAATTTGAAAAAAATGCACGTGGTTTTTGGGCCATCCACCCGTTCAGGATTTTTATTTAACCATTGTCAGGTTTACTTAGTACCTAGGGATCCCCCGTAGGACATTTGCTTACCTGAGAAATTCTTGAGATTTTTATGTTTCTATGATGAAAGTTGATAAACCTTATTTTTTAGATTAGATATAATAAAATTGTGATAGTGGCCAATGTCCGACCAAAACATGAAAGTGTAAGCCTACCATATGGAATAATGTTGAATAACTAAATGAACCACTTGGCCACTTGGGCTTATACTTTATTGAATTCAAACTTAAACTGTTTCGAGAAACATAAGTTGGGAACTAAAAATTACTAGTAATAAGTAAATAAACTAGAAATAATACTTTCTTAAGTTGGTTGCATTCCAAGCCCTTGGTGTCTCTCTGCACTCCATCGTTTCCAAGTGGTAGGAGCCTTGCAAATCATCCCGGATGACCTTGTTTGACCCGGACTTTTTGTCTAAAGGGTTTTTGGCATTTCTGAGCACCTTATTGAGGACGTAGTTGCTGACATGGAATTTCCTTGGGTTTACGCCCTTGTTGTACTATCTAACCAACTGTTGTTGGTAGGAGACTAAATTTTCCATGGACTGCTCCTTTAGTTAGTTAGACATATTAAGATTAGTCCTAATAATTTCTTCGTTCAAACCCTGTTCAGCAACGGTGGTCTTTATGGTCGGCAAACCAACATCCAAAGGGATTAGAACTTCCATCCCATAGGATAAAGCGAAGAGCGTTTCCCCAATTGGTCTTCTAGGAGTGTGAGGATATACCCATACGATGTTGGGAAGTTCGTCTACCAAAGCACCTGTTGCCTTCTCTAATATCTTCTTTATGCCATAAAGTATTATTTTGTTAGAGGCCTCATCTTACCCATTCCTCTAAGGATAAGCCACAAAGATGAAGTGATGCTTGATGCTATAGCTGTCGTAGAAGATTTGGAATGACCCACTTTCAAATTACATGCCATTATCCATGATAATTATCCTAGGTACACCAAAGAGCGACATGATGTTCCTCCATATGAACCTGATTATGTTAGTATCCCTCATGTTTTCCAATATTTCTGCTTTAATCCACTTTGGGAAGTAGTTTGTGCCGACCAAGAGGAATTCGTTATTTCATGGTGCTGTTGGGAGTGGACCTACAATATTCAGACCCCATTGGGCGAATGGCCATGGACTAGTAAGTGACATTAATTTGTTAGCTGGTTGATTGAGTATGTGAGAGAAATTTTTTCACTTTCACACTTCTTGACATAGAAGATTGTATCTTTTTGCATGTATGGTCACCAATATCCTTCTTTGATCACCTAAAAATCCTGAGACCTTCCTCTAACGTGGCTCCCACAAATTCCATCATGAATCTCGTACAGAATTTGGTCGACATCACTTGGATGCACGCATTGGAGGTACAGACCAGTGAAAGATCTTCAATAGAGTTTTCCTTCAGGATCTAGATAAAATGTGCAACTTTGGCCCTAACTTAGTGGTCTTGCTTCTTATCGAACAATATGATGTCAGTAGATAAGTGATTATTGAGTCCATCCATCTGGGACTTCTTTGCACGGTAAGAACCAGCTCGGTGACCACGGGCTTTTTTTATACTCGGCATAATGAGGAATTCCACTGTAATGGTTCTTTTCAAATGAAAGTCCACTGCCGACCCCAAGGCTGCTAAGGTATCGACATGGTTATTATGCCCCTGGGGGAACTATTGAATATGAACTTCCTTAAATTTAGCCATAAATTCCTACGCGACCTACTGGTATGCCTCCATTCATTCATACTTGACATTGAAATCTCATGTTACTTAATTAGATTCTAGCTTTGAATCGTAATATATGTCATGATGGATTGCCCCCACTGAGTAAGCTTTACGCAGTCCTTCGGTGAGGGCTTTGTACTCAGACTCATTGCTAGAAGCTTCAAAGCTAAGTCTGATCCCTTTCTCAATCATTGCATTCTCTGGAGAAATAAGCACTTATGATACAGGATATCATCCAGAGATGGATTCAACTTGGCTTCTAAGTTTGTATAACAATGTTGAGATATAACAACATAATAATAAGTAAAAGAGATGGCAAAAAGGAGATAGAGACATATATAAGTGGTTCGGCCTTAGCCAACGTCCATTGTGCAAAGGGTAAACCAATTTCACTAAGTATGATGGCTAGAATCCATTGATAATGTTTACAATATCTCTATAGTTTCTCTCTTCAAAGACAATATATTACAGTAGGGTTTTGATAGTTCAATCCTTATAAAAGGAGGCGGAGAGATCCTTTTATAGCCTCATGGGTGCGCAGTATCACCTTCAAGCATGCAACTCATGTGTAGTGAGATCAAGTGAATAATGAGAGCGTGGCCGCAGTAGAGTGAGGTGTATACTTCATGATGACTAAATATTCCCTTCCTGTGCTATCTGACACGCTATAACGGTATTTATCACATGTGCCAATAATACCCCTACCATATTTTCCACGTGCGCATGTTGTGTCTGAGGCTAGGAGTCTTGATTGGCTAAGACTGGTGAAGCATTGATACTCGAGGATAGAGTCAAGACAATATTAAATCCATTTATGGCATGTCTGGCTGATGATGATGTCTCGACTTCATGGAGTTGTCTGAGTCCGACACAATTGGGCCAAAAATGTTGGGTCGACACTGTGATTATATTATTGCAAGGAATTTAATGTTTGGTAGTTGATAAAGGAAGTCACGTGATGGGATAATCTCAGAGGACGAGATTATCCAATACGACACAATGGATGAGAATTCTAGTACCATGATAATTATGAGGAAGTTCATGAGGGGACATGCTATCGGGGTGGGTCTCGTCCAGACGATACTAGACTTATGTATATCAATCACCCCTTAGACCTTAGTCTTCAATGTTAATGGGAGGCAGAGGTATAAATTCATCTTGGTTCATGAGTGGTTCGATGTCACCTCAATGTCAATGCATCTCTTGTTGATGGTAGTGGGAAGGCGTGTATGTAGAGGTGTCGTTTTAATGCCCTAAAATGGACACCTATCAGTTGGTGCATGGCTTGGCGTGTGGCCCAAGAGGCTACGTAGCAGTATATCACTTCGAGTGACACGCTACAATGTTGAGTTCTTGGTTTTTCGTATGCATGCTAGGTATTTCAAAAATCATCCTAAAACATCTTTTTTCTCTTTCCTCTCTCATATTCCAATCCATTTACCAGAGCTCTAGCCCTCAATTTTCTCTCTCTAAACTTCCTCATTTTTGGCAATCAGCTTATCCAGTTTCTGACATTCTTTTCTTCCTCTGATCTTCTTCATCTCTTTAGGTACCCCTTTCACTGTTAGTTTTTATTTTCTAGGTTGCAATCTCAATATTTCATAGTTTCTTCATTTTTCTGTGAAAAATCCTTTTTCCAGCTACCATTCGAGGTTTATAGTTTGAATTGGGGTGGATTAAGGAAGAAATATAGTTTAGGCCTTGTTTTAGGATTGATATTCTCTAACTTTACGTTTTTCTCGGTCTAGGATCGATTTTTCGAATGAAGCTTGCCAGAGTTATTCTTAGTGTTCTTAACTGGTTCATTCAAAAAACCTTTCAAGTTCCCCTGTTTGATCTTTAGCCAACACCATTTAAACCCTTATTCCAATTTTTCATGTATCATTGACTTTTTAAATTAGTAAAAGAGTTTCCTCACCTCCGTGATCGTATCAAATGAGAGATCAATAGGGTTGAGGTCGAGGCTAAGATCAAAGATGAAGCTAAGACTCAACTTCCTCTCACCCCGTCCTATTAGCTATAGTACTTCCACTATAACTTCTTAATTATCCAGCTTTATTCGTGTCTAGAGTTATCATTTCCATTAGTAGTGACACAATGTATGCTTAGTCCTCAAAGGACTCTCTATCCATTCCATCCTCCAAGGGACATATCTCTTCTCATAATGCCGACTCTCGTGTTAGATGAGAGAAATATCAGGCTCACTCTTTTAAAGCGTCCATGAGAGTCCTCGCCGATTGTATGATAAGGGAGATACAACTGAGTCTAGTAATCATGGACATGCCACAACTTATACTCATCAACAGGAAGACCCTAAGTTCGAGATCTATGACATCTCTAACAATGAGCTAGAAGTTGAGGTGGCTATCAATGTGCCTCTAATGCCAGTGCCTATCTCGACCATGACTGAGGCCGAGTTCAGGAATTCTGATCCTCGTGATAAAGATCCTACCATTGAATAGGATGAAGAAGAAGATGAATACATCCTAGACACAAGTGTGGACTCGGCTATTCCCAACAACATTCGTGAGACCGACCTTATAATTTGGAGGCAACGCAATGGTGTCAAATCCTCTATTAACACGAGGGTTCCCTCAAAAAATGAGCATGCCTTCGACAGAAGGTTGCGAGGGATGTTTTTGTTTACGAGCAAATGTTCAAGATTGGTTTTCATCTTCCCATTAATTCGTCCATCCATTCCATCCTTTCTTCTATCATCTTGGCTTATGTCCAACTTACACCGAATGCCTGGAAGATCCTTATCAGAGTTACCTTGCTTTAGAGGATTGCCTTCAAAGTGTACATCCAAATTTATGTACTTCGGGTCTACTACATTGTTGTTATGATGAAAGGAACTCCTTATTATCACTTTGTTGCTCTTCGCTCTGACTAAAAACTTATCAATATTAATGGTACTTCCAATCATAACTAGAATTCCTATTACTTCTTTCTCTCGGGAGACTGAGAATTTGGGGGTAATTTATCATCTTCTGCGAAAGAATCGGGAGTCCCCAGATAGTGGGATAGGGTATCAATCTTGACAAAAATGGATCCATGTCTTAGTGTTGAGATGAGAAATGATATTGACCAGCTCCGTGGTCAAGGAGGTCTCATAGTCTTTGAGGATCTGATGACTCATTACCTTCTTGAGTACACCGACATGGGCTTGGACCCCCTAACTTAACTTCGTAAGAATTTTTTAAAATTTTCTTTAATTTTTCAACTTTTTTGTTGTCTACTTTTGCTTTGACTTAAAGTAAGACGAAACTAAGTTATGTGTTATTTTTTGTTATATATCGTCAAGAAGGAATGCCAGACTCAATGTCGGAGATGGCAACCTAAATCACAAATAGTTCACTGGCCTGTCTCTAGGGTGAAGTTGTTGCATCGATCCAGACTCGATAAAAGTCTACCACAGCTAGACCCCCTGCTATTGAGGGGTTTAAAAAGAGGAAAAATGATACTGAGGGAACTCTGCCAACCCCCTCCCTAGAAGAATAAGAAGGATGCCCCTTTGAGGAAGACCAACGACTCCCTTTGGCCCATAAGGGATGATACCACAGCTGTCGCGCGTGTGGACTAGCTACGGATAAATGCCGACTCCCTTCTAAGGAGTTAGACACTACACAAAAACTATTGAATTGTCATGGTTATTAACCGTGACAAGTCAAACTTGACAAGTTCAATGACCGTGACAAGTCTGGGGGTGACAACGTCTTTGTCACGGACTTGCCATGGTCATTGACCGTGATAAGTTCACTAGATTATCATGGTCCTGTCAAGGTCTTTTATCATGATAAGTTTTTGTTATGATCAAAGACCATGACAAAATCGTGACAAAACTAAAAAAATGTCACGGTCAAAGACCGTGACAATTCTGGGCAGAATTTAAAAAAAACTGTTGGACAGTATGGCCACTGCCACTGCCCAACTGTATATTTGTACCTGTTATAACAAAATTGTACCTGTTCAAATAACATATATCCAAATAAAATAAAAATCATATACCAAATCAAGGCCTTTATAACCCATATCCAAATAAAATAGAAATGCAAATATCCATCATATCTAAACCAAATAATACCAATATCAAAAGAATATAAATACAATCCAATTTTCAAAATAAAAAGAGATAGAAATAATGTCAATCTTCAGCAGGTCGGAGCAGGAAGGAAGGCCACAAAATATATGAATTGACACACCCCGCAATATACTAAACGCCGCATTGTTCGCATAACCACACAAGTGAGTTCTCCTTTCCCTCCACCACATGCGTGCCGCTCACTCTGGCTTCAATGTCTTGGAGGGGATGCCCATGAACCAGCATACTTGGGAGGAAGCTCGAATCCCTGAACCCCCTCGCTATTGCATCCCATAATATATGTCGAGCAGATGCACGCTCAACCAATTGAGTGTTGACATAGGCCACTCGGCAAGGGTCACCATGGGAAATAGATCATCATATGGCCCCGAGTTTGTGCGTATCGGTGATGAAGCAATGTCATCAACGTCAGTGTTGGTGTCCTCGTCCACGTACTTGTCCTCCTCTACCACCTTATCTTTCCCCTTTCCCTTGCCCTTTCCCAACTGATATGAAGGCGTACATATCTAGGATTGTCGCCTCCAACTTTGATAGATTATCGTCATGGGAATCCACATTATGGGCCAACCCGATATTTCTCATCTCCATGCCGATGATCCTGGACTTGCCCACCCGTGAGCTCACCCCCTAGTCCTCCCATTGCGATCTGCCCGAGCACTTAACTGAGTGCATTCGTAGCCAAAGATTCTTTGTCGGCATCAGACTGCGACTCATGCACTTCCTTAAGCTTTGTTTGAAAAAATAAAAAGTACACGATTAGTCAGTTAAGTAAATAAAAAAATTATGACATAATTGAAAAAATTAAACATTTATAACTTACAATGGTGGATGCGATGCTCGGGACCACCTCTTTGTCCTTCCCCTTTTCATTTGAATTTCTGCATAGGCATCAAGCCTATGTGGCCTACCCGTACGGGCACTCTCCGTCTCCTAAAATAAAATAATATAGAATTAGTAAGTAACGCAAATTAATGCTAAATTATACCAACTAAAATTAAAGAAAATTAAAAACTTACCATCATGTGCTCCACCTCGGCGTAAGACGTCCGCCCAAAGTAGTGCACATCCAACTTTTTTGCCCGGTTGTCCCTCCCCGATTGGCGAGATGCCAATTGCCGCTCATTGGTCTCATTATCGATAAATTTCTGCCATTGTGCTAATGAGATTGGCTCTTTGGGGAGGGGGACGATTTCACGAAGTCTCAGAATAGACTCCTGGCTCTTCCCAAAGTAATGTGCCTATAAATTCGTCTTTCACGTTTTATATTGACCCCTCAATAGCTGCAACGCGGGGTCGCAGAAATATATGGGCAGGTCGAATTATTCCTATCAAATAAATACAAACCATCATATAAGAAATTATTACAGTTATAAATATAAATATTAAATACACAACATGTAGCGCCCCCCAGATGTTCATCTTGAGATCAATAGGCATGGCCCTCCTATCAGTGTACCTCGAGCGAAGAATTGCCTTCAACAACTCTAGCGCTCCAGCTACTAATTTCATCTTATTTTCGACGCTGGCCCATAATTTGCACCATTTGGGGGGCCTACTGTCCTAAGAGATCTGATCGCCTCCACTACCACGTCCTGATGAAGTTATTTTCTGCAAAAATTGTTATTATTAGTACAAAGATGTATATGAACTTTGAATTAATGCTCAAATCCGATAATACCGATACATACCAATACCAATACCAATACCAATACCAATACCAGTATCAATTTATACCAATTTCAATTTATTCCAATACCATTATCAACTTATACCAATTTCAATTTATACCAATACTAATACCAATTTATACCAATTTTAATTTATACCAATTTCAATTAGGGCCACGATCAGAAGATTTACTTTCAATTTCTGAGCCTGCAAGTATTCTCAATCGCATCCTATGTTCAACCCACCCGGTAAAAAATTAGAACCTTTCTCAAATCTAAAACTATGAGAGGGGGTAAAAACCTCTTATGGCAATGGTATACATTTTTTGAGCTAGCGGGGAGACTGAGAGATTATATCTCCTCTCAACAAATAGGACACCCTAAATAGCATGTACTACACAACCGAATAATGTCCCATAAGTTGGAAAACCATGAATTGCCCACATCAACATAACTTTCAACGTAAACTCTTCTTTTCTAAAAGTGTAAAATGATTGCACACCCTCTTCCCACAACTCATTTAATTCTTCTATCAAAGGAGCCAGGTAGACATCAATGTCCTCACTTGGTGCCTTTGGCCTAGGGATCAACAAAGACAACATCAAAAATTCGGATCTCATACACTGTGAAGGAGGGAGATTTAGTGGGGCTAGAATCACTGTCCATACACTCTGATTGGTGCTTAGATTTCCAAATGGATTGAAACCATATATTGATATTTCCAAACGAATGTTACGTTGTTCTCGTGCAAAATCAGGATACTCAAAATTTATCCTCTTCCAAACTGTAGAATCAATAGGATGGTGCATGAGATTTTCTTCTTCTTCTGCCCTAGCATGCCAAGTCATTGCCTCCGCTATCCATGGTACTGTGAAAAACCGCTTTAATCTAGGCCCAATGGGAAAATATTTCAACTCTTTTTTAGGCACTTTTGTGTTTGCGCCTTCTTTGCCAGTAGATTGGGCATATTTAGGTCCATCACATACCTGACACCGATCGAGATTTTCATACTCCTTTCGGTATAGTATGTAGTCATACACACAAGCATGAATTGATTTATACTTCATTCCTAAACCTTTCAAACTATATTTCATGGTGGGATAGCTGTTTAGGAGCGTATTCTTCTTAGGTAGAAAGCCCTTCACCCAATTCAAAATTCCTCTTACGCTAGTGCCAGACAAACCATATCCAGTCTTCAAATTATGCAAACCAACCATGGCATGTAAAGTCGTTTGATCTTTCTCATAACCAGTGTATAATGGCTGGCTCACCTTAAATTTAAACTTTGGTAGTCATCGTCAAGGATTTATTAGTGTGAATTAAATTAAGGATTTTGAATAAATTAAACAACCACATTCGCCCAATATAATCCAACAACAAACCAACAAATGTGTATCCCATACTCCTTCTAATTCATCTACTCAATTAATTCATTTCCAACAACATAAAAAATTAAATACATGTGACTAATTAGCTTCAAGTCCTAAATAATAACACCCAATCAACATTAACAATTTCTAACCAATTTCAAACCTCTATAACAATACACAAACAATATTTATAATGTCAAATTAATTTCATTCTCTAAACAATAAGATTCAATCAATATTAACAATACCTATTAATTTCAATCCCAACTAACACCACCAAATCAACATTAATAAATAATAATACCAACCAATTGTAAGCCCTAAATTAAAAATACACAATAAATATTTGTAATGTCCAATTAGTTTCATGTCCTAAAATACCTAACTAACACCCCTCCCCCCCACACACCCTACCCCCTGCCCCCCCCCACCCCCCACCTACACACACAAACACACCCACTTCCACCCCCTACCCCCACCCCCACATAGCTACACACGCACGCAGACCCACCTACACACACACACACACACACTCCCCGCACCTCCACTGCCCCCCCCCCCCCCCACTCACACCACACACACCCACCTACACTCACACGTAACCATACACACACACACACACAGAGAGAAATACACACACACGCACATATAAACAAAAGAAAATGGAGAAAGAGAAAAATTGACCTGAAAATCGAGAGAGAACCGTCGCGCGCGCGCGCGAGAGAGAGAGAGAGAGAGAGAGAGAGAGAGAGAGAGAGTGAAAATGGAGAGAAGAGAAAATGATGGGAAAAAAAGAGGAGGTAGGGTTTTTTATTAAAAGAGTTGTCACGGACCTGTTAAGGTCTTTGACCATGACAACTTTCGAAAGTTGTCACGGTCATTAATCGTGAAAAATTGTTCTCACGAACTTGTCACGATCATTAACCGTGATAAAAAAAAATGCATGTTTTTTTTCACCGTCAATGATCGTGACAAGGCTGGCCATCTCAAAGGTGACAATTTAGCATTTTTGGTGTAGTGAGATGAGGGCTAGAGAGGCCATAATTGTGATTTCCCCTGAATGTGACAATCATTATTTTGATGCCCAAGACCCCTCTCGGGGGCCACCTAGGTAAAGGTTTTTCCTTGATCTTTGATATCTCATTTGGCTATTAAGTCTTGTATAATTTGTACTAACTTGTCTTCTTATATTACCGCTTGTCTTCTCCCTTCAAAACAATCAACTATGTGCGACTGAGGCTGAGCAAACGGTAAAGGCGTTTGAAAATATACAGTCTGAGGCTGAGAACATGAAACAATAGCTTTCCCTTTCGAAGGCCGAATACGATGCCTAGTCTCAGAATTAGAGAGCCCACCACAAAGAGTGGATGCAGAAAATGAAAGTGGACCTCCGCGCGAAGATTGAACAGTTAGAGAAACAACTCATAGACTAGGCAAATGGTGAGGCTGAGAAGTTAAGGGTGGCAGCCGAGAAATACCTGGCCTACTTTAAAGAGTTAGAGGAATTTTTGGTAATGCTATTTAATACATGGAGAAAGGAACCAAGACTATCTGCCATCGAGTATCAAACTAGCGCTATGAGTTGCTGGCCAATGATCCTCAATTGGATGAGATAGTCAACTAGTTCAGCTTTGCGGACTTGGAGAGTGTCGAATCTCTTCAACAAATCTAGTCCAAAGCTGGGGATGTTTATGCAGTGGCTGAGACAATGGTTGTTAAATAAGAGGATATTGATAGGGTTGGTGAGGAGGAAGGTAATACCACTTCTCAGGACGAGAATCCTGTCAGGCCTACTATCAAAGAGGCCAATATTGTCGAGATATCTTTATGGGTGGTCGTCTATGGTCTTTAAGAACTTTGTTCGTAACTCGTCCATTTTGAACACTTGGCAATTTTACTATTTTGTTTGTAATAATTCGTTTAACATTTTCACTAATTTTTCCATTGATATGATAAATGTGATGTTGCTTTTTTTAATGATTAGATGTTTTAGCACTAAGTGTAGTGTTTGAATTGAACATGATGTCTTCTATTAACTGTTTGCACTACAAGCTTCCATATTTCATTCTTAATGGAGTATCACCAAAGTAATTATGTTAAGAAAATTATATTTAAAGGACCTCCCTCCTCTCAGTGCTTCTAGAGTGACCTCTTGGGGCCAAGGCTCCTTAGTCACTCTCGTATCATCGAGAGAGAGTTCTAATTATTCACCATAATTAAATGATGTTCTAAGTTTACCATATTTAAATGATTTTTTTTATCTTCACCACTTAAATGATGCTAAAGGACCACCTTCCTCAGTGTTTTTGGAGTGACTTTTCGAGGTTGAGACTCCTTAGTTACTCTCGTACCGCCTAGAGAGTTTAAATTATTCACCATAATTAAATGATGTTATAAGTTTAGCACATTTAAATGATTTTTTTGGTCTTCACCAATTAAATGATGTTAAAGGACCTCCATCCTCTTAGTGTTTTTGGAGTGACTTTTTGGAGATAAGACTCCTTAGTTACTCCCGTACCGCCTAGAGAGTTTAAATTATTCACCATAATTAAATGATGTTCTAAGTTTACCACAGTTAAATGACTTTTTTGGTCTTCATCACTTAAATAATGTCAAAGGACCTCCCTCTAATCAGTGTTTTTGGAGTGACTTTTCAGAGCCGAGACTCCTTAGTCACTTTCATACCGCTGAGAGAGTTTTAATTATTCACCATAATTAAATAATGCTCTAACATTTATCAGAAATGCAAATTGAATGAAAAGAGACGATGAGACAGTACTTGTATGTTTCTCATTAAACTTCATTCTCTTATATATAACTAGGATTGTTGCTTCCTGGCTAAGGAATTTAACACAAAACAGATTTTAATTGAACACAAAAGCGATAAACTACTGATAGTATCTTTTCAAGTGCTCCACATTCCAAGTATTGGAGAACAGTTCACCCTCAAGATTCTCTAGCCGATAGGTGCCTGAGACTACCTCTTTCGTAACCCTATAGGTATCATGCCAACTGGGGTGAAGTTTGTTGGCCTTTTGTATGGTCTTCTTAAGTACAAGGTCTCCCACTGTTATAGGCCGAGGCTTGACTCTCTTATTAAAATATTTGGCAGCCCTTTGCTGGTACGCTGACTATATTATAGACGCATCTTCTTATCTCTCCTCTATCAAATCTAGATCGAGCTTTCTTTGTCATAAGTTTAAACCTTATGACTCGGTAACCCAATCTCCATTTGGATTCAAACCTCAGGCCCATAGGCTAACATGAATGGTGTTTCTCCCATCGGAGTCCTCCCTATTGTTCTATACACCCATAAGACATCATATAACTCATCAACTGACTTCCCCTTCGCATCTTCCAGCTTCTTCTTTATGCCATCTAATATCATTCTATTCGTTACATCCGTCTGCCCATTTTTTTATGATCGAACGAGTAAAGAATGTAATTGCGTAATGTCGACCCTTCCATAATACGCTTCCAGAGATTTATTCTTGAAATGCTTACTATTATCTGATATTAGGGTATTGAGGAGGATGTATCGATAAATTATGTTCATCTAGATGAATTTGAGGCTTATTTCCTCGGTAATTATCATCATAGAGTCAACTTCCACCTATTTGGAAAAGTAGTCAATTGCAAAAATTAGGAATCTATATTTTCCCTTTGCTCTAGGAAGATAGATGACTAGGTATATACCCCACATTGCAAAGGGACAAGGGGTTAATATAGGGGGGAGTGGATGGTGGGGTTGATGAAGGATGTTTGCAAACCGCTCACATTTATCACATTTCTGAATTTATTTTTCCGAATCTTTGGTGAGAGTCAGCCAAAAATATCTTTGGGTGATGATCCGTTTGGTCAAGGATTATCAACCTATATAACTCGCACATGAATCTTTGTGTATGCCTCGAAGGGCATAACTTTTCTCGATGTGGTTAACATATAGAAAAAGTGGAAGCAAAAAGTTAGCACACCACCTATAATTGTGAATTTCTCTACGCGATACCTGTTTTTTCTCTTTCAGGCTGTAATACCCCGTATTTTTACGCATATTCATTTTTATGAAATTATGGAAAAATGGGGATTAATTAAATTAAAGGGAGAAAATTTCAATTGTAATTAATCCTATTTTATGATAATGATGAGAGTTAGTAGTTACTAAAATAATATTATGGTCGGGAATGAGATACACGACAGTTATGTTATAAATATTTGGGACGCGTATGAGTCACGTCACTAGTATGTATTTGGGGGTTTAAAAGGTAAATTATTTTTGTATAACTTGGATGTCTATTTTGAGTGCGCCAAAGTGTCCGGAAGGGTCAAAATAGTGAGAAAACACTACTCGGGTATTACAATTGGAGTCCGGGACATTTTAGCCCAAAACGACACCCCGGAAGGGTATTTTGGTCTTTTGGAATTTTTGGGTAATTAAATGGACGAAAATTGAGTTTAATTAAAAGGATTTAGGGTTAGTGGCCTGTTACTTTCAACCTACGTGAGAAAGATAGGAAAAGAGAGAGAGAACTAAGGAAGAAGAAGAAGACTCCATTAGAGCCCTAAGCCAAGAACTCAAGCTTTCACACCAAAAAGAACACCAGCGTGTAGATCGTGTCTAGAGGATCGTTCCCATACCAATTTCAACCCGCGAATCAGAAGTTCATTTTAAGTCAAGTGATTATCTTGCTCTTTTACTTAGCATTTATTACTCCTGTTAACATATGTTGAGGTTTTAGAACTATCAATACCAAATTTGGTTTACCTATGATAAGATTGTGTAGGAATCTTAGAAATTTGATGGGGGGTTGCATGTAGATGTTTTTCCCCTTAATAGGAATGTGAATTTTGGTGAATTAGATGTTAATCGTGAAATAAAAATTGGTTTTTTATACATTAATACTTTTAGGTTTATGTTAATATGACTCATGGGAAAATTTAGGAATTTGTTCAATTTTACTTGATGATTAGAAGGATTTGACCCCTAAACTATGCTAAGAAGTGTTCTAGGGTGACTTAGAGTAGTTTGGAAACCTTTTACTTGGGTTGGAATGGGTTTAGGTTGAGATTGTAGAGGAGAAAATATGGAAAAACGAACTTCAAAGAAGAATTGGGCAACTGCGAAAATTTCGTTAGAAGTCCAACCCAGGTAGTTCGAATGACCTCGTTCGAATGAGACTTCTAGTGAGATTCCAGTGGCCCTTCTAACGAGTTTGGTAGTTCGTTCGAAGTGGGGGGGACTTCGTTCGGATGACCCATTCGAACGACCTCGTTCGAACGAGATTTCCTAGGTCTTCCGAGAATGATAGGAAATCTAGGAAATCTAGGTACCTAGGTACGAGAGATTGTGATAGGAAATCAAGGTACCTAGGTACGAGATTTCCTAGGTCTTCCGAGATTTCCATGGAACCTAGGTACGGGTTATCCATGTGAATGGTAGTGATGACGGTCGTATGGGTGCGTAGGTATGTGCATAGCCCATCAGCTTGAGACTATGTTCGCCTCCAATAGATGTTTTTGTTTTATTGGTTCTCGAGAGATTGAACCTGATATCCCCTATGCGTGAGCATTGCAATGGGAATAGATAACCAAGTATGCGTAGCACTAAGGGTTTCTCAACCAGGGGTGAAATATTGCTATATATATTGTTGTTAAATTTTGTTTGATATAAAACTACCGTAAGTGCAGGGGATATTAAAATATAGCGGGTGTAAGTACGGGTCGAACCCACAGAGATTTCGTCAATTTTTATAAAATATTGATTGTCCAACTAGACATATGAGTGTATAAATATATGATTTATTGTTAAAACAAAGTAAAATAAATAAATGAATGAGTAACACAAATTACGTAACAAGTATGACGATATTACTAGGATTTCGGATACGTTTACCACTTTTACTAGCTTACGATTAATTAGTGTAACTCGTAATTCCCTTTGATGACTCAAAATTGTATCGACTCTCATCGCGTAAATTTTGGTTGATAAAAACGTGAATGTTCGAATAAATATTTTTACATCTCTTTTTAGATACCAAAAATCCCTATTCCCTTAAAAATATCACTCCTAAGCATTAAATGTCAAATATAAGCATGAACTATCAAACAATTTAACATAAGCATAATCCATCAAACGTAAGTACATAAAATCAAAGGATGTGAATGCGACAATTAATTTTGAAGGTTTAAAATATCACTCTCGTGACTATTTTAAATGAATACCGAATTTTTTTTAAAAACATTTTTGGAACAAGTAGAGAATTTAGCAAATTAAACCAATTAAATTATACGCTAAATAATTATGGTAAATTTCACCTCATCCTAGCAATTTAAATTAAAATGACATCATAATTAAAACACAAAAAATTACAAGATGAAATATTAATGGCCATAATAATTGTTGATGTAAAAAATTAGATTATCTCTAATTAATCAATCACAGATAAAATAAATGAGGCAAAAGATTTTTAAAGTGGTTCAGCCTTGAAAGAATGGTCTACGTCCACTGTTTTTGTTAGTGTTGACTGTTTGCATGGAAATCTCGATAATGGATTTACCAAGAAATTCCGAGTCCCCCTCTAATGCGGAGGTTACAATGTATTTATAGCCTTGAGGCTGTACAAATGAAAGGACAATGCCCTGTTATCTAGTAGACATGTGCATCTATATGATAATAATGAGCATTTAATGCGCGATCGTCTCCTTGAATATCCTGATTTGAGTGCTCTGTACGCTATGTAGCTCGGATAGCCTAAGTAGCTCGGCATGCATGAGTTGCTCGGGGGACTTTAGCTGGTTAATACGATTTAATTGTTCGGAATGTATGAGTTGCTCGTGGCGCTTGAGTAGCTCGGTGGCAATAAGTTGATCGATAGAAGTATTTGTAATTACCACGTTAGAAGACACGTGTCTTCAAGTGATGGGTCCATGTCAGCAGATTAAATTTGGTATCAACAGAAGCCCCCAATGTTTCATATTTTGATGTTGAAGAAAAGTATGGAACATTCTGCTGCTTAGATTTTTGGTTTTTATGGATTTTAGGCAAACTTTCGTTGTATATAACTCCTTTTTTGAGTGCATAGTATCAGGCTTTTAAAGTATTTTGAATTTCCATAACCTCTTTGTTTTTTGTGCCCCTTTTCTTCTTTTTAGCCGCCGGATACGCAAACTTCCTTCCTTGTAATTATTGCTTTCTCTATTCCCGAGGTAAAGTATTTAAGCGCGGCAGAAATCCTATCGTCTTTCACTTTTCAAATCTGTATCTTTGAACTCTTCATTTCTTCTCTATCTTGTGCGTTCGTTTCTTCCATTGTTCGTTGTCAACTGATTCACTCTTTTCCTGTAAGATTTTCTTCCTTCTCTTTTATTTACTTTGTTCATCATGGTTTACCTTGTTGAATCGCTTGGCAAATTTCATTATGAATTTTCAATTCCTTCATGGGTCATATTGGAAGAACTTTCTGACTATTTTTCTTTGGCTGAGGGACATTAGTTCCCAAGTCTCTTTGTGGCCGAATGTGGATTTTCTTTTCCTCCAAATCCTTTATGTTTGGAGTTCTGTCAATATTTTGACGTTGTTCCTGTAAAAATAGTGCCAAATACCTGGAGGATAGTTAATGGTGTTCATAGGTTGAACCAACTTCATGGAACCCGTTTAGGGATTTCAGAGATTATGTATTGCTACAGATGGGTTGTCAGCGATAGTACTTTTTATTTAAAAACTAGGTTTTTGAATAGGGCGTTAGTTGTCAATCTTCCTGATGCCAACAGGGATTATTTTGAACATGGAGTGGTAATGAAAAATTGGCAACACCCTCCATTAAATGGAGATGATGTATACCAAGGTCCTAGATGTCCTCCTTATGGCAATGGGATAGGTTGTTTTTATTTTTTGAAATCTTTTTTTTTTTGTGTTTGATAAAACGTTTCACTGACATTTGTTTTTGTTCATTACAGTTGACAGTAAAAGAAAATCCCCAAAAGAAGCTGACGTTAATTTGAAGCATTTAAAACTTATCTGGAGTTTGCACCAATCTGTTGCTGAGGAACACATTAGGTCTGCTTATTATTTATTGCAATACAAGAGCTATACTTCATCCTTCACTGCTCGTCCAGTGGTGGTTGACATTGACCAAGTACCAGCTTCTGAAACTGGTGTAGAAGGTTCCTCCTCTGAATCGAATATTCCAATCAGTAACCTAATGAAGAGAAGAAGAGCTCCTGCCTTCTTTGACAAATCAGACTCTGCCAATGTGGAGGCTAAGAAAAATAAACAAGATGTTCCAGAGGAAGGGACAAGAAGCATTGATGCACCCCCTACTATTGCTGCCAAGAAAAGTGTTGAGAAGCCCCCTATGGCTCCGAGCAAGGCTATGGTTATTTCTCCTCCTAGTGAGGTTATTGTCATATCACCAACCAAGACAACCTCTTTGGTTGAAAATATTCTGTAATACCCCGTATTTTCATGATATTTATTTTTGGGGATTAATTGAATTAAATGTGTATTAATTGGAAATTAATCCGGATAAAAATATTAACGAGATGTGAGTTAGTATTTGATTATAATGTGTATACTTGGCAATTTATGAATATTGGAAATATTGAAATTGTCGCGAGATTGAAATACGGTAATTTGGGAAACTTTGTTGGGACGCGCGTGACAGTCGCGTCAGGTATATAATTATTTGAATTAAAAAGTGAATTTTATTTTTATCACCCGTATGGTCATTTTGAGTGCGCTAACGCGTCCGGAAGGGTCGAAATAGTCAGAAAACACTAGCCGGGGGTTAAGTTTGGGTTCCGGGGCATTATTGGGCCATACCGGTAACTTATAGGGGCATTTTGGTAATTTCAATAATCTGGGAATTAAAACCCACGAAAATAAGAGATAAAAATCTGAATCTTTCTTTATCCACTAAACCCACTACTTACACTAAGGGACTTAATGGGCTACGAGAGAAGTTAAGATATAATCCCAACTTACCAAAAACCAACCACACCTCCATTGTCATCTTCCTTAGAGAAACTTGTAGAGAGAGAGAGAGAGAAGAGAATTCTGCAGAAAGAGAGAGGGAGAACAACTTAGCCTTCAAGTTTCAACATCAAATTCAGAGAAAGATTAAGGCAAGTGGTTTAATTACAATTGATTCAAAGCTATGCTTTTCCATGTTTAGGAATTATCGAATTTATCTTGGAAGATGATATAGACCCGTGAATTGGAAGTTTAAAACTATGAATTATGTTAGGGACTGCATGTAGTAACAATCTGGACGAATTATGAACTCAGAATTATGACCCTTGATGATTTAAAAATGGATTTTTGAAGAAGTTTATTAATGTTCTTGAAAGAAATAGTAATCTGGAATTCTTGATGAAGATTTGATCCATACAAAGCCCTTGAATGATGAATTATTGGTTTTAGAACGTTATTAATGTTGTAGGATGGTTATATGATGATGTTATAACGTTATATTAGAGATTCATGCATTAAAATTATGTTTTGGGTTGATTTGAAAACTGCAAAACGAAGCAGTCCGTAACCATACCTGGTGCAATCGATCGATCGACATTCATCAGTCGATCGATCGACCACCATAGATCGATCGAAGGAAAAGGTCGATCGATCGACCTTCCCATAATGAGTAAAGTTTTTCCCTATTTAAATTTTAATGATGTTAACCCTTGATTAATATTATTGGATACCATATGAATACCCTTAACCTTAAGGAAGACTAGTAGGCTTGGTTATGAGATTTGGACCTTAATTAGAATTCAATTTGAGGAATTATTCTAAAACTAATGAAATTCGATAAGTGAGTAAATATTTGGGTTAATAGTGTAAATTTGAATACTTTGATGAAATGAGGTTTGGGGCAGAAGTAAGGACCTTAGAATTAAAGATGCTATACGTGGGAATAATAGGAACTTAAGAATCTATTTTAGATAGGTTTTAAGTATAAGAAACTACGACGTGAGACGTGTCGACAGTTTAACTTTTGTATTATCGGGAGACGTAAAATATACAAATTTGGAATAATGGTATAAGGATGTATAGTATACCTTTATTAATATTGAATTATCTAAGATGTGTGATGCTTAGTATATGATTTCTATATGTATGACATACCTACCATACTTGCTATCACGGGAGGTTACGTTCGCTTAGGGCCTTCTTATCCTTGTGTTGCCCGGATTTAGATTGGTACCTCGAGGACATAGTTCAAGAGAACGACTTATTTGTGAGTTAATAAGCCAACTGACTATGGAGCGTAGGTATGTACGTGACCATGGATATGTTGAATTATGTTCGCCTCCATTTTTGTGTGTGGTGTTTATTCCAACAATTCCTGAGAGATTCGGAATTTGTAATCCTTATGTACGTGATGTACCGGGATGGATAGCAGAGTATGTGTGCACCGCAGCTTAGCCTTTCGGTGCTTGTATAGTATATTTATGATGTGAATAATATATGGTTAAATGAAAAGGAAATTGCTATGTTAATTGTGGGTATAGTAATTGTAATATTATGAAATGATAAAAGGGGACATGTATCAATAAATGGTTTTGTTAATAATTGGGAATCCGAGAATTAAAGTAGAACTCTCTATTTAATGGTTAAGGTTGGAAATTAAACGTGAACCGAGTAGGAGTGTTAGAAACTCTTTGGAATTAGATAGTCATGAGAAAACACATGAATGGGTACAGGAACGTTAGGAGTGCACAGTTAGACGAGAGGTGATCATTTCATGTGAGAGCACGTCCTAACATGTATCTTGCATTCCTTGTTTTAATTATTATTAAAGCACTTGTTATTTTTAAAATACTCTCCACATTCGGGCTCTGACCCGTTTGCTTTCAAATCTATCTTTTTGTAAAAACCATTTTAGGTGCCCAGCCACAAGGACACCATGCTTAGGATCCTTATTCAGGTGACGAGCTGTAGCGGTTTGTGGGAGTTACAGGACATTGATTATAGACGCTTCATCTATCTTGACTCTATACTCAGTATTTATCAGTTGTAGGTCATGTCGCCCATTTCTTTTAGAGACATTTCAGTTATTTCAGTTATTCAGACTTCGGGCATGTACTTAATTCAGAATTCAGACTTGTCTTATTATTTTCAGTTGTGGGATTGTTGTGAGGAGTTTTCCTCCGGACTTATTACTATTGTTGATTATTTAATTACTTCGTTATGGTGAATGGATTTATGTTGTACTTCCATTATTCTTTTTGCATGTTAATCAGATAACTTAAAATTTGGCAACTTACTTTTTTAATACTAGGTGGTTAGTAATCTTTAAAATGTTTTCGACAGTGATGCTATTAACTGAATCAACTTGACATTTTGTATTGATTTAATAAAGGAGTAGCTACCCAGTATTTAATTAGTCGGGGTGTCACAGGTGGTATCAGAGCATCAGGTTCTAGTGTCCTTTAGGATCTGAACGGCTTATTATGTTTCCGCTGAGCTTTCTTTGATGTAGAGCCCTATATTTTAGGACTGTTGTATTCTTTTGTATATGCTACGTTCTTCTGCTATTTTAAGTTTATAACTGCGAACTTATAGACTTTATTCTTATTTCAGAATGCCTCCACGACGTGCACCACGGGTTCCCAGGAATGCAACACCAGAACCACAGCCCGCACCAGTTCAGGGAACGATGAACGCCGCTGAGGTTGCAGCCATAGTAGCCCAAGCAGTAAATGCTGCATTAGCCGTAGTTCAGCAGGCACCACCTCAGGCGCCAGTTGCCGTGCCAGTTCAGCCATATGCATTCCCGTCTGCCTGGGAACGTGTACGTGATGCTTTTCAGAAAGCACATCCACCGGAGTTTGCTGGCAGCTCCGATGTTATTGTTTCGAGTCAGTGGAGAAAGGATATACAGAGGCACCTGAGGATGTATGAGTGCACTGACGTTCAGAGGAAGGTACTGACTACTTTTAAGCTAGTGGGATCTGCACTACAGTGGTGGGAGTCTATTACCACCGCAGATGAGAGAGATACTCTCACGATTCAGGAGTTCTGGATGCGGTTCGACCGTAAGTACTTTCCGTCTGCTGTTCACACGGAAATGAGGAGGAAGTTGATGAACCTTCGACAAGTGGGTAAGACCGTGGCCGAGTATGAGGCCGAGTTCACGAATCTGTTGAATATCGTTCCGGATGAGATACCGACAGAAAAGAAGAAGATTGAGAAATTCACCGACGGGTTGACATGGAGGATCCGTCAGCATCTGTTAGGGAACCTTTCGTTGGCCACTTATTCTGATGTGGTTAATGCTGCTTTGTTACACTACCAGGATCACCGCTTTCATATGGCTGAGGGCAAGAGATCGGGAGAGTCTAGCCATCAGGGCAGGACAGGGGGAAATGGTGCCAGCGGGGCACAGTCAGCTCAGGGTCAGTATAGGCAGAGCGATCAGGGTTCCCAGCAGGGGGATCATAAGAGGTTCCGATCAGGGGGTTTCAGGAACGGACAGGGAGGATTCCGGAATGGCCAGCAGGGTCATAACGGCCAGCAGGGTCAAAATGGTCAACATCAGCAGTTTCACCAGGGCCAGCAAGGCCAGGGCAGAAATGGTAATGGCCACCAGGGCCGAGGGCAGCAGGGACAGCGAGGGGGAAACTTCCCGGGGAAGTGTTTCATTTGTGGTAAGATTGGCCACAAACGTCAGGATTGTCCTGATAAGGGCAGGGCCCCGCAGCAGCAGCAGGGTGCTCGACATGAGCCACAGAGGCCACTTTTTCCACCTGCTCTTCCAGCTCCAGCCCAGGTGCCAGCACTACCAGCCATTCCAGCAGTTCCAGTGCAGTAGGGGCAGTTACAGTATGGACGTGTCTATAACGTTCACCAGGTAGCAGCTCCACAGGCACCACCCGCGATTGAGGGTATGTTTCCTATCCATGGTACTATGGGTCGGGTTTTGTTTGATACGGGGGCAACGCATTGTTTTATAGCTACACATTTTGCGAAAGCCTTAGGGTTGTTAGCTACGGCAGAGAGCACAGTAACGTGTGTAGACTCACCATTGGGGAGTGGGTCACTTATTTTCTTTATATGCCGGGGAGTGGGGGTAGAGATTGGTAGTCTAGTATTACCTGCAGATATGTTGGTATTAGATATGCATGTTCACGATGTGATTATCGGTATGGATTGGCTCGCTGATTATAGAGCCATGATTGATTTTTTCGGTGGGAGCATTATTTTTGCCATTCCGGGGCAAGAGATGTTTGTAGTGGCGATGCCTCGCCCAGAGGGAGGTTCGACCGCTCATTTGTACTACTTAGAGGAGGATACCTCTAAGGAGGTTGTGATTCCTTTAGATTCGATCCCAGTTGTCAGGGAGTATTTCGATGTGTTTCAGGAGATACCAGGCCTACCACCCAGTCGAGAGATAGACTTTGTTATAGACTTATTACCAGACACGAGACCTATAGCACGTGCACCGTACCGTATGGCTCCAGCCGAGATGAGGGAGTTACGGGATCAGATTGAGCAGTTGTTGGGTCAGGGGTTTATTCGGAGGATTACTTCACCGTGGGGTGCCCCTGTGTTGTTCGTGAAGAAGAGAGATGGTTCACTGAGATTGTGTGTGGACTACCGGGAGTTAAACAAGGTCACGATACGGAATAAGTATCCGTTGCCTCGAATCGATGACCTATTCGACCAGTTGAGAGGAGCTTCTTGCTTCTCAAAGATTAATTTGCGATCTGGATACCATCAGTTGCGTATCAGGGAGGAGGACGTCTCGAAGACTATATTTTTATCGAGATATGGTTCTTACGAGTTTCGGGTTATGCCATTTGGTTTGACCAACGCTCCAGCAGCGTTTATGGACTTGATGAATAGGGTGTTCAGGGATTTCCTAGATCAGTTTGTCATTGTCTTCATCGATGATATTCTGGTCGACTCCCAGACAGAGGAGGAACACGCCGAGCATTTGAGACAAGTTTTGCAGATGCTACGTCAGAACGAGCTGTATGCAAAATATAAGAAGTGCGGGTTTTGGCTGAAGGAGGTCCAGTTTTTGGGACACATTATTTCCGACCGGGGAATATCTGTTGATCCGGGGAAGGTATCCGCGGT
Organism: Sambucus nigra; assembly: GCA_949130495.1. Lineage (NCBI taxonomy): Eukaryota > Viridiplantae > Streptophyta > Magnoliopsida > Dipsacales > Adoxaceae > Sambucus > Sambucus nigra. The sequence continues at coordinate 441,971,878 of OX422222.1, read as the reverse complement.
GAGGGAGTGGGGACAACCCACGACACCGACTGAGATCCGTAGTTTCTTGGGCTTAGCAGGATACTACAGGAGGTTTATTCGGGGTTTCTCCACGATAGCGGGTCCCATGACACATCTGACTTGTAAAGGTGTGCCGTTCATTTGGAGTGATGCCTGTCAGTTGGCATTCGATGAGTTGAAGGACAAGTTAACCTCAGAACCTGTGTTAGCATTGCCGAGACCGGGAGTTGAGTATCTTGTTTACACCGATGCGTCCTTACAAGGACTTGGAGGTGTACTGCAGCAGGAGAGTCAGGCCATAGCTTATGCTTCCCGTAAGCTTAAGCCTCACGAGAAGAATTACCCTACCCATGACTTGGAGTTAGCGGCAGTGGTATTTGCCCTTCGTATTTGGAGACATTACCTTTTGGGGGAGAAGTTTCGATTATTCACGGATCACAAGTCCCTACAGTACCTATTCACGCAGAAGGAGTTGAATATGCGGCAACGGAGGTGGCTTGAATTCGTGAAAGATTATCAATTCGATATCCAGTATCACCCGGGAAAGGCTAACGTGGTGGCAGACGCGTTGAGCCGTAGGCCAGTAGATGAGGTGGCAGGGGTGTGGAAGTCCAAGTGGAAGGAGTTGGGACACCAGGATGCAGTGGCCCGATCATTCATGTCTGTGATGACCGTTACACCGCAAATTGTCACGAAGGTGGTAAAGGCATAGGCAAAAGATTCGTTCTGTCAGGAGCAGATAGTTCGATTACTAGCAGAGGGAGCAGAGTCCTATACCGTTAGCTCAGACGGGGGATTACGCTTCAATGGGAGATTGGTAGTTCCGGAAGGGGAAGAATTGCGGCACGAGGTGATGGCAGAGTCGCACGGCTCACGGTTCGCGGTACATCCCGGAGGGGACAAAATGTACCAAGACATGAGGCGACAGTATTGGTGGAGCGGGATGAAGAGAGATATTGCCGTGTTTGTTTCAAAATGCGCCACTTGTCATCTAGTTAAAGTGGATCATCAGAGACCGGCAGGACTACTACAGCCGTTAGAGGTCCCGATGTGGATGTGGGAGAGCATATCCATGGATTTTATCACGGGGTTGCCTACGTCACAGAGAGGTCACGACTCCATTTGGGTAATTGTGGATAGGTTGTCCAAAGTTGCTCATTTTCTACCCGTAAGGACAGACTACACTGCGGGACAGTATGCCCAGCTCTTCATTTCAGAGATAGTGAGACTTCACGGTGTGCCCCTAAATATCGTGTCTGACCGAGACAAGATATTTGTTTCACGGTTTTGGGAGAGTTTTCAGGAGGCCATGGGCATAGAACTGCGGTTAAGTACGGCGTATCACCCGCAGACCGATGGGCAAACTGAGCGTACAAACCAGATGTTGGAGGACATGCTACGTATGAGTATCATTGACTTTGGGGGTGGATGGGAGCAGTATCTTCCACTGGTGGAGTTTTCTTACAACAACTCCTACCAGTTCACCATTGGCATGGCTCCATTTGAGGCATTGTACGGTAGACCTTGTCGTTCCCCAGCATGTTGGTTGGAGGTGGGGGACAACAAACTACTTGGGCCGGAAGTGATTCAGGATACTTCGGCAAGGATAGAATTGATACGGAATCACATTCGAGTAGCTCAGGATCGGCAGAAGAGCCATGCTGATGCGAAGAGATTCTTCAGGGAGTTCCAAGTGGGGGACCAAGTTTTGCTCAGAGTATCTCCTATGAAGGGGATCATGCATTTCGGGAAGAAAGGGAAGTTGGCACCGAGATATGTGGGACCATTTCCTATTATTGAGCGGGTTGGACCGGTTGCGTATAGGCTTGGATTACCGGAGCATTTACATCGGATTCACGATGTATTTCATATTTCCTCACTAAGGAAATATCTTAGAGACGAATTGACTCATTCTCACATTGCTTTGGAGGACATCGATCTCCAGCCGGATAGCTCCTACGAGGAGGGGCCGATTGCTATTTTGGACCGAAGTGAGCGGAAACTGCGGTCAAAGATAGTTCCCTTAGTGCGTGTTCAGTGGCGACATCATAATGTCGAGGAGTCCACATGGGAGCGCGAGGATGAGATGCGCGAACATTATCCGAAGTTGTTCTTACCAGGTACTTTCTAGTTCTGAATTTCGGGACGAAATTTAGTTCTTAGGGGGGGAGTATGTAATACCCCGTATTTTCATGATATTTATTTTTGGGGATTAATTGAATTAAATGTGTATTAATTGGAAATTAATCCGGATAAAAATATTAACGAGATGTGAGTTAGTATTTGATTATAATGTGTATACTTGGAAATATATGAATATTGGAAATATTGAAATTGTCGCGAGATTGAAATACGGTAATTTGGGAAACTTTGTTGGGACGCGCGTGACAGTCGCGTCAGGTATATAATTATTTGAATTAAAAAGTGAATTTTATTTTTATCACCCGTATGGTCATTTTGAGTGCGCCAACGCGTCTGGAAGGGTCGAAATAGTCAGAATATAATTATTTGAATTAAAAAGTGAATTGTATTTTTATCACCCGTATGGTCATTTTGAGTGCGCCAACGCATCCGGAAGGGTCCAAATAGTCAGAAAACACTAGCCGGGGGTTAAGTTTGGGTTCCGGGGCATTATTGGGCCATACCGGTAACTTATAGGGGCATTTTGGTAATTTCAATAATCTGGGAATTAAAACCCACGAAAATAAGAGATAAAAATCTGACTCTTTCTTTATCCATTAAACCCACTACTTACACTAAGGGACTTAATGGGCTACGGGAGAAGTTAAGATATAATCCCAACTTACCAAAAACCAACCACACCTCCATTGTCATCTTCCTTAGAGAAACTTGTAGAGAGAGAGAGAGAGAAGAGAATTCTGCAGAAAGAGAGAGGGAGAACAACTTAGCCTTCAAGTTTCAACATCAAATTCAGAGAAAGATTAAGGCAAGTGGTTTAATTACAATTGATTCAAAGCTATGCTTTTCCATGTTTAGGAATTATCGAATTTATCTTGGAAGATGATATAGACCCGTGAATTGGAAGTTTAAAACTATGAATTATGTTAGGGACTGCATGTAGTAACAATCTGGACGAATTATGAACTCAAAATTATGACCCTTGATGATTTAAAAACGGATTTTTGAAGAAGTTTATTAATGTTCTTGAAAGAAATAGTAATCTGGAATTCTTGATGAAGATTTGATCCATACAAAGCCCTTGAATGATGAATTATTGGTTTTAGAACGTTATTAATGTTGTAGGATGGTTATATGATGATGCTATAACGTTATATTAGAGATTCATGCATTAATAGTATGTTTTGGGTTGATTTGAAAACTGCAAAACGAAGGAGTCCGTAACCATACCTGGTGCAATCGATCGATCGACATTCATCAGTCGATCGATCGACCACCATAGATCGATCGAAGGAAAAGGTCGATCAATCGACCTTCCCATAATGAGTAAAGTTTTTCCCTATTTAAATTTTAATGATGTTAACCCTTGATTAATATTGTTGGAGACCATATGAATACCCTTAACCTTAAGGAAGACCAGTAGGCTTGGTTATGAGATTTGGACCTTAATTAGAATTCAATTTGAGGAATTATTCTAAAACTAATGAAATTCGATAAGTGAGTAAATATTTGGGTTAATAGTGTAAATTTGAATACTTTGATGAAATGAGGTTTGGGGCAGAAGTAAGGACCTTAGAATTAAAGATGCTATACGTGGGAATAATAGGAACTTAAGAATCTATTTTAGATAGGTTTTAAGTATAAGAAACTACGACGTGAGACGTGTCGACAGTTTAACTTTTGTATTATCGGGAGACGTAAAATATACAAATTTGGAATAATGGTATAAGGATGTAGAGTATACCTTTATTAATATTGAATTATCTAAGATGTGTGATGCTTAGTATATGATTTCTATATGTATGACATACCTACCATACTTGCTATCACGGGAGGTTACGTTCGCTTAGGGCCTTCTTATCCTTGTGTTGCCCGGATTTAGATTGGTACCTCGAGGACATAGTTCAAGAGAATGACTTATTTGTGAGTTAATAAGCCAGCTGACTATGGAGCGTAGGTATGTACGTGACCATGGATATGTTGAATTATGTTCGCCTCCATTTTTGTGTGTGGTGTTTATTCCAACAATTCCTGAGAGATTCGTAATTTGTAATCCTTATGTACGTGATGTACCGGGATGGATAGCAGAGTATGTGTGCACCGCAGCTTAGCCTTTGGGTGCTTGTATAGTATATTTATGATGTGAATAATATACGGTTAAATGAAAAGGAAATTGCTATGTTAATTGTGGGTATAGTAATTGTAATATTATGAAAAGATAAAAGGGGACATGTATCAATAAATGGTTTTGTTAATAATTGGGAATCCGAGAATTAAAGTAGAACTCTCTATTTAATGGTTAAGGTTGGAAATTAAACGTGAACCGAGTAGGAGTGTTAGAAACTCTTTGGAATTAGATAGTCATGAGAAAACACATGAATGGGTACAGGAACGTTATGAGTGCACAGTTAGACGAGAGGTGAGCATTTCATGTGAGAGCACGTCCTAACATGTATCTTTCATTCCTTGTTTTAATTATTATTAAAGCACTTGCTGTTTTTAAAATACTCTCCACATTCGGGCTCTGACCCGTTTGCTTTCAAATCTATCTTTTTGTAAAAACCATTTTAGATGCCCAGCCACAAGGACACCATGCTTAGGATCCTCATTCAGGTGACGAGCTGTAGCGGTTTGTGGGAGTTACAGGACATTGATTATAGACGCTTCATCTATCTTGACTCTATACTCAGTATTTATCAGTTGTAGGTCATGTCGCCCATTTCTTTTAGAGACATTTCATTTATTTCAGTTATTCAGACTTCGGGCATGTACTTAATTCAGAATTCAGACTTGTCTTATTATTTTCAGTTGTGGGATTGTTGTGAGGAGTTTTCCTCCGGACTTATTACTATTGTTAATTATTTCATTACTTCGTTATGGTGAATGGATTTATGTTATACTTCCATTATTCTTTTTGCATGTTAATCAGATAACTTAAAATTTGGCAACTTACTTTTTTAATACTAGGTGGTTAGTAATCTTTAAAATGTTTTCGACAGTGATGCTATTAACTGAATCAACTTGACATTTTGTAATGATTTAATAAAGGAGTAGCTACCCGGTATTTAATTAGTCGGGGTGTCACATATTCCTGCTCCTCCGAGGAGGTTAAAGAAAAGTTCCTCTGTGAGACCCGTTGGACTTACCTCTCAGCCTTTAAATGCTGAAAGTGGCGTTCCATCTTGTTGCTCCGAGCTCCGCTGTGAGCTTGGTAAAATCCTGGACTGTCCCAAGTAGAGAATTTAGCAAATTAAACCAATTAAATTATACGCTAAATAATTATGGTAAATTTCACCTCATCTTAGCAATTTAAATTAAACTGACATCATAATTAAAACACAAAAAATTGCAAGATGAAATATTAATGGCCATAATAATAATCAACTTACAAGATTGAAGTCTCAATATTTGAATGCCAATACAATAAAATTCTGCTCCAAACTTGCACACAAAATTACACTCTAAAAATTCCTATTTCTACTTTATGTACAAAAATGGTGTTGCTAAGTGTGTCTGGCCCACACACTAACTGTGTATCAAAAGTCTTTTTTTTTTTTAAAATGTCTCCGTGCCTCTTCATTTATGGGTGAGAAAAAGATAATGGAGTAGTGGGTTTTTTTTGGTTTTGTAGTGGGCAGGTGGGGGGTGTATTTGTTAGTGGGTTAATGGTTTGTGTGGTGGTTTATGAGAGAGGAGAGAGAGGATGGTGTTGGGGTTTTGTGGGAATTGGATATGTCCGATTTTTGGAGGTTTTATGGGTATGGAGGTAGTGGTGGTTATATGGGTGTGTGGGGAAGATGATGAATAGTGGGGTTGGTTGGTTTAGGTGCGAGTGTGTGTAGGGTAGTTAGTATGTGTGTGTGTCTATTTTGTACCTAATTAATAAAAATAAAAATAGCACTTACCTTATATAAAACTAAAAATTAAATACTAACCTAAAAATAAAAAGACATAAAATAAAATAATATTAATAAACCTAATCTAATAAAATATTACTAAACTAATAATAAAACTAAAACTAAAATAATAAAAATAAAGGGACATATACCAAATAGTCCCTCGGACATTTTTTAATACCCATTTAGTCCAAACTTTTTTATTTTGCCTCAAAAAGTCCTTTGCCACATATTTTGGAGAGGGAGTGCCGCTGGCGCGGACCTCTAAAAATAAGAGGATATTGAGTGCTTGAGGGACTAAATGGGTTAAACTAAAAATATGTGTCCTTTTTAAAAAATATATATTTATAGTAGGGACTATTTAATAATTGACCCAAAAATAAAACTCATACCTATATTATTTACTGACACAGACTTAATACTATATAAAATAAGATGCATACTCACACACACTACTATATTTACATAAAATGGTAAAACACTAAAGAAAATAAAATAGTAAAAATGACTCGAAAAATATAAAATAAAAATAACCTTACATACATAAATGAAATATAAAAATTACAAAAGTATGTACACGACTCAAATAAAATATATAACACTAAAATAAAACTATGACCTATAAAATGACAAACTCTAAATAATATTTACCTAAGAATAATTAAATAGTCAAAGTAACAATAAAGACTAAAAAATAAATAAAAAAATACTAAATATGATACGCACACAAAAAAAAAATATCACAAAAAATATGTACATGACTCGAATAAAAATCTAAAAATAAATAAATAAATACAAACTAAACACACACACACAAGGTGTAGGTATGGGTTGGGCTCGGTTTAAGGGTTGGTTTGGATTAGGGGAATGATTTTGACTTTGCTTCGGGATTTGACTTTTGACTTTCTTTCGGCTTTGAACTTTGCACGGTCATAATTTCTTCGTTTCAACTCTAATTGACACGCCGTTTGAACCCAGGCGTCCCTTGATTCAAGGCCTTTAATTTTCTTGTTTGGTCCGAGTCTGAATTTATAATATTGCCCCTGAAGGTGTGTAAGTGACCTTTTCATGTTCAATTTGCGTCCGGACTTCACCGCTTTCTTTTTAAACCTGTTAATACTAAAAAACAAACTTGAACAAGAGATTAGCAATGAATATAAGATGTGAGCGTGAAGTTCTCAAAATTGAATTATTAACCACTTTTATTCTTAAATTTGTATTTTTCTCTAAAATAATAAAAATGGCTCCAAAAACATTTTATTGATGGTGCAACGGAACTAACAAGGCCTAGATTTGGGTATAATTAATTCAAAATAATGCACTCATCAAATACCCCCAAACCTAAACTTTGCTAGTCCTCGAGCAAAAATTAAAATCTAACTCACTTTTGTAGGAATCACGGTTGCACTTAGCATGTGAAACAAGGAGTTAAACCCCTAGATTGCCCTAGTGGATGAGTTTTGTCTCGTGAGGGTTTGCAGTGAATATACCCACAAAATTCAAAAACATAACTCTATTTACAAAAGACGCAAATGTAATGTAAACAAGTTCGAATGCAAGCTTCATAAATATAGTAGAAATTTCACTTTTCAATCTCAACTTATTGTGAGTGTGTGCGTAGCCAATATAACTATTCAATTCAAAAGATTTGATCGTTACATTTCTTATTCGAAAGTTCGTTTTGATTCAATTTCTCACGGGAGGCGCTCACAATTGAACACTCGGAATTGGGTAATTTCTCTCAGTATATGTGAATAAAAAAGTAAATTTAATGAGCAAAATTCACATATACATCATGAAAGACGAACATTTTATAATGGATGATTATGATCTCATGAATCGAAGATCGATTACATTTGAAAACTTGAATCACACTAAAATATCATATTCATCTTCTCTCCACACTATAACTAACTTTACTTGAGATTAATTAGGACTTTCATTCGGTTGTATTGTAGGCTTGATTTTGCTAGAAAGAACAAGTTTTGGAGTTTCAAAATTTTTCTGAGAATATAGAGATTATCGAAATTTTGACTTTTTAGGGACTTTCCAACCTCCATTTTCTTTTCTGTTTCGATTCACATACTCCTTTTTATCCTTTTCGTTTCATATTCGCATTCTTTCGATCTTCCCTTTTTTTTCTCGCTTTTTTTTTCACATTATTGTAGCACACATTCTTCTCTTGGCTTTTTTATCCTGATATTCTCATAAAGTGGGTATGGATTTTTGGGTTTTCAATGAAAGGCTCTTTTTCTTTTTAGGCACAAATGGGTTTGCAAGGGGATTGATAAGCATCCAAAACTGTACAATTTATACCCTGAATAGACGTACTTTAGTTGCTAGTTCTCGATAATATGGGTCTTATGTGCTTAATTGTTCAATATGCAGGCTTAACTGCAGTTGCGGTATCAAAAGCTACATTTCGAGGCAATATGCAGTTAAAATGGAGCTAAATACCCAATTCCCTGACCCTAACCTAGCCAAACCCGAGCCTAAACCTACCCCGAAGTGTGTGTGTTGATTTTGTACTTTTTTTTATTAATTTTTAGATTTTTTGTTTGAGTCATTTTATTTTTAGGATTTATTTTAGATTTATTTAGAATTTTTAGGTTTTAATTTCTATTTTTATATTTTTATTAGTATAATTTTATTTTATTTTGATTTCTAATAGTTTTTAGGGGCATTTACGTTTAGATCCTATTAGACGTTCTTATAGACATTCTAGTCCCATCATGTTTTTCTCTTACATATAAGTCCTATTCCTAATTTTTTGGAAGTTTTTTTCCAATTTTACCCTTTTAGAACCAACAATCCGTAACTTCCTTGAGGAAGTTACATAAGTGGTTGAACTTTTTTTTTTAATCTTCACATGATCATAACTTTTGATTCACAAATCCGTTTTTCACAAAATTACTATTTTTGAAATCTGCTCGATGAGATCTATCAAACAAGATCCATGAAGGCTATAAAATTCCAAAGAAAAAAATTTACACAAACAGTAAACTTTACTGTATGCACTAGAATATGAAATAGTTTTATATATGTGACATTTTCACAAATAGACAGTAACATTTAATGTGCTAATACTACACAGCATATATATATATATATATATATATACGGTGGATCCAAACCCTTTTTTTTTTCAAAATTACCTTATATTTGAAGGTTCGCGCTAGCGGTATCCAATCCTTACCACCATTATTGGAGCTTCAACGACCTTCGTCAGAGCTCTGATTTGGGGTGGGTAAGGGTGGCATGTGGTGCCGCTGGCGCGGACCTTTGAAAATAAGAGACTATTGAATAAATGGGCTTTGGATCCACCGAAGTATCATGGGGGCAGCTGGCGCGGACCTTTGAAAATAAGATTGGATAAATAGGATGGGGATCATCTGGAGCGCCAATTTGGGGTGAATAGGGGTGGCACAGAACTTTAAAAATAGGAGCATATATATATATAGTTTGTAAAAATGTCATAGATATTAAACTTTATTGTATATACCAGAAAATGAAATAGTTTTATATTTCTGACGTTTTCACAAACAATAACATTTACTGTGATAATATATTTATGAAATAGTTTTATATATATAACATTTTCACAAACAGTAACATTTACTGAGTTAATATTACACAATATATATATAACATTTTCACAAAAACAGTAACATTTACTGAGTTAATATATATATATATATATATATATACACGGTATATCCAAACCTCTTTTTTTTTTAAATTACCATATTTTTAAAGGTTTACGCTAGCGACATTCAATCCCCACCACTACCCACCCCAATTGTCGACGCTTCAACGACTTTCATCAGCGCTATGATTTAGGTGGGTAGTAGTGGCATAGGGTGCCGCTGGCGCAGACCTCTGAAATTAAAAGAATATTAGATAAATGGAGTTTGGATCCACTGGCGCTCTGATTTGGGGTGAGTAGGGGTGACAGTGGGTTAGGTTTATATCTATAACATTTTTACAAACGTTAACATTTACTGTGTTATAACACAGTATATATATATATATATATATATATATATACGATGGATCCAAACCTCTTTTTTCTGATATTGCCTTATTTTTAACGACCCACGCTAGCGGTATCTAATCCCGACCATCACCAACCCCAATTGTCGGAGCTCGAACAACCTTCATCAGAGTTCTGATTTGGGGTGACATGGAGTGCCGCTGGCGCGGACCTTAGGAAATAAGGGAATATTGGATAAATGGGGTTTGGATATACCGGCGCACCAGTTTGAGGTGGGTAGGGGTAGCATTGGATTAGGTTTATATCTGTTATATTTTCACAAATAATAAATGTTACTGTTTGTGAAAATGTTACATCGGCATCCCATGCCACCTCAAATCAGAGCTCTGATGAAGGTTGTTGGAGCTCCGATAAAGGGGGTGGGGATTGGATGCCGCTGGCGCGGACCGTTAAAAATAAGATAATATCTGAAAAAAGAGGTTTGGATCCACCGTATATATATATATATATATATATATATATATATATATATATATATATATATATATATATATATATATATATATATATATATATACTGTGTTATAACACAGTAAATGTTAACGTTTGTAAAAATGTTATAGATATAAACCTAACCCACTGTCACCCCTACTCACCCCAAATCGGAGCGCCAGTGGATCCAAACTCCATTTATCTAATATTCTTTTAATTTTAGAGGTACGCGCCAGCGGCACCCTATGCCACTACTACCCACCTAAATCATAGCTCTGATGAAAGTCATTGAAGCTTCGACAATTGGGGTGGGTAGTGGTGGGGATTGAATGTCGCTAGCGTAAACCTTTAAAAATATGGTAATTAAAAAAAAAAAGAGGTTTGGATCTAGCGTGTATATATATATATATATATATATATATATATATATATATATATATATATATATATATTAACTCAGTAAATGTTACTGTTTGTGAAAATGTTATATATATATATTGTGTAATATTAACTCAGTAAATGTTACTGTTTGTGAAAATGTTATATATATAAAACTATTTCATAAATATATTATCACAGTAAATGTTATTGTTTGTGAAAATGTCAGAAATATAAAACTATTTCATTTTCTGGTGTATACAATAAAGTTTAATATCTATGACATTTTTACAAACTATATATATATATATATATATCCAATATGCTCCTAATTTTAAAGTTCTGTGCCACCCCTATTCACCCCAAATTGGCGCTCCAGATGATCCCGATCCCATTTATCCAATCTTATTTTCAAAGGTCCGCGCCAGCGGCGCCCCATGATACTTCGGTGGATCGAAAGCCCTTTTATTCAATAGTCTCTTATTTTCAAAGGTCCGCGCCAGCGGCACTACATGCCACCCTTACCCACCCAAATCGGAGCTCTAACGAAGGTCGTTGAAGCTCCAATAATGGTGGTAAGGATTGGATACCGCAAGCGCGAACCTTCAAATATAAGGTAATTTTGAAAAAATAGGGTTTGGATCCACCATATATATATATATATATATATATATATATATATATATATATACTGTGTAGTCTTAACTCAGTAAATGTTTGTTTGTGAAAATGTTATATATATATTGTGTAATATTAACTCAGTAAATGTTACTGTTTGTGAAAATGTTATATATATAAAACTATTTCATAAATATATTATCACAGTAAATGTTGTTGTTTGTGAAAATGTCACAAATATAAAACTATTTCATAAATATATTATCACAGTAAATGTTGTTGTTTGTGAAAATGTCACAAATATAAAACTATTTCATTTTCTGGTGTATACAATAAAGTTTAATATCTATGACATTTTTACAAACTATATATATATATATATATATATCCAATATGCTCGTAAATTTTTAAAGTTCTGTGCCACCCCTATTCACCTCAAATTGGCGCTCCAAATGATCCCGATCCCATTGATCCAATCTTATTTTCAAAGGTCCGCGCCAGCGGCACCCCATAATACTCCGATGGATCCAAAACCCATTTATCCAAAAGTATCTTATTTTCAAAGGTCCGCGCCAGCGGCACCACATGCCACCCTTACCCACCCCAAATCGGGGAGCTCTGACGAAGGTCGTTGAAGCTCCAACAATGGTGGTAAGGATTGGATGCCGTTAGCGCGGGCCTTTAAATATAAGGTATTTTTGAAAAAAGAGGGTTTGGATCCACCGGATGTGTATATATATATATATATATATATATATATACTGTGTGGTATTACCACAGTAAATGTTACTGTCTGTTTATGAAATGTCACATATATAAAACTGTTTCATATTCTAGTGCATACAGTAAAGTTTACTGTTTGAGTAAATTTTTTTCTTTGAAATTTTATAGTCTTCACGGATCTTGTTTGATAGATCTCGTCAAGCAGATTTCAAAAATAGTAATTTTGGGAAAAACGGATTTGTGAATCAAAAGTTATGATCATTTAAAGATTAAAAAAAATGTCCAACCACTTATGTAACTTCCTCAAGGAAGTTACGGATGGTTGGTTTGAAAAGGATAAAATTGTGAAAAAATTTCCTAAAAAGTTGGAATAGGACCTATGGGATTATGAAAAAGTCAATAGGACTTATAAGCTTGTTGACCTAATAAATGGGACCTAGATATAATTTGCTCTAGTTTTTATTAGGATTTTATTTTTTTAGGATTTCATTTATTTTTTAGTTTTATTTGAGTTTACATTTATTTAGGATTTTAATTTTAATTTTATTAGATTTTATTTTTATTTTTTATTTCTTTTTAGTTTCATTTTTAATTGAGTCTTTATTTTATTTTTAGAATAGGAATTTAATTTTTAGATTTTTAATTTTATTATTTTATTTTATATTTTTTTAGTTAGTTTTATTTTATTTTATTTTTTTGGTGTAAAAATGACACACACACACACACACAAATCCCATACACATTCACATACACACCAACAAATCCTTAAGCCTCACCCTTATCCCCCTACACCTTATCACAACCCCCTCATCTTCTTCCCCCAACAACCTTTCTCTCTCTCCTCTCTCTTTCACCATTTTAACACCCAACCTCCATTAACAAAACCACAAACCACCATTAATTTCTCTCTCTCTCTCTCTCTCTCCCTCTAAATCACCCCCTGGCCCGGACCTACTACCCCCCTTACCATTTCCGGCCAGACCCTCTCTGGCGACCTCTCACCCCACCCCCTACCATCTTCGGCGCAGAAGCCGGCGACAAACCAACCCCGGCGGCGCCAAACTCGACCCTACGTCGCCAGAACCAAACACTCCCATACTCGAAAACCCAACTTCGACCTAACCCGATCTCGATTCCCTGCTACCCGTGCCCACGGTCGTGCGGACCCCAACCCCTCTCTCCAAAAACCTTAAACTATCCAGCGTAACCGCGTGACCCAAATGCCGGCGGACAGCCCGGTCCGGCCTGCCCCAACCCGACCTCTCTCTCCTCGATCCACTTTCCAGTCACCTTCACCATCCCTCTTCCAATCTATCACCCAAGTCCAAACCCGGTTGAACCAACCCGATTCCATCCATCTTCCAACCTAACTCAAGCCAAGACCCACTTCTCCAAACCCACGACTTCTACCATCCAAAGCAAACCAAGAAGCCAAAAGACCAAGTCAACCAAAACTAAAAACTCATGTGTCCACTTAAAACCAATTTAAACCCATTTAATTCCTTTTACCCAAATACCCCCCAACTACCAACTTTAATCCCAACTATCTCTTTTAACCTTTACCCAAATTACCCTTATACCAAATAAGATTTTATACCCTCATTCCCCACTATCATGACCTCACACCCAAACCACATGCACCCTCCATTAAATTCCTAAATAAACCCTCACCCAATACCTTACAAACCCTCTTGCACCTTTATCTACCCAAAATACCCCTTATCCACATGTGTGCCATGCATCTACTATAAAAGAAGACTCAAGACCATTTGAGGAGACTTATCATCAAATAGAGAGAGAAAATTCTAGAGAAAAGTAGAGAGTTAGGTTAGAATAAATTAGGTATAAATATTTGTAAATAGTTTTTTTTTCATTTTTTTAGTTATTTGTGAGTGATAAATGTGTGAAATTCAATTGAGTTGATTATTGTTGGATTATTATATTGGATGGATTGTGCTTAATTTCAAAGAATAGAGGTTCAATTTCACTTCAAGAGATTGAGGTTTGATTGTTCTCTTCTCTTCTCATTTATTTTATGCCTTTGATTATTAAATTGTCATATTTCATATCATGTTAGGCTAAAATCCCTTTCAAGGGGTGGGGTAAAACCCTTATTTGATGTTATTTTATTTTAATTAGTTTAATTACTTGAAAAGTGCCTTTGAATGTTAATTTTAATCCCTCACCCTTAAATTTACGCCTCGAGAGAGGGTAAATGATTTTCGAGAGAAAATCGAAATTATAATTATAATACCCATTTTAGATTCGAACTAGAGATAGGGGTTTCTTAAGTGGGGTATTATAACTTGAATTTCAACTCTGAAATTATTTTCTAAGATTTACATGAATTTTAATCGATCGATCCTAGCGGGTGATTAATTAAAATGAGTGTAGCTCTATTTTTCTAGAGTTGTGGGGTGTTAAACTTAATTTTCTAAAAGATTACTATTATAATTACACTTGCAACGAGAGTTGGTTTGTAATTTTAATATTAATTTGGGAGAATTCAAATAATTAAATTAATTAATTAGAATAACTAAAATTTGTGGTGTAATCCCACTCCTTGATTGTTCTCACAATTATTTACCTTACTTTATCTCTTATTTTAGTGTTAGACTTTATTTTTCATTTTAGCCATTTTTTAGTTAGTTATTATCATATTACATTTAGTTTAGTTTGGTTTAAACCTCACCTCACCCTATTGTTTTAATATTTGAAAAAGCTAAAAAAAAGTAGAAAAGTGAAAAAGCACAAAAAGAAAATAAAAAGTGAATTACAATTGAATTTGTCTCTAGCTTACTCCCTAGAAAGTGGATTGATACCCTTACTTACCTCTACACTTGAGTTTATTAATTTTGTAGGTATTTGAGGATTTTGACTAACTTGGCTTTCAACAACAACGACTTATACGCAAAAGCTACGTTATCAAATGGCATCGTCGCCGGGGATACATACAAAAAGATAGTTTTCAAATGGCGCCGCTGCCATTCTTGGGATTGTGAAGCTCGGAGCGGATTCAATTTTGTAGTTCATTTATTTCCTCTATTTTGTTGCATTTTAGTACTATTTTTGCATTTTATTAGAAGGCTTGTATTTAGGATTATTCTATTCTTGGCTTGTATTGAGGTGCATAGAGACACCATTTATTTTCCTTTTAAATTTGTAATAATTGAAGACAAACGTGATAGAAAAACCGGACAAGGTAGAGAGAGGGCGTCCATTGGTGAGGATTTAGAAGCCTCTCTACCTTGGGTCGGTAGGACTCCCGGGGACGCCTGAGATAGGCGTAATCTCCCCCCGATCGACTCAAAATTTTCGACACCCCACCATGTAAAAATCGTGGGAGGTACATTTCTAAACCCTCGCGCCTCTCATGTTAGCGAGTCAATTCTTTTGTGTGCTCTTGTGTGATTTTATTCTCGCATTTATTTTTTGAATGGTGTGATGAATTAAATTACTAAGACCTACACCCGGTCACTCACGAGAAGGGATTTCATCACCCGACTCACTCGCTTACCATTGTGTGCTACCCTAGCCATCACTAAATTTAAAATCAATTAACTAGGTAGCCCACTAAGAGAATATTTTTGCAGAGGCGATCACTAAGATAATTTCCGTGATTTTTATTGCCCGCGGACTTAATTAAAATTTGACTACCCTTTCATTAAATCTAATGATAAAAATTGGCAATGTGCTAGTTAGAACATTTTCTTGACTTGTGTGTGTGTCCAATTCCATTTTCGGTAGTCGGTTTTAGTTGGTTCATCCAAATTCAAAGAGTCCATATTTTTTTCCCCACCTTTTTCTTCCAAAAAAAATCCAAAAATATTTTCTTCTATTATTTTTATAAAAAAATCCAAAAAAATCTTTTCTTTCTTTTTTACAAAAATCCATAAATATTTTATTTCTTTCCTTTTTACAAAAATCCAAAAATACTTTCTTTCCTTTTGAACAAAATTTTAAAAAACTCCAAAAAAAAATATTTCTCTCCTCATGGCCGAAGAACGTCCTTTACGGGACTACTTTGGTCATTTTTCATTGACACGTGACACGTGTGAGAGTGATCCTGAGTCATCTCTTTATGATATTCTTAGTCGTTTCACCTCTCTCATGAGTACCATTGGTACTCTTGACCCATCCGTGCATGCACCACTTATTCCATCACCCTCGGTGTCAAGTGTCGACGTGCCGCATCCCCTGTTGTGCACCAATTGTTCTTATGCCGATCACATGTCCCATGAGTGCCCTTACATTACATATCCATACAAACCCACCATGGAACATGTGTATCCATATGACACTGTTTCGGAACCCACCTCGGCCTATTATCCCGATGTATCTCATCCCAAGTTGTGTGAGTACCCGAGCTATTCGTGGAGGCCTGATCACCCTTCCACGCAATATGTATCCCAACCCGATGTTGTGGATCCTCACGCGTTCCAACAGTCATTATGGCAACCTTGTGCACCTGTTCACGATCAGTTCCCTCACTACGCACCCCATGCGCATCCACCAATTGTCCATCACGAAAGAGATCCTTTCGTGTATGATGAACTTGGCCCCACCCCACACACTTCATATGAGTATTCTCCATATAGTCCCAATTATAGTGAGTTGTGTCCACCTCAACCACTGCCACCACCAGCCACTCCACCACCACTATCATCCACCTCCACTCTCGAAACCCTCTTGCAAAAGTTCATACTTGAGCAAGAGCAAGCAATTCAAACTCAAGATCTCCAAAGGCTTGAACAAAGGTTAAATGAATTGGAGTGTGCGCGAGAGTCGTATGTTCCCATGGCCCCACCCATCGTTGCCACCGAGTGTGACGATGATGTGTCCTCTTGTGACACGAATTTTGAGTGTCACCAACCCTACCACCCCGAGAATCTCGAAGTTGAGACCATTCCATGGTCCGAGCCCCAAGTCGACAATTATGTTGACTTACCTTCCATTAGTGAGCCTGATCTAATCCCACCATGTCCATCGGAACCCACACTTGAGGTTCCCACTCCCGAGATATCCAAAAATATGCCCGAGCTTTTACCTTATGCCCCAATTGCTTATGTCTCTGACATGACCATATCTTTTAGGTTACCTCCGGCTACGAGTGCTCATCATTTTCCCGAGATAGAATCCGTGATAGTTCCTACCTATCCGGATTTGGATCCTATTCCACCATGCATGGCTCCCGTTGAGCCTGCTAATTCTAGTGATCCTTCTATCTCCGATCTTGGTGCCTCGTTTAAACCACCCACCACATTCACCAATGATACTCTTATGGAGAAGTTGATCACTCCATCTTTAGATACCACACTTCCTCCTACGAGTTCCCTTGTGTATCACTCCGCACCCCATGAGGAGTGTGCGTCTCCCACTCTTGAGTTGGATCATATTTCTCCACCATTTATCCCACCTGATCCACCGTTTATCCCACCCGATACACCATTTATCCCACCCGACCCACCCATTGTTCCTTCCACCCTACCACCTGGTTTGGATCTTGATTTCACACATTTCAAGTTTCCATCAACATTTTTAGATCCTAACCTGAAACCATCATCCACTATCTATGAGAGTCTTTATGGTGCTACTATCCACTTCTGTGACACCGAGCTTGTTATTCCATGCACACCACTTCCTTGCGGTGTTGATTTCTCTTCTCAACACCTCCTTGGTGTGTCCCAGCGCGACCATTATCATCGCCCATTCATAGAACGGTCGTGTAATTTTTATAAGGCCCATCCCATTCCACTTACCAAACCCTTTTTCCTTTCCATACAACTTCAGCTCCATGCTTATAGGGCCCTAGTTTCCTCACCTTCAAGCTCAACAAGGCCCGTGGCTGATACCTCTTCACCCTTTCCACCCTCACCCTTACCCTGCTACCCACCCACCCATGGTCCACCGATGCTTTGCATCGTGTGATGCACTTTGCAATACAGGCGCATTGACCACTTTAGCCTCTATCCAACAAAACTGGCGCTTCAGTCTTGTTTGAGGGTGATTTTTATCACCCAATTTTTCTGCTACCCCGAGCTTTCATAGCTCCTATCTTTAGGGTGAGAATGATTCGGTCTGGCTGAAGACATTAAACTTAGTGCTATCGGGAGGTAGCCCGCGTTTCCTGTACTAGTCTCATCCTATTTTGGAGTGGTGTTTCACATCACCCTATTCTTTACCAAGCTTATAGACTTGTACACATTTTTTTTTCTTTCTCTCTTATCACTTTTTATTCAGGTTTATTCTTGGCTTCATCTGTCCACTTCATTGGCGGTTGATTCTGGTAATCTCTTTCCTACCTTATGCTCTGAATTTTAAAAATCATTTTACTTAACATCGAGGACGATGTTCCTTTTTGTTTGGGGGTGGGGAATTTTATCAAAATCGTACCTCTTTTGAAAAATTTTGAGTTTTAAACCTGATTTTTAAAACTTTGTGCAGTTTCTTTCATCTCACTCATTGATGTGTGTAAGGACACAAATATCCAATTGAGTCCTTTGTAGTTTTGGCTCAATTTCGGACAAAAATGTTTATGTCATAGGATAGTGTTCATGTGTACCTACTCAAGCCTATGATGTTCTTAGTTGAAGACATAGCGGCAAAGAGTATAAAGCTTCATCAAAAGCCGTGGTTTGTGTGCCTCGTTTCAACGTCATCAACAGTGATTCCATGCTCCCAAGGTATGAATGCATTTATGTATATATAGGAGCTTGGAACATGTTTTTTATTGGGTGTTAGATTTTTAAAACTGCATTTTGTTTTCAGAATGGTTTCTATTAAAACTTATATATAAAGTATATAAATGTTTCTGGGCTTAAAAAGGATTTTTGAACATTCTGTGAGTTCGTTCGAACGAGATTGTCGTTCGAACGACAAGTCGTTGGAACGAGATTGCCAACGACTTCCCATTGTGGCATACTGGAACTTCGTTCGAAATATCGTTCGAACGAGATTGTTGTTCTAACGATATTTCCAACGAGTTTCTAATGAGATCATACTCGAACTTCAATAGAAGACTCGTTCGAATGAGATTACGTTCGAACGAAATGTCATTCTAACGAGATGTCAGGCGGGAACAGTTTTTGGCAGTTTTTAAGCAGTTTTCTCCTACTACCCCACTTGTTTCTTGACCAACTCTTCTCAGACTTTATTATGTGCGGGAATAACATTTTCCAACTTAACTTTTCCATTCTATTCCATCTCTTAGAAAGTGTTTGAGAGCAAAAATTACAAAAGGAAAATGTTCATGTTTTGAGTGAGATTTTTACATAGAGAAAAATATACACCACTCTAGTTTACACCCAATTGTTTGTTTATCCATGTTTCAATATATATACATCTTGCTTGGAGTTTTCGCACCGGGTTCATCTCTTCCGTTCAAAGAGAAGTTTTTGGGTTTTCTTCTACAGCCATCAAAGAAAGAAGAAGTTGTTTGTTGCGGCATTACCCACTTGGAGAAAGGCTCCTTGTTCGGGTGACGGTGACCATACAAAGTTCGATCGGTGGACTCCGAGACCGCGGTGGAGCTCCGTGGTTATCCGCTAGGAAGAGGTATCTACAAGAAGAAGCGTCGGGGATTGAGAGGGATCGAGTCGTATGTTGTAAGCCTTTCTGTCTTGTATTGGTAAATTCCGTACTTAGTGGATTTGTGGCTAGGGCCGTCCGAGGTTGTTTCCCGTTGTGGGTTTTTCCTCGTACATCGCGGCGTAGTGATTTATTGTTTTATTTAATCATGCAATATCACCTAGAACGCATGCTTGGACTAAAAGTTAAAATTGGTTTAAATCACTATTAATTTAATTTGGTGGATAATTAAATTTGGGTAAGGTTTATTTAATTCAAGTGATTTGTGAAAATTGGTTTAGCCTAATTTGTTTAAATAAAAAAATTATGACTTAGGCAAAGTTTAGAACTTGAATTAATTGGTTTAAGTGAAATTAGTATTTGTGTGTGTTTGATTAATTTTCACTTGTGTTTAATTTTAATTTGTTAAGAAATTAAAATTCTAGGACTTGGATTAATTAATTTTGTTTAAGTGAAATTTGAATTGTGTGTGTGTTTTAATTAATTTTCTCTTGGGTTTAATTTTAATTTAGAAAGAAATTAAAATTTGGTATGTTTGTGTTGTGAACCATCTTACGCTTCCGCATCTAAAAAGGAAATAATATTTCTTAAAGAAATTAAAATGGGGGCCATCCGGGCGTCTTCAATGTGAATTTTCAATCATCCATCCTTTAAGTCTAGGAATCAAGCTAGGGAATATTTTTTATAAATGGCTTATGTTATACGTAACAATGCATGTTGCACTATGAATTTCTAGACTCAACAAAATTTGCGCATTTACCACGTCACTACGTTTAGAGTTGAGGAGTACTACAATTCTAAAGAGAACCTTAAGGATCACTAGTGGAGACTTTAGCTTGTGAGATTCGTGCCTTTCACCCTTTCAGAGATTTTTACGCAATCTCCGAGTCACAAGTTGATTCAACTTCGTTTGGGTCCGTACTTTAATTGTTGTATGATCTCATTATCTTTCATAAATTTTTGGTTGATCACTGAGAACGACATTATTTTAGAGTTGTAAGAAACGTGTGTCTTGAAATTTGTCCCGAATACTAGATTTTCATCCATACACCTTCCACTTTTCCATATATCATCCCCATTACATTCTTATATTATTCCATATTCCCATTTATTCCCCTCATCATCCATACACATTCTCCACCACATTAACACATCATCTTTCATTTTCAAATAAAAGAGTGTGATTTCAAATGTAAATGTCTTCATTGTTGGTTTGAAAAGTGAGAGAAAAAGAAAAAAAGAGAGAGAAAAACATAAAAATAGCAAAAATAAAAGAAAAAAGAGAGAAAAAAGAAAAGAAAATTAGGAAAAAAACAAAAAAAAGCGAGAAAAATAGAGAAAAAGAAAAGAAAGAGAGTTTGTAGTTAGTAGTTAGTTTTGAAATAAAGACATTTGTGCCTAAAGTGTATACACTCTTCTTTCGCATCCATTTTACATTCATCATTTCACACATCCATCATACACCAGTCATCCATCCCTCACCATCCTACCTCTTCTCATATCATATCCTTTCCATCTCATTTCCCCTCACCCATATACATCCATATTTCCCCTAGGTGTTCGGGCAAATGAAAGTCGACGTGGTGAATGACTCGACGTTCTCACTATAGTGATTAGCATTCTTTCATGAGATCATTTTTCTTTCTAATTGTTCGTTCTTTCATATATGTGTGTGAGACGTTTGAACTTGCTTATATTTACTCACCTCCTCACACACAAGAGCGATACACTAACCCATATCTCGAGAGTTCGTTCGAGAGAGATATATCCGTGAGATTTGAAGTTGAAGCGTTGATTCCGAAAAGGTAATCTAAGAATTACTTTTGTGATACTCGACCCGTTTTGACTGATTCACACTACACACGTTGAGTTCTAGGAAGGATGTGCCTTGAGTATTTACTTAGCTAAACTTTTTATGCACTTCTAGCTTGTATTTCTCAAATTATTTCTCATGATAGATTGTCCGATTATTCAATGCCTAATAAGAGATTGACTGCTTTTGCAAATAAAAAATTTTGTGGGTATATTCGCTGTAAGCCCTCACGAGACACAACTCGTCATGTAGGGCAATCTATAGGTTTAAAGGCTTGTTGCACATGCTAAGTGTAATCGCAAGTGGCCGCGATAGTGGTACACTTTTGGTTTCTTATCTTTCTCTTTTTCTGTATCTTATTGCTCGAGGACTAGCAACGCTCTGTTTGGGGGTGGTGTGACAAGCACCCAAAACCGTACAATTTATACCCCGAATAGACGTACTTTAGTTGCTAATTCTCGACAATATGGGTCTTATCTGCTTAATTGTTCAATATGCAGGCTTAACTGCGGTTGCGGTGCCAAAAGCTACATTTCGAGGCAATATGAAGTTAAAATGGAGCTAAATACCCAATCCCCTGACCCTAACCTAGCCAAACCCGAGCCTAAACCTACCCCGAAGTCTGTGTGTTGATTTTGTACTTTTTTTTATTAATTTTTAGATTTTTAGTTTGAGTCATTTTATTTTAGGATTTATTTAGAATTTTTAGGTTTTAATTTCTATTTTTATATTTTTATTAGTATAATTTTATTTTATTTTGATTTCTATTAGTTTTTATTAGGATTAGATTTTTTTTAGGATTTCATTTATTTTTTTAGTTTTATTTGAGTTTACATTTATTTAGGATTTTAATTTTAATTTTATTAGATTTTATTTTTATTTTTATTTTTATTTTTTATTTCTTTTTAGTTTCATTTTTAATTGAGTCTTTATTTTATTTTTAGAATAGGAATTTAATTTTTAGATTTTTAATTTTATTAATTTAATTTTATATTTTTTTAGTTAGTTTTAGTTTTATTTTATTTTTTTGGTGTACAAATGACACACACACACACAAATCCCATACACATTCACATACACACCAACAAATCCTTAAGCCTCACTCTTATCCCCCTACACCTTATCACAACCCCCTCATCTTCTTCCCCCAACAACCTTTCTCTCTCTCCTCTCTCTTTCACCATTTTCATACACAACCTCCATTAACAAAACAACAAACCACCATTAATTTCTCTCTCTCTCTCTCTCTCTCTCCCTCTAAACCACCCTTGGCCCGGACCCCTCTCTAGCGACCTCTCACCCCACCCCCTTACCATCTCCGGCGCAGAAGCCGGCGGCAAACCAACCCCGGCGGCGCCAAACTCGACCCTACGTCGCCGGAACCAAACACTCCCATACCCGAAAACCCAACTTCGACCTAACCTGATCTCGATTTCCTGCTACCCGCGCCCACGATCGCGCGGACCTCAACCCCTCTCTCCAAACACCTTAAACCAGCCAGCGTAACTGCGTGACCCAAACGCCGGCGGATAGCCCGGTCCGGCCTACCCTAACCCGACCTCTCTCTCCTCGATCCACTTTCCAGCCACCTTCACCATCCCTCTTCCAATCTATCACCCAAGTCCAAACCCGGTTGAACCAACCCGATTCCATCCATCTTTCAACCTAACTCAAGCCAAGACCCACTTCTCCAGACCCACGACTTCTACCAGCCAAAGCAAACCAAGAAGCCAAAAGACCAAGTCAACCAAAACTAAAAACCCATGTGTCTACTTAAAACCAATTTAAACCCATTTAATTCCTTTTACCCAAATACCCCCCAACTACCAACTTTAACCCCAACTATATCTTTTAACCTTTACCCAAATTACCCTTATACTAAATCAGATTTTATACCCTCATTCTCCCACTATCATGACCTCACACCCAAACCACATGCACCCTCCATTAAATTCCTAAATAAACCCTCACCCAATACCTTACAAACCCTCTTGCACCTTTGTCTACCCAAAATACCCCTTATCCCCATGTGTGCCATGCATCTACTATAAAATAAGACTCAAGACACCATTTGAGGAGAGTTATCATCAAATAGAGAGAGAAAATTCTAGAGAAAAGTAGAGAGTTAGGTTAGAATAAATTAGGTATAAATATTTGTAAATAGTTTTATTTTCATTTTTTTTAGTTATTTGTGAGTGATAAATGTGTGAAATTCAATTGAGTTGATTATTGTTGGATGCTCATATTGGATGGATTGTGCTTAATTTTAAAGAATAGAGGATCAATTTCACTTCAAGAGATTGGGGTTTGATTGTTCTCTTCTCTTCTCATTTATTTTATGCCTTTGATTATTAAATTGTCATATTTCATATCATGTTAGACTAAAACCCCTTTCAAAGGGTGGGGTAAAACCCTTATTTGATGTTATTTTATTTTAATTAGTTTAATTACTTGAAAAGTCCCTTTGAATGTTAATTTTAATCCCTCATCCTTAAATTTACGTCTCGAGAGAGGGTAAATAATTTTCGAGAGAAAATCGAAATTCTAATTATAATACACATTATAGATTCGAACTAGAGATATGGGTTTCTTAAGTGGGGGTTATAACTTCAATTTCAACTCTAAAATTATTTTCTAAGATTTACATGAATTTTAATCGATCGATCCTAGCGAGTGATTAATTAAAAGGAGTGTAGCTCTATTTTTCTAGAGTTGTGGGGTGTTAAACTTAATTTCTAAAAGATTACTATTATAATTACACTTGCAACGAGAGTTGGTTTGTAATTTTAATATTAATTTGGGAGAATTCAAATAATTAAATTAATTAATTAGAATAACTAAAATTTGTGGTGTAATCCCACTCCTTGATTGTTCTCACAATTATTTACCTCACTTTATCTCTTATTTTAGTGTTAGACTTTATTTTTCATTTTAGTCATTTTCTAGTTAGTTATTATCATATTACATTTAGTTTAGTTTAGTTTAAACCTCACCTCACCCTATTGTTTTAATATTTGAAAAAGCTAAAAAAAAGTAGAAAAGTGAAAAAGCACAAAAAGAAAATAAAAAGTGAATTACAATTTAATTTGTCTCTAGCTTACTCCCTAGAAAGTGGATTGATACCCTTACTTACCTCTACACTTGAGTTTATTAATTTTGTAGGTATTTGAGGATTTTGACTAACTTGGCTTTCAACAACAATGACTTATACAAAAAGGTTAGTTATGAGGGATAATGTAGAAAGGGACGAATTTAGGCTTTTATTTTTGGTTTTTCAAAACGATGGCCTAATCTCATTTCTCAAGTTCCGTTAAGTTACTTTTGTGTCTCAAGTCAACTCATTAAGGCATTTAGTGTGTACAATTCTAATTTTGTCCTTCAATTTTCAGTAATCGAACAAAACAAAAATTTTAAGATCATCGACGAATTAGGCGTTGAAGGAAAGTTTGAGCTATTCTAACTCGGATTGATTTAAATCTCTCAAAAATAATGAATGACACAAAATCTCACCGGGTTAAAATCTCCACATTTGTTCGTTAAGCATATTAACTTTCGTCTCAATATCATTTTTCGATCATATTATATGGCTAAGTGTAACAAAAAATTTATAAGTTGAGAGATTTGTGAATTAATTCTATTTAAGAAATTGTTCCAAAACTCACTTATATTTAAACTATTTTTTTTTTTGGATTTTTTTTTAAAACATATATATATATATATATATATATATATATATTAAATTCTACTTTTTTTTCATTTTTTTTAAATACCACCCATACCCCCAAACCTAAATTTTACATTGTCCTCAATGTATACACAAATAGAAATATGGACAAATAAAATAAAGTAGAGAAGTAAAAGGAGGATATTACTTGTGAATTTTTACTTATGTCACCTACTTACAAACTATACAAGTGTATGTTAGTCATAAAATAAAGTGAAACAACCTAAAAAAAATCTAAGAAGGAAAGAAAAAAATAATTATATACAAAGTTGTGACAATTATCACCATCACCATAAATTAACAATCGAAATAGTTGTGGGTCATTCCAACTAATATTCTTTATAGTACTAAGTAAAAAAGTACTATAAACTAGTGAATATGACCGCATAACATAAATTGAAAAATTAAAATAACGGTCATAATGGTGAGCACCGACATCCTCAAGAATAAAAAATTTCAAATCAAATAAATCATATGTCGATGTATCACATTGGAGTAATGAATTACAATGAGGTTCCATAAAATTATTGTCCCATTTCTGAAAATAGTCACATAAAATTGGGGATGCGTACTTTACTCCTAAATGTGAGACTTTACAAAAAATACGGGATGAAGATGTATCACACGGGGATGCATTCTCTTCGTAAAAAATGGGAGGACCATCATAATCACTAGATTTATCAATAAAATCGGGTGACGAATCCTCAATTAAATTTTCTCACATAAAAGGAGAAGTAGCATTATTCTCAAATAAATTATAAGAAAAAACTTGACAAAAATCAACATCCAAATCATCACAATTATTACTTGTGTCAAGTTTGTCAATTTTCTCCACACAAAATTGATTATCTTCAATTATTTCATGACTATTTTCACAAATCTCGTCATTATATCGTTTTTTTACCTCTCCCCAATTAATACACTTTGGTGGGCAAATAGTAATCAAAGTAGTTGGACTCTCATCCATGCCATCTTTAATTTCTTTAAAAATTATTACTGAACCATCCGACTCAAATCAAAATATGTAGTCGTCAAAATTTTCAGTATTTTCAAGCCACACATCCAAATGATCAATATAGGAATCCAAAAAATATGACAGTATAACAATATTGGGATCGCCCATTGTAATTTATTACGTGAATCTCTTCTTTTTTTTATTTACTGTGCTACAAAAAAAATAAAACAAAAAAAATACACCAATTGTAAAGTGCAACACACACACAAAAAAACAATATTATAATAATAATAATAATAATAATAATAATAATAATAATAATAAGGAAAAGGAAAAGAAAAAGAAAAAAAAAATTAACACGACACGCGCACTAATAATGTATTCAACACACAAACAAAAATGACCAAGCACACTAATGAAACAATTTTTTTTTATTTCTTTTATTCCGGAAATTACTACTGATTTTATTATTATTATTATTATTATTATTATTATTATTATTATTTTATTTTTTTTTATTTTTTTTTTTTATGAATTTTTTTATTTTTTTTGTAAAGTTTTTTTTTTGGGTCCACTAATTAAAAAAAACGAATCTAGAAATTTACATAAAAAAATATTTTTTTTCCAGTATTTTCAAATTTTTTATGTATTTTTGTGATAAACTAGTACTAAAGGTGTTATTGATTAAAAAAAAAACTTAAATCAGATTTTTTTTTCTGCTCTTTTTTTTTAAATTACAGCAGCGATGAATTCTGAATATTTCCCCCCCAAAAAAAATTTAATATCCGTTTTTTTTAAAATTTTGAGATAGTTTATTAAAAAACTAGTGTCAAAACAACTATTTATTCACAAAAGAATTAAATATAATATTTTTAACAATTTTTTTGTTTCTGAAAATAAAAAAAACAAAGCTATTGGATTTTTTTTTTTTTTTATATTTGGGATTTTTTATTTATTTTTTTTGTATGTTTGAGTACTTTTATGATAAATTAGTGTTAAAACAACTAGTTTTTTCATAAAACACTTTAAATCCTTTTTTTTTTACAAATCACCGCAGATATGAATCTGGATTTTTCCAGAATTTTTTTTTTATAATTAATTTCGAATTTTACAAATATTTAGGTAGTTTATGACAAAACTAGGGTCGCAAACACTATTTAATCACAAAAGACTTAAATTTGATTTTTTTTTATATATTCTAAAAATAAATAAATAAAATGCTGCTGGAATTTTGAATTTTTCAGATTTTTCATTTTTTTTTATAAAACTATTCCGAAAATCATTATTCTTAAAATCGACCGAAATCCCCGGCAACGGCGCCAAAAACTTGTTGTCAAATTTTATTTGATATAAAACTACCGCAAGTGCACGACTATTAAAATATAGCGGGTGTAAGTACGAGTCGAACCCATAGAAATTTCGTCGATTTTTTTAAAATATAGACTGTCTAACTAGACATATGAGTGTATAAATATATGATTTAGTGTTAAAACAAAGTAAAATAAATAAATGAATGAGTAACACAAATTACGTAACAAGTATGGCGATATTACTAGGATATCGGATCCGTTTACCACTTTTACTAGCTTACGATTAATTAGTGTAACTCGCAATTCCCTTTGATAACTCAAAATTATATCGACTCTCGTCGCGTAAATTTCGGATGATAAAAACGTGAATGTTCGAATAAATATTTTTACATCTCTTTTTATATACCAAAAATTCATATTCCCTTAAAAATATCACTCCTAAGCATTAAATGTCAAATATAAGCATGAACTATCAAACAATTTAACATAAGCATAATCCATCAAACGTAAGTACATAAAATCAAAGGATGTGAATGCGACAATTAATTTTGAAGGTTTAAAATATCACTCTCGTGACTATTTTAAATGAATACCGATTTTTGTTTTAAACATTTTTGGAACAAGTAGAGAATTTAGCAAATTAAACCAATTAAATTATACGCTAAATAATTATGGTAAATTTCACCTCATCCTAGCAATTTAAATTAAAATGACATCATAATTAAAACACAAAAAATTGGAAGATGAAATATTAATGGCCATAATAATTGTTGATGTAAAAAATTAGATTATCTCTAATTAATCAATCACAGATAAAATAAATGAGACAAAAGATTTTTAAAGTGGTTCAGCCTTGAAAGAATGCCCTACATCCACTGTTTTTATTATTGCTGACTGTTTGCATGGAAATCTCGATAATGGATTTACCAAGAAATTCCGAGTCCCCCTCTAATGAGGAGGTTACAATGTATTTATAGCCTTGAGGCTGTATAAATGAAACGACAATGCGCTGTTATCTAGTAGACATGTACATCTGTATGATAATAATGAGCATTTAATGCGCGGTCGTCTCCTTGATTATCCTGATTTGAGTGCTCTGTACGCTATGTAGTTCAGACAGCTTAAGCTACTCGGACCGCCTAAGTAGCTCGGCACGCATGAGTTGCTCGGGGGACTTTAGCTGGTTGATACGATTGAGTTGTTCGGAAGGTATGAGTTTCTCGTGGCGCTTGAGTAGCTCGGTGGCAATAAGTTGATCGATAGAAGTATTTGTAATTACCACGTTAGAAGACACGTGTCTTCAAGTGATGGGTCCACGTCAGCAGATTAAATTTGGTATCAACAAAAGCCCCCAATGTTTCGTATTTTGATGTTGAAGAAAAGTATGGAATATTCTGCAGCTTAGATTTTCGGTTTTTATGGATTTTAGGCAAACTTTCGTTGTATATAACTCCTTTTTTGAGTGCATAATATCAGGCTTTTAAAGTATTTTGAATTTCCATATCCGCTTCATTTTTTGTGCCCCTTTTCTTCTTTTTAGCAGCCGAATACGCAAACGTCCTTCCTTGTAATTATTGCTTTCTCTATTCCCGAGGTAAAGTATTTAAGCGCGGCAGAAATCCTATCGTCTTTCACTTTTCAAATCTGTATCTTTGAACTCTTCATTTCTTCTCTATCTTGTGCATTCATTTCTTCCATTGTTCGTTGTCAACTGATTCACTCTTTTCCTGTAAGATTTTCTTCTTTCTCTTTTATTTACTTTGTTCATCATGGTTTACCTTGTTGAATCGCTTGACAAATTTCGTTATGAATTTTCAATTCCTTCATGGGTCATATTGGAAGAACTTTCTGAACCTTCTGACTATTTTTCTTTGGCTGAGGGACATTAGTTCCCAAGTCTCTTTGTGGCCGAATGTGGATTTTTTTCCCTCCAAATCCTTTATGTTTGGAGTTCTGTCAATATTTTGACGTTGTTCCTGCAAAAATAGCGCCAAATACCTGGAGGATAGTTAATGGAGTTCATAGGTTGAACCAACTTCATGGCGCCCGTGTATGGATTCCATAGATTATGTATTGCTACAGATGGGTTGTCAGCGATAATACTTTTTATTTAAAAACTAGGTTTTTGAATAGGGCGTTAGTTGTCAATCTTCCTGATGCCAACAGGGATTATTTTGAACATGGAGTGGTAATGAAAAATTGGCAACACCCTCCATTAAATGGAGATGATGTATACCAAGGTCCTAGACGTCCTATTTATGGCAATGGGATAGGTTGTTTTTATTTTTTGAAATCTTATTTTCTTTGTGTTTGATAAAACGTTTCACTGACATTTGTTTTTGTTCATTACAGTTGACAGTAAAAGAAAATACCCAAAAGAAGCTGACGTTAATTTGAAGCATTTAAAACTTATCTGGAGTTTTCACCAATCTGTTGTTGAGGAACACATTAGGTCTGCTTCTTATTTATTGCAATACAAGAGCTATACTTCATCCTTCACTACTCGTCCAGTGGTGGTTGACATTGACCAAGTACCAGCTTCTGAAACTGGTGTAGAAGGTTCCTCCTCTGAATCGAATATTCCCATTAGTAACCTAATGAAGAGCAGAAGAGTTCATTCCTTCTTTGACAAATCAGACTCTGCCAATGTGGAGGCGAAGAAAAATAAACAAGATGTTCCAGAGGAAGGGACAAGAAGCATTGATGCACCCCCTCCTGTTGCTGCCAAGAAAAGTGTTGAGAAGCCCCCTGTGGCTCCGAGCAAGGTTGTGGTTATTTCTCCTCCTAGTGAGGTTATTGTCATATCACCAACCAAGACAACCTCTTTGGTTAAAATTATTCTTGCTCCTCCAAGGAGGTTAAAGAAAAGTTCCTCTGAGAGACCCGCTGGACCTACCTCTCAGCCTTTAAATGCTGAAAGTGGCGTTCCATCTTTTGTTGCTCCGAGCTCCGCTGTGAGCTTGGTAAAATCCTGGACTGTCCCAGATGTCCAAAGTATTGAAGATTCCCTTTCTCATGAGAGAATCACTACTCTTGCTGCTCAACACATTGCCTCAGTAAGTATTGTTAATTTGAGTCATTCACTTTCTAATATTATGTTTATATGTTGATTTGATGCTACTTCTTTTTTCAGCTGGTGACGTGTTTCAATTGCATCTTGAAGAAGGATGAATCTATTAAAGCTATAAGCTCGTCGGGAGGTGTAGAGGAAGCTTTTGTTGGTTTGACTCAGTCCTTAAAGGATTCTCGTAAAAAATGTGAAGAAGATAAAGTTGCTTGGGAGAAGCAACTCAAGTCCATTGAGCTGGACAAGAATCAAGCTGAGAATGCCTCCCAGGAGTTGGAGAAGAAATTGAAAGAATCTGAGCAGAGCAATAAAGTTTTTGAACAAAGCAACAAGGATCTAGAAGTTAAGCTCAAATCTGCTGAAGAGGAAGTGGTTAGGCTTCATGATGTTGGTTCCAAAAAATGGAAGTGGAGGAGAAATTGAAGGCTGTCGAGGAGCTCCTTAGGGAAAGGACCTCCTCGGAGAAAGAAAAGAGGAAAAAGGCTGTTAAAAAAATCGTTCAGTGCTGGTTGGGATAAAGGCTGGAATAAGGGCCTGGCTGCCATGACTTCGCAAATGGAGTATGCTAGCCTCAAGTACTTTAGGGATGGATGGGTTGCTGCTTTGAAAGAGATGAAAGTTGCTGAGAATTCAGAATTGTTCCAGCAACACATTCATGGCCCTCCTCCCTCTCCTGGAGAAGAAGAAGAGAATGAAGCTGCCTCAGACGAATCTTCTATGATGATTGGAGATCAGGTTCCTGTTATTCAGCCTTCCTCCGAGCAACTCCAATCATCCATTACTTCTGCCGAGCAGCTAATCTTTTCCTTCGAGCAACCAGTTTCTTCCTCGAAACATTCTGATGAAATTGTAGGAAACAAAGAGAAGGTGTAGAGTAGTTTGGGTGTTTATTTTGTTATTCTTGAATGTAATCTCAGACTTTGTATTTTTCTTATGATGAAATAAAATTCAGACTTTTAGTTGTTCATCTTGATTACCTTCTACTTGCTTTGTCTGTATTCTTATTGATCTTATCTATTTCTTCTCTTTGCTAGTTTATGGCTAGGATGGAGCTCTTATCTGCTCATGACACAGAATTGACGAATAAATGCCATGACTACTTCAAAGCTGGTCATGCAGATCTAAATGAAGCTCAAATCATTGATATCCTTGGTTCAGATACTTCTGAACGAGCAGTTGAAGCTTACCAGTATCTTAAGTGTTTGCTCGATCGTGTAGTTGCCAATAATGTGGCCTACTATGAGATGATCGAGGATCTTTAAGGAACTATAGAGGAACTCCAGCAGCAGTACAAAGAGTCCTCCACACTTTTGCACCAAGGGTATGAGAAGAAATATCAGCAATTAAATGCTGATAAAGGATATGATAAATTCATCTCTGCTTATGAGAAGAAGGAGTGCGTTCTAAAGCTTGAGGTTGAAGAGCATCGGCATATCACCAAGTTGCTGGAGCAAGAGAACATTGCCTTGAAAGAGGAGGTAAAACAACTCACGTCTGCTGCATCTTCCTCAGGAGCGTTGGTCCCTGTCAATGATGAAGGTTTTTCTTTTTGGAGGTAGAAAATGCCAACTTGCGAGATGAGTTGGAAACTTTGAAAAGAGCCGAACCCTCCACTTCTACTCGTGGACGAGCAAGATCTTTTTCTCGGGGACGAGCAAGGGCTGGTAGGATTTCTATTGAAAAAGAAAGAACTCAAGAGGCCTTGTAGAATCAGGCCTTTCAGTTGGTAGCGAAGAACCAAGCCTTAGCAGAGATGTCCAAGAAGATTCTGAACCTCAGCGAGCAACTTTCTACACAAAGCTCTGCCTTGAAAAATAAAGAACTTCTGGTGAAGAATCTTCACGAGCAACTGGAGAGGTTAACTTAACAATTCCATAAACTGCCCAGAGAGTTTTGGATGGCTGGTTACAATGAAGCCCTTTATCATCTTGATGATCGAATACAGCAATCAAATAACAAGGGGTACAAGCAAGGATGGTTGAATGCATTGTGTGTGCTAAAAGTGGAGCAGGGGCACTATTTATGGGATTACTATGACCCTGGATTGCTCGAGTTGCCCGTGCCTCCTTTTAAACTTGACATGAGTTGAATTCCTGCTCGGGCAATTCCTCAGTGCTTAATCTACAAATATCTCGGTGACTACAGTCTTCATGCAAACTTCGAGATATCTCGCCCAGAACATTTACTTGATCGTCCATCTGTAATGAATGCTAGAATGCTGAGAGATGTGAATTTTATAAATTCTCCTTATGCCTTAGATGATCCTCCTGCTGGAGTAGAACCTGTTTCAAAGGCATAAGGGAAAAACCCAATAGAATAGGATTTTTGTGTAATGACTTGTAGTTTTCACAACATATGTAATTCTTCTTAATTTAAATGAAGAAATTTTTAATCTTTTGCTATTTTATTTTCCTCTAAGTATTTTGCAGAATGTCTTTGTTTGTGGATATATGCATATTTTGATATGCCATTCTGTTTTATTTTTTTATTATAGTGACTTATCACTCTTTGATCCTAAGCAATGAAACGGCTTATATCCCATGATCCTGCTTAGTTTAACCAACCAGAGTTGATTGCAATTGATTTGCCGACCAACCGGAGTTGGTGGAGATTGATTCCCGACCAACCGAAGTTGGAGGAGATTAACTTGTCGACCAATCGGAGTTGGTGGAGATTGATTCCCGACCAACCGGAGTTGGAGGAGATTAATTTTCCGACCAATTGGAGTTGGTGGATATTGATTCCCGACCAACCGGAGTTGGAGGAGATTAATTTGCTGACCAATCGGAGTTGGTGGATATTGATTCCCAACCAACCGGAGTTGGAGGAGATTAATTTACCGACCAATCGGAGTTAGTGGATATTGATTCCCGACCAACCGGAGTTGGAGGAGATTAATTTTCCGACCAACCGGAGTTGGTGGATATTTATTCCCGACCAACCGGAGTTTGAGGAGATTAATTTTTTGACCAACCGGAGTTGGTGGATATTGATTCCCGACCAACCGGAGTTGGAGAAGATTAATTTTGCCGACCAATCGGAGTTGGTGGATATTGATTCTCGACTAACCGGAGTTAGAGGAGATTAATTTGCCGACCAACCGGAGTTGGTGGATATTGATTCCCGACCAATCGGAGTTGGAGGAGATAAATTTGCCGACCCACCGGAGTTGGTGGATATTTGTTTTGAACTTGATGCATAGTGCGTAGCACTAATACTCTGAAAAATTTCAACAAAAAGAGAGAACTAGGTAAAAATTTCAAAACTTTATTCATATTGAAGAAAACTGCATTTACATAGGAATCCCAACTACTGATAATACTTGCGTAGATGCTCTGCATTCTAGCATTCTTAAATTCTTCTCCATCCAAGGTTTCAATCCTGTATGTCCCTGATGGAACAACTTATGTTACTCTATAGGGTCCATGCCATTTAGCTTCCAGTTTGTTGTGCTTTTGATTTACTTTCTTAAGCACATAGTCTCCTTCCTTCAAATCACACTTCTTTACCCTCTTGTTGTAAAACAGAGTTGTTTGTTGTTAGTATGCAGCATTCCTGATTGTTGCTTCTTCTCTAACTTCTTCGAGCATATCCAGATCTAATCGCCTCATCAAGTCACTGATAGGAGAATTAAAATTCAGCACTCTGTGTGTGGGTAGGCCCAATTCAGCAGGTATAACAGCTTCACTTCCAAATGCCAGCATGCATGGAGATTCTCCTGTTGCTGCTCGCGGTGTAGTATGATAAGCCCACGGCACAGAATGTAGCTCGTTAATCCAATTTTCCTTTTCTTCATCCAATCATTTTTTCAAACCATTCAGCAGCGTTATGTTCGTCACCTTAGTTTGTCCATTGCTCTGGGGATGGCCTGGTGCAGAGTGGGTCTTAAATATGTTTGACTGATGACAATATGCAGCAAATTCCTCGTTGTCAAACTGAGTTCCATGATCTGTGATGAATGCATGGGGAAGACCATATCTACAAATGATATTCTTCCAAATAAATTGATACACCTTGTCATATGTCATATCAATAAGAGGCTCAGCTTCCACCCATTTAGTAAAGTAATCCACAGCGACCACGAGATATTTAAATCTTCCCCTGGTCGTTGGAAGTGGCTCGAGCAAGTCTATTCCCCACATGGCGAATGGCCAAGGAGACGTGATGGGTGTTAACAATGCTTGGGGAGTTCTTCAGATAGAAGAGAAGCGTTGGTATTTATCACACTTCTTTGCGTAAGATGTACAATCAGCTCTCATCGTAGGCCAATAATACCCATGTGTAGTTATTCTTTGTAAAAGCGTCTGACCTGCCACATGGGCTCCACAAGATCCTTCATGGACTTCTTTGATCAAATTTTTCACCTCGGAGGGGTGGACACATCTTTGTAACCCTGCTATAATTCCTCATCTATATAAAATGCCATTGGTCAATACATAACGAGCAGCTTTAAACTTCAATTTCTTGGCTGCGAGTTTATCAGTTGGCAGAGCCCCCTCTTCAATGTAGGCCCTGATGGGGTCCATCCAAGATGGTCCTAAATCAAGGGCAATAAAATTCATCATTAGATCTTCGTTTATGCTCCGATCAGCTAGGATTTCTATTAGGATTGTTCTTCTTATCTCGGTGTGTGTGGCTGATGCTAATCGAGCTAGTGCATATGCTCTGGCGTTCTCCGATCTCGGTATTCTAATCAACTGTACTGCATTAAAACTCGATACAACCTCTATTTCCTTCGCATGATACTTGATCATTAATTCTCCTTTTGTTGCATATACCCCCAGCATTTGATTTACGATCAACTGTGAGTCACTGAATACAATGACCTGCTCTGCCTTCATGGTTTTTGCCAAAGTAAGACCTACAATCATCGCTTCATATTCAGCTTCATTATTAGAAGCCTTAAATTGAAAGCGCAGAGCATACTCCACATCGATCTCATCCGGGCTGTTTAAAACAATCCCTACTCCACTACCTATAGTGCAAGATGAGCCATCCGCATATAGATTCCATATAGGTACCTCATCATCAAATTTTTGATCGGACAGAGTTCCTCGGTGGAATATTTGTTGCTTCTTTATGTCCTCCTATAGCACTTCTTGCTGCTCGTTGACCATCTTCTCTTGCTCATCAACCGACTTAAGTTGGTCAGAGTTTAAATCTGATGATCCTGTAACATCCACAGGCTGGTCGGTATTCAATTTCTGCTCTTCGGAGGTGTCAGGATCGGTGAACTCTGCGATAAATCTGCCACTGCCTGCCCTTTAAGCGACGATCTAAGCTCATAAACGATGTCATATTCACCAAGTTCTACTGCCTAGTACATCAATATTCCTGATTTTTCTGGTTTATGAAGAGCTTGCCTTAACGGTATATCAGTATACACGACTATTGTATGAGCTTGGAAGTATGACCTCATCCTTCTACTTGCTTCAATCAACGCTAGCACCAACTTTTCTAGCCTTGGATATCTGATCTCTGCTCCTCGAAAGGCCTTACTAGTGTAATAGATTGGTTTTTGTACTCCATCCTCCATTCTTATCAATGCCGAGCTCACTGCATTTTCTGAAACTGCCAGATATAAGTATAGTCTTTCTCCCATCACTGTTCTGGACAACAATGGAGGTTCTCCCAAGTATTTCTTCAATTCTTGATAGGCCTTCTCGCATTCATAATTCCATTCAAATGTTTTTTGGAGTGTTTTGAAGAATGGGAGACATCTATCAGTTGCTCGTGACACAAATCTATTAAGTGCTGTAACTCACCCTATGAGACTTCGCACTTCCTTTTTCTTCGTTGGAGATCGTAGCCCTAATAGAGCCTTAATCTTCTCAGGGTTCGCTTCAATACCTCGTTGGTTAACAATATACCCGAGAAACATGCCTTATCGTACTCCGAATATGCATTTGGTAGGATTCAGCTTCATTTGATATTTCTTTAGTTGATCAAAGGTCTGACCTAAGTCAACTAGATGATTAGCAGCTTTCTTGCCCTTCGTAAGCATGTCATCAACATAAACCTCCATGTTATGACTGATTTGCTCTACGAACACCTTATTCATCAACCGCTGATATGTTGCATCTGCATTTTTAAGTCGAAAAGGCATAACATTATAACAATAAGTTCCCCTTGGGGTGATAAAAGAGGTACTCTCCCTGTCTTCAGGTTTCATTTTAATTTGGTTATAACCAGAATAAGCATCCATGAAACTTAATAGTTCGTGCCCCGAGGTAGCATCCACCAGTTGAGCAATTCGAGGAAAAGGAAAATGATCCTTTGGGCATGCCTTATTAAGATCAGTGAAGTCTACACACATCCTCCACTTGTTATTTTCTTCTTTACCATCACCATATTTTCTAGCCAATCGGGATATTTGACATCTTCAATAAAAGAGGCTTTTGTAGCTTCTCTACTTCCTCCTGTATAGCTTGATTCTTCTCAGGACTGAACACTCTTCTTCGCTGCTTCACTGGCTTAGTTTCCTTGTTCACATTGAGCTCGTGACACGAGAAATTAGGATCTATTCCTGGCATGTCTTTATGACTCCATGCAAAAGTCTGCTTTCTGCATCTTAGAAATGCTATCAGTTCTTATTTTATTGATACATCCAATGATGCACCAATTTGAGTTGTTCGTTCTGGATGCTCGTCGTCCAGAATGACATTCTCGGTAGCTTCCATGACCTGTCCCTTCACGAATTGAGACTCGTCTCTAGGGTATAATGTTTCAATCTCTGCATCTCCTATCTCATCCACTTGATAGGTGATAGTCTTTTGCCTAGATTCTTCACGCTCTTCCTGCTCAACAGATGAATAGTAACATTCCCGAGCTACTTTCTGGTCGCCTTTCACAACTCCCACCCCAAAATTGGTTGGGAATTTTAAACATTGATGCACAGTAGATGGTACTGCTTCATACTTCTTTAGGCCTACTCTTCCCGTGATGATGTTATAAGCTGATTGGACGTTTTTATCCATTACAAAAAAGCGTACTCTTTCTGTTTGACAAGCAGGACATGTACCGATAAGCATATCCAACTTGATCGTACCAAGTGGAAAAACCTTTTCGCCAGTAAAACCAAGGAGGGGCCTATGATATGTCTCTAACTGGGCTAGCTTTAGGTTCAAACTATCAAAGCATGGATAGAACATGATATCTGCCGAGCTACCATTATCCACCAGTACTCGTGAAATCACCACTTCTTTCATTCTCATCTTGATTACCAATGGGTCATCATGAGGATATAGTACACCTGCCAAGTCATTCTTAGAGAAACCAATGACCACCTTGTCTTTATTTACCTTCCTCGGGCGATCATCTTCAGCTAGATTTATTCGCTGAATGTACGAGCAAGCTTGAGCCTCATTGAGGTAAGCTTTTCTCTCTGCAGTCATATCTCCACCTCCTGCATCTCCACATGTAATAACATTACATTCAAATGATCCAAAATGGATTGAAAATACCTCACGCTTTGGCTGTTTTGGTCTTTTGGGGAGATCGGGGTCATCTTGATCATCTTTTGGGTCTTCTTCATGACTTCTCTTCTTGTCCTCTTTTGCTCATCGAGGAGATCTAGACCTCTGCCTTACTCGATCGTTAACCTTTCCACTATTTTGGCGATCCACATACTTGCTTAATTTTCCCCGCCTGATGAGCTCTTCAATTTCATTCTGGAGAGCTATGAAGTTTTTGGTTGTGTGACCATGGTCCTTATGGAACTCGCAATATTTGGATTTATTCCTCTTGTCAGTATCTGCCTTCATTTTTTCAGGCCAGTTTAGCTCCTCGCTGTTCTTGATCTCTTCCAGAATGTGGTTTATGTCTACCTTCAAAGGAGTATAGTTTCCAAATTTCTTCAACTGTTCCAATGCTTGATTTGCTTTTAATTTCTTGTTGCCACCATTGTTCTTATGCTCCTTCTTCTCAACCTTATCATCCTCAACTTTGGTCTCCTTAGTGTCCATATTCTTCTTTGCATCCATAGCTTCCTCGGCGTTCATAATCTTGAATGCATTTGCCATTAGTTCTGCTATGGTTCTAGGCGGATCTTTGGCTAGAGTGTAGTACAATTTATTTGGAAACAGTTCACTCATCAGAGCAGTAATTATTGTCTTCTCCTCGTAATCAATTACTTCGAGCTTCTCATTATTGAAACGAGTAATATAATCCCTGGTGCTTTCACCCGCCTTCTGTCTAACACTTAACAAGTGTGCTACTCGTTTAACTGGTTTTGCTCCAAAATAGAAGTTCCCAATAAAGAGCTCGACCAGTTGAAAGAAAGTCGCAATCTTCCCCTAATGAAGCTTGTTGCACCATATTTGAGCAGATCTGGCAAGAGTTCCTAAAAATGCCCTGCATCTCATCTCATCTGGAACTGCATAGATATTAGCAGCAGCTTGGTATTATTTTATATGAAGGACAGGGTCAGTTTTCCCATCATATTTAGGTGTCACCACAGGAGCTTTGAATTTTTATGGTGTAGGAAAATCCACAATTGCTTATACAAATGGTGTCCCTTGGACAAAAGTTCTTTGTAGAGGATTCTTAACCTTAAACATTTCTCCTAATTTGTTTTCCAACCTTTGAATAGAGCCCTTCCATGCGTCATTTCCCTCCTCAGGCCTATTTGTTCGATCAATTGATCGCATTGAATTTACCTCTTGGGATATTTCAATACGAGCAGTTGGTCGTGATTGAGCAGAGCCTTCCCTTAGATCGGATGGTCGTTGAGAGTTTCTTGACACAATCCTAGGAGGACTTCTATTCCTCCTAGGGCCCAAATGATCAAAAGGAGAGACTCTACTCAACCTTTCAAGAGCACTGGTCCTTTCTTGAGATAAAGTGACGTTTTGTTGAGTATCTGTAGCTCGTACGGAGGAAGTTCGACCAGCTTAATAGGAAGGATCATTAGATCTCTCAGTTTGACATGAATCGGTGCATCTGGATCGAGATTCCTCAGGGAATAACGTTCTCCTAGTTCATGAAGAGGGTAAACGAGTATTTCTCTGAACACTTCTTTGCCCTAACTGGGCTGGCACTTCACCCTGGACAGTTTGTATGAGTTGTCGCATGGTTTCTTCCATGGCCGTCTGGCCCTGGGCCAAATTAACCATTATACCAGCCAGATCTTGGACATTTGGAGGAGTAGATGGAGGATTTGGAGGGATCCCAGCGTTTCGATTGCTGGATTCCGGATGATCAGCCATTGGTGATGAATTATTTTGGTGAAAAACGATAATTACAGTCGTTTTCCCACAGACAGCGCCAATCTGTTGATGTAAAAAATTAGATTATCTCTAATTAATCAATCACAGATAAAATAATTGAGACAAAAGATTTTTAAAGTGGTTCAGCCTTGAAAGAATGGCCTACGTCCATCGTTTTTGTTAGTGCTGACTGTTCGCATTCCGAGTCCCCTCTAATGAGGAGGTTACAATGTATTTATAGCCTTGAGGCTGTACAAATGAAAGGACAATGCACTGTTATCTAGTAGACATGTACATCTGTATGATAATAATGAGCATTTAATGCGCGGTCATCTCCTTGATTATCCTGATTTGAGTGCTCTGTACGCTATGTAGCTCGGACCGCCTAAGCTTCTCTGACCGCCTAAGTAGCTCGGCATGCATGAGTTGCTCGAGGGACTTTAGCTGGTTGATACGATTGAGTTGTTCGGAATGTATGAGTTGCTCGTGGCGCTTGAGTAGCTCGGTGGCAATAAGTTGATCGATAGAAGTATTTGTAATTACCAAGTTAGAAGACACGTGTCTTCAAGTGATGGGTCCACGTCAGCAGATTAAATTTGGTATCAACAATAATAATCAACTTACAAGATTGAAGTCCCAATATTTGAATGTCAATACAATAAAATTCTGCTCCAAACTTGCACACAAAAATTACACTCTAAAAATTCCTATTTCTACTTTATGTACAAAAATGGTGTTCCTAAGTGTGTCTGTCACACACACTAACTGTGTATCAAAAGTCTTTTTTTAAAAATTTCTCTGTGCCTCTTCATTTATGGGTGAGAAAAAGATAATGGACTAGTGGGTTTTTTTTGGTTTTGTAGATGGCAGGTGGGGGGTGTATTTGTTAGTGGGTTAATGGTTTGTGTGGTAGTTTATGAGAGAGGAGAGAGAGGATGGTGTCGGGGTTTTGTGGGAATTGGATATGTCCGATTTTTGGAGGTTTTATGGGTATGGAGGTAGTGGTGGTTATGTGAATGTGTGGGGAAGATGATGAATAGTGGGGTTGGTTGGTTTAGGTGTGAGTGTGTGTAGGGTAGTTAGTATGTGTGTGTGTCTATTTTGTACCTAATTAATAAAAATAAAAATAGCACTTACCTAATATAAAACTAAAAATTAAATACTAACCTAAAAATAAAAAGACATAAAATAAAATAATATTAATAAACCTAATCTAATAAAAATATTACTAAACTAATAATAAAACTAAAAATAAAATAATAAAAATAAAACTCAGACCTATATTATTTACTGACACAGACTTAATACTATATAAAATAACACGCATACTCACACGCACTACTATATTTACATAAAATGGTAAAACACTAAAGAAAATAAAATAGTAAAATGACTCAAAAAATATAAAATAAAAATAACCTTACACACATAAATGAAATATAAAAATTACAAAAGTATGTACACGACTCAAATAAAATATATAACACTAAAACAAAACTATGACCTATAAAATGACACACTCTAAATAATATTTACCTAAGAATAATTAAACATCAAAGTAACAATAAAGAGTAAAAAATAAAAATAAAATACTAAATATGATACACACACAAATAAAATATCACAAAGATATGTACATGACTCGAATAAAAATCTAGAAATAAATAAATACAAACTAAACACACACACACAAGGTGTAGGTATGGGTTGTGCTCGGTTTAAGGGTTGGTTTGGATTAGGGGAATAATTTTGACTTCGCTTCGGGATTTGACTTTTGACTTTCTTTCGGCTTTAAACTTTGCACGGTCATAATTTCTTCGTTTCAACTCTAATTGACACGCCGTTTGAACCTAGGCGTCCCTTGATTCAAGGTCTTCAATTTTCATGTTAGTCCGAGTCTGAATTAAGTCATCTGAATTTATAATATTGCCCCTGAAGGTGTGAAAGTGACCTTTTCATGCTCAATTTGCATCCGAACTTCACCGCTTTCTTTTTAAACCTGTTAATACTCAAAAACAAACTTGAACAAGAGATTAGCAATGAATATAAGATGTGAGCGTGAAGTTCTCAAAATTACATTATTAACCACATTTATTCTTAAATTTGTATTTTTCTCTAAAATAATAAAAATGGCTCTAAAAACATTTTATTAATGGTACAACGGAACTAACAAGGCCTAGATTTGGGTATAATTAATACAAAATAATGCACTCATCATATATATATATATAAAGATAATAATGTGTGTATACCGAAATCCTATTTTGTGTCTTATGTTGATGACTCTATTTTTAAATGTGTACTTATAATATTATCAACTGGGCCATTAGAAGAATATGAGACTAAACTAAAGTTATTCTAAACCTATATCGAAATCTTTAGTACGCCGGTTTTGAGTTATTTAAGGAGTCTTTCCAAAAAATAGTATGTATATAGTAGCCAGTCAGGGCATCATGACTAGTATGGGTAGCTAGGCTCGTTAGGCGTGCATACTAGATCGAGGGGTAAGTATCTCAAGTGAGTACGCTAGGTTAACTTGAATAATAATTGTGCTAATTGAATCAATATAAGCACTTACTATTTTTAACTGTTTTCAACTCAGGCTTTGACCCTTTTTTCTGTATATCTTTCTATTGTTCCATTATTTTAGGTGCCCAGCCACGGGGACATCAGCTTTAGGAGACTCTATTCAGTTGTCGTGATGTAGCTGCTGTGGAAGCTGCAGGATAATTGCTAGTAGACGACTCAGCCTATTTTCCTTTTTCAGTTATCTATTCTGTTGGACATGTCGTCCTTTCTTCTGTTTACATTCAGAGATTTAGTTGTTTTAAATTCTCTCTTAAATTTGATTTCCTTTTATTGGATTTATTGTATGGGATTGTATCTCAATATGTTATACTCGAGTCATTTATTTTACTTCAGTTAGACTTTATTTATATTATTGTGATTCATGGCATTTGTTGGTATTCTTTTGATATTGGTTAGTAACAAGATAAAATTTGGACATCACCCTTTTTAAATACTAGGTGGTTAGTTTTTATTAAATTAAATTTTGAGTTTTGGACAGTGATGCATTATCTGTACCAACTTGATATTCTGAAATTAATTAATTATGAAACTTTTCTCTCTTTTCAGATGCCT
Organism: Sambucus nigra; assembly: GCA_949130495.1. Taxonomy (NCBI): domain Eukaryota; kingdom Viridiplantae; phylum Streptophyta; class Magnoliopsida; order Dipsacales; family Adoxaceae; genus Sambucus; species Sambucus nigra. Next base: position 441,928,835 of record OX422222.1, on the reverse strand, counting down.
CCTAAACGTGCACATTGAGTTCCCAGGGATGCCCACCCAGAGCCTCAGTCTGTACCTGCTCAGGGTATGATGAATGCAGCTAAAGTGGCCGCCATTGTAGCTCAGGCGATAAATATTGTTTTGGCAGTAGTGCAACAGGCACCACCTCAGGCACCGGTGGTGGCTCCAATTCAGGCCCAATCTTTCCCGTCTGCTTGGGAGCGTGTTAGGGATGCCTTACATAAGGCGCATCCTTAAGAGTTTTCTGGGAGCTACGATGTATTCGTAGCGAGCCAATGGAAAAAGGACATCCAAAGGCATTTGAGGATGCACGAGTGCACGGAGGTACAGAGTGAGATTTTGGCCACGTTCAAACTGGTGGGGGCAGCATTGTAGTGATGGGAGTCCACCACCACTGAGGAGAGAGACACAATCAGTATCCGAGACTTTTGAGTGCGGTTCGACCTCAAGTACTTCCCTTCGGCTGTCCAGACAGAGATGAGTCGAAAGTTAGCAAATCTGAAGCAGAAGGGAAGGACCTTGCAAAGTTTGAGGCAGAGTATACTAATCTTCTCAACATTATACCAAGTGAGATCCCGACCGAAGAGAAAAACATTCAGTGCTTCATGGATGGGTTAACATGGAGGATCCGCCAGTATTTATTAGGCAATCTCTCCTTGGCCACCTATTCAGATGTGGTCAACACAACACTACTCCATTGCCAGGACCATCGCTTCCATTTTTCTGAGGTTAAGAAAGTGGGAGAATCCAGTCAGTAGGGTAGGGAGGAGGGAATGGTGCCGGTGGGACACATACAGTTCAGGGTCAGCATAGGCACAGTGATTAGGGTTCCCAATAAGGGGATCCTAAGAGGTTCAAGTCAGGAGGTTTTAGACATGGGAAGGGAGGCTTTCGATATGGCCATCAGGGCCAACATGACCATCAGGGCCAGCAGGGCTAGCAACAGGTTCAGCAGGGCCAGAATGGCTAAGGGAGGGGTGGTAACGGCCATCAGGGCCGGGGACAACAGGGATAGAGGGGAGGACCCTTCCCAGGGAGATGTTTCACGTGTGGCAGCACTGGCCACAAACGCCAGGAATGCCTTTAGAAGGGTAGAGGCCAACATCAGCAACAGGGTGTTTGTTAGGAACCCTAGAGACCGTTATTTCCCGCAGCTCTCCCAGCACCTCCACAAATGTCAGTATTACCACCCATTCCAGTCACCCCAGTTCAGCAAGGGCACCTTCAGTATGGGTGAGTCTATAATCTACACCAGACCACAGTCCCGCCTGAACCGCCAGCAATTGAGGGTAAGGTTTCTATCTAGGGGACTTTGGGGCACATTTTATTTAACATAGGATCCACACACTGTTTTATTACCACAGGGTTTGCACGTACTACGGGATTATATGATACGGCAGAGAGTAAGGTTAATTGTGTGAATTCCTTATTGAGTAGGGGTTCCGTTATTTCTTTTATTTGTCGGGGAGTAGGTATAGAGATTGGGAGGTTTATCTTACCCGCTCACATTCTCGTATTAGACATGTCCCGAGTATGACGCAATTGTGGGTATGGATTGGCTTGTCAGGTATAAGGCCATGATTGATTATTATAGTAAGAGTATAGTTTTTGCCATACCTGGGCAGGAGATGCTTCTGGTGGTGATGCCTCGCTCGGAGGGAGGATCATCCACTCATTTATATTATATAGAGGAGGAGACTTCTACGGAGGTTGTGGTATCGCTTGATTCGATTCCTGTAGTTCGAGAGTTTGTCTATGTGTTTCAGGAGATTCCGGGGTTACCATCGAGTAGAGAGATAGACTTCGTTATTGATTTAGAACTAAATACTCGACCGATAGCTCGCGCACCTTATCGTATGGCTCCAGCAGAGATGAGGGAGTTACGTGACCAGACTGAGCAGTTGTTGGGGTAGGGGTTTATCCGTAGGAGTACGTCGACATGTGGTGCTCCCGTACGATTCGTTAAGAAGAGGGATGGATAGTTGAGGTTATGTGTTAACTACTGGGAGTTGAATAAAGTCACGATATGGAACAAATATCCGGTGCCTCGAATTGATGACTTATTCGACCAACTGAGAGGAGCGGCTTTCTTCTCGAAGATTGATTTGAGATCGGGATACCATCTGCTACGTATCAGGGAGCAGGACGTGTCGAAGACTGCCTTCTTGACGAGATATGGTTCCTATGAATTCAGGGTTATGCCTTTTGGGCTAACCAACGCCCCAACCGTGTTCATGGACCAGTCCGTCATCGTATTCATAGATGACATTCTGGTTCACTCGCAGACCGAGGAGGATCATGCCGAGCACTTGAGGCAAGTTTTGCAGACACTGCGCCAGCATGAGTTTTACATAAAATACGAGAAATGTGGGTTTTGGCTGAAGGAGGTATAGTTTTTAGGGCATATCATCTCTGATAGAGGGATATCCATGGATCTAGGGAAGGTGTCAGCGGTGAGGGAGTGGGGACAACCCACGACATAAATCGAGATACATAGTTTCTTGGGTTTAGCCGGGTACTATAGGAGGTTCATTCGAGGGTTTTTAAAGATAGAGGGTCCGTTGACACACCTCACTCGCAAAGGGGTGCCGTTTATCTGGAATGACGCCTGTCAGTTAGCCTTTGATGAGTTAAAAGATAAGTTAACCTCATCACCAGTGTTAGCATTACCCAAGACGGGAGTGGAGTATCTAGTCTACACTGATGCGTCCTTGTTAGGACTTGGAGGTGTACTACAGTGGGAGGACCAGACTATATCTTATGCTTCTCGTAAGCTTAAGACACACGACGGGAACTACCCCACCCATGATTTAGAGTTGGCGGCGGTGGTGTTTGCACTCCGAATTTGGAGACATTACCTCCTAGGGGAGAAATTTTATTTATTCACGGACCACATACAGTACCTCTTCATACAGAAGGAGCTAAATATATGCCAACGTCGGTGGATTGAGTTTGTGAAGGATTATCAATTTGATATCTAATACCACCCGGGGAAAGCTAATGTGGTAGTAGATGTGTTCAGTCGTAGGCCAGTCGGTGAGCTAGCTAAGGTGTGGAAAGTGAAATGGAAGAAGTTAGGGAACCAGGATGTGGTGGCTCGATCATTTATGTCTGTGATGATGGTTATGTCCCAGATTATTACGGGAGTAGTACAGGCTCGGGCAGATGATCCGTTCTGCCAAAGTCAGATAGTGAAGCTTTTAGTCGAGGGGGCTGAGTCATACACCATGGGTTCAGATGGGGGTCTACGTTTTAATGGGAGATTGGTTGTTCCCGATGGTGAAGATTTATGACACAAGGTGATGATAGAGTCGCACGGTTCCTAATTTGCGATACATCTCGGTGGGGATAAGATGTACCAGGATATGCATAGACAGTACTGGTGGAGAAGGATGAAGATGGATATTATAGAGTTCGTTTCAAAATGTGCCACTTGTCAGTTGGTAAAGGTGGACCATCAGAGATCGCGGGACTTTTACAACCATTAGAGCTTCCTATGTGGAAATGGGAGAGCATTTCCATGGACTTCATCATGGGATTACCTACATCACAGAGGGGTCATAATTCGATATGGGTGATAGTGGATCGGCTGACCAAGGTAGCCCACTTTCTGCCAGCCAGGATAGACTACACCACGGGACAGTACACCCAGATATTCATAGCAGAGATAGTGAGATTCCACGGAGTGCCTCTCAATATCGTGTTTGACAGAGATAAAGTGTTTTTGTATCGATTTTAGGAGAGTTTTCAGGAGGCATTGGGTATGGAGTTACGACTGAGCACAACCTATCACCCACAGACGGATGGTCAAACCGATCAGACGAATCAGATGTTGGAGGACATGTTACGTATATGCATCATTGATTTTAGCGGAGGGTGGGAGCAGTACCTTCCACTGGTGGAGTTTGCCTATAACAGGTCCTACCAGTTTACTATCGGTATGGCTCCATTCGAGGCACTATACGGCAGACCTTGTCATTCCCCAACATGTTGACTAGAAGTGGGGGACAACAAGTTACTTGGTCCGGAAGTGATTCAGGATACTTCGATGAGGATAAAGTTGATACAGAGCCATATTCGGGTTGCTCAAGATCGACAAAAGAGCTACGCTGACGCCAAACGATATTTTTTCGAGTTCAACATTGGAGACCAGGTGCTACTTCGGGTGTCTCCTATGAAGGGAGTTATGCATTTTGGGAAGAAGGGAAAGTTGGTGCCTAGGTATGTAGGTCCATTCCCTATTATCGAGAGGATTAGGCTAGTTGCTTATAAACTTGGGTTACCGGAGCACTTGCATAGAGTCTATAACGTGTTTCATATCTCTTCACTGAGGAGATTTCTTTGAGATGATTTGGCTCATACCCACATTGCGTTGGAAGAGATAGACTTACAGCCTGATAGATCCTATGAGGAGGGGCCGGTTGCTATTCTAGACTGTAGCGAGAGGAAGTTGACATCGAAAATAGTACCACTAGTATGTGTTTAGTGGGGGCACCATAATGTTGAGGAATCAATTTGGGAGTGCGAGGATGACATGCGTGAACGTATTAAGAGTTATTCTTGTCAGTTATATATATATTATTTTTTGAATTTCGGTACAAAATTCTGTTATTAGGGGGGAAGTATGTCATACCCCGTATTTTTACGCATATTCATTTTTATGAAATTATGGAAAAATGGGGATTAATTAAATTAAAGGGAGAAAATTTAAATTTTAGTTAATCCAATTTTATGATAATGATGAGAGTTAGTAGTTATTAAAATAATATTATGGCCGGGAATGAAATACACGGCAGTTATGTTATAAATATTTGGGACGCATATGAGTCGCGTCACTAGTATATATTTGGGGGTTTAAAAGGTAAATTATTTTTGTATAACTCGGATGACTATTTTGAGTGCGCCAGAGTGTTCGGAAGGGTCAAAATAGTCAGAAAATACTACTCGGATATTTAAGTTGGAGTCCGGGACATTTTAGCCCAAAACGACACCCCGGAAGGGTATTTTGGTCTTTTGGAATTTTTGGGTAATTAAACGGATCAAAATTGACTTTAATTAAAATCATTTAGGGTTAGTGGCCTATTAGTTTCAACCTACGTGTGAAAGAGAGGAAAAGCGAGAGAGAACCAAGGAAGAAGAAGAAGAAGACTCTATTAGAGCCCTAAACCAAAAACTCAAGCTTTCACACTAAAAAGTACACCAGCACGTAGATCGTGTCAAGAGGATCGTTCCCATACCAATTTCAACTCGCGAATCAGAATTTCATTTTAAAGCAAGTGATTATCTTGCTCTTTCTCTTAGCATTTATTATTCTTGTTAACATATGTTGAGGTATTAGAACTATTAATACCAAATTTGGTTTACCTATGCTGAGATTGTGTAGGAATCTTAGAAATTTGATGGGGGTTTGCATGTAGAAGATTTTTCCCCTTAATAGGAATGTGAAATTTGGTGAATTAGATGTTAATCACGAAATAAAAATGGGGTTTTTATAGATTGATACTTTTGAGTTTATGTTAATATGACTCATGGGAAAATTTAGGAATTTGTTGAATTTTACTTGATAATTATAAGGATTTGATCCCTAAACTGTGCTAAGAAGTGTTCTAGGGCGACTTAGATTAGTTTGGAAACCTTGTACTTGGCTTGGAATGGGTTTAGATTGAGATTATAGAGGAGAAAATCTGGAAAAATGAACTTTGACGAAGAACTGGTCAACTGCAGAAACTTCGTTAGAAGTCCAGCCCAAGTCGTTCGAACGAGACTTCTAACGAGATTCTAGTGGCCCTTTTAACGAGTTTGGTAGTTTGTCCGAAGTGGGGGGGACCTTCATTCGAACGACCTCATTCGAACGATATTTCCTGGGTTTTCTAACGAGATTCCAGATTGACATTTAAGGCCCGATTTTTGTTTCAAACTTCCCGTAGCTTATTTAAATGAGCGTTAGACCTATATGAATGTCGAGTGACTTAAAATTTAAATTATTAGTGAGCGAAGATTATGTCGACCCTCGGAAGGTATAAAAATTCATAGAATTAGAGAGATGAGAAAATAAAAGGGAGAATACATACGAATAAGGTACGGGATATAATAGGGGATATATTATACGTACTGCGAATACTAGGCTGCGGGAAAGCCAATGAATTTATATAAGTTGTGTGTATGCTTTTACTCAAAATATTATGTGTATTACATACCTACTGGCTATCGAACGGAGGTTAACGCATTGTGTACGGCCGAATCTTGTGTGCCTTCAGGGGATTTAGAGTCGTACCACTAGAGCATGAAACCTAGGTATGGGTTATTTATGAGAATGATAGTGATGACAGTCGTATGGGTGCGTAGGTATGTGCATAGCCTATCGTCTTGGGACTATGTTCGCCTCTAATAGGTGTTTTTGTTCTATTGGTTCTCGAGAGATTGAACCTGTTATCCCCTATGCATGAGCGTTGCAATGGGACTAGATAGCCGAGTATGCGTAGCACTAAGGGTTTCTCAACCAGGGGTGAAATATTGCTACATTTATATATATATATTGATATGTGTACATAAAGAGAATAATGTGTGTATACCAAAATCCTATTTTGTGTCTTATGTTGATGAATCTATTTTTAAATGTATACTTATGGTATTATCAGCTGGGCATTTAGAAGAATATGAGACAAAACTAAAGTAATTGTAAACCTATATCGAAATCTTAAGTACGCCGACTTTGAGTTATTTAGGGGGTCTTTCTAGCAAAATAGTATGTAATTAGTAGCCAGTCATGGTATCATGACTAGTATGGGTATCTAGGCTCGTTAGGCGTGCACACTAGATCAAGGGGTAAGTATCTCAAGTGAGTACGCTAAGTTAACTTGAATAATAATTGTGCTAGTTGAATCAATTTAAGCACTTGCTATTTTAAACTGTTTTCATCTCGGGCACAGACCCGTTTTTCTGTATATATTTCTATTGTTCCATTATTTTAGGTGCCCAGCCACGGGGACACCAACCTTAGGAGACTCTATTCAGTTTCCCTGATGTAGCTGCTATGGAAGCTGTAGGATAATTACTAGTAGACGACTGAGCCTATTTTCCTTTTTCAGTTATCTATTATGTTGGACATGTCGTCCTTTCTTCTGTTTACATTCAGAGATTTAGTTGTTTTAAATTCTCTCTTAGATTTGATTTCCTTTTATTGGATTTATTGTATGGGATTATATCTGAATGTGTTTTACTCCAGTCATTTATTTTACTTCAATTAGACTTTATTTATATTACTGTGATGCATGGCATTTGTTGGTATTCTTTTAATATTGGTTAGTAACAAGATAAAATTTGGACATCACCCTTTTTAAATACTAGGTGGTTAGTTTTTATTCAATTAAAATTTAAGTTTTCGACAGTGATGCATTATTTGTACCAACTTGATATTCTGAAATTAATTAATTAAGGACTAATCACCCGTTAATTAATTAGGCGGGGTGTCACACAGGCTTTTGTTTTTGGCAACATTCCATCCCTGATATAATCTATAATCGGGTCCATCCAAGATGCCCTCAGATTCAAGTTCAAAGAAAGATCCATGCAAATATCTTTTACTTTGATGCTTGGCTTGAGCAAAATTTTGATTAGGACATATCGTCTAATCTCCGTTCTAGTGGCCAACGTTAGTCTTGCCAATGCACCCACTTTCCCATTTTACAGTCTCGGAATTCTCCTCATCTTAATGTTATCAAAATTCAATAACATCTTCTTCACTCTAGACAGGTACTTAGTTATTTTTCCATCTTTGGCCTCATAAATTCCTACTACTTGATTGATAATCAGCTGAGAATAGCTATGAGCAACCATCTGACTGACATTTAGCGTTTTATCCAGGGAGAGTCCTGCAAGTATAGCTTCATACTCTGACTCATTATTCAATGCTTTAAAATTAAGCCATCTGCATATTTTGAATCCTTTTTAGTGTTCTATGTAAAGTCTGCAATGAAGTCTGCCAATGCTTGCCCTTTTATCGCACTTCTCCACTGATAGACGATATTAAACTCACCTAACGCCACCGACCAGACCATTAACCTACCCAATTTCTCGAGTTTACGGATGTACTGGTGGAGTGGAGTATCGGTCAGTACTAACATTGTGTGCACTTGAAAGTAGGACTTTATCTTCTTTGAAGCATAAAGTAAGGCATATGCAAGTTTTTCCATCTTCGAGTAGTTAAACTCTACCCCCTGAAGATCTTTGTTGTTAAATCAGACGGGTTTTTGAACCCTATCATCATCTTGAATAATGGTTGCTCTAATGGCCGACTCTGAGACAGTTAGATAGAAATATAATTTATCCCCTTGAATATGTCAGGAAAGGACCATATAAGAGCCGATATAGGCTTTTATGTCCTGAAATGCATTTTTATATTCCTCATCCTAAGCAAAAGATTTCTTTAGGATTTTAAAAAATGGCAAGCAATTGTCCATTGCTCTTAAAACAATCATGTTCAGGGCAACTACCAGACCTGTTAACCTTTGTACCTCTTGTATTGTCTTAGGCATCTTCATATCAATCAATGTTTTAATTTTGGCGGTATTTTCTTCAATCCCCCTTTTGTTGATGATAAAGCCCAAGATTTTCGTAGTTCTAATGTTGAACAAACACTTTGCGGGGTTTAGCTTCATTCTGTATATATCCATTGTGTCAAAAGTATTTTCCAGGTCGTCTACATGAGTCTTGGCCTTCATACTTTTCATTAACGTGTCGTCTACATACACCTGCATCGTCTTTCCAATTTGGGTTTTAAATATTTAATTAACCAACCTATGACAGGTCACTCTGCACACTTCAGGACAGAAGGCATTACCTTATAACAGTAGGTTCCTTTATCTGTAATAAAGGAAGTCTTCTTAGCGTCATCACCGTGCAACGAAATTTGGTTGTCCCCGGAGTAAGCATCAATAAAACTCATGAGCTCATGACCTTCCATCACATTCACAATCTCATCAATCTGATCCAATGGAAATTTGTCTTTGGGGAAAGATTTGTTGAGGCCTATGAAATGAACACACATTCTCCAGTACCTATTTTGTTTATGCATAATTATGATATTAGACAACCGTTTCGAGTATTGAACTTCTCGAATGAAGTTTGCAGCCAGTAATTTCCTAACTCCGTCTTGAATAACATCATATTGATCCCTGATAAAGGTAGGTAACGTTTGCTTCACTGGCTTGGAACTTTCATTTATATGAAGTCAGTGAAAAATGATTTCGGGGTCAATCCTCGGCATGTCTTCATGACTCTACGTAAATATGTTGTGTCATTCTCTCAGCACTTTGAACATCTCTTTCTTTATTTTTTCTCTAAGCTACGAGCCGATTTGGACAGTTTGTCCTTATTGAGGACGATGTATTCTACATCCTAGGAGGGCTCTCCTTTCCTGAGTTTTATTTCACCCATTGGGTCAAGGTTATCAATGTTCTGGAAAGTCATGTTCCTTTTGTAAGCTTCCTTCTCTCCGGTCGAGGTGAATTAATACTCTCGTGCCTCCACCTGATCACCTTGCATTTCCCCTACTCCATAAGAAGTTGAGAATTTCATCATGTGGTGTATGGTGTGAGTCATAATTTCAAATTCTTTAAGTTCTACTCCCCCAGAATTACGTTGTAAGCTGAGAAGACATGTCCTTCCATCACAAAGAAATTAATTTTCCTAGTCAGGAATTTCAGCCAAGTTCCTTTGCAAATGTATATATCGTAAACTCCGAGCGGGTTAAATTTTTCCCCGCTGAATCTGATCAAAGGTTGATGATAGGGAACCACTCTCATCTTGCTCAACGTTAGGCCTTTGAAATATTTCCAGATTATGACGTTCGTCGAGATTTCATCCATCGACCAAAATAGGAGCCATGTTATAGATGTGAACCCTTGTACTGATTACCAGAGGATTATCATTTAGGGACAAAATACCCTTGAATTCTCGCCTCAAAAATCCCACTACGAGGTTATCCATGCCAACTTTCTTAAGCTTTCTAGGTTTAGCCTCAATCTCGGTTAAGTTAACCTCGACCCTTTGCAGTGCTATTTTTGCTTTAACTACACGAGCATTCCTATCGGATGGCTTAGTACCTCCACCTTCTATACCACCAAAGATCATTTTAACACAAAGGGAAATCATATACTAATTACCTTTAATCGATGGGAGTTTCGCTATACGACCAAGGTCATCCTCGCTGCTGTCATTTGACTCTTGCTCGTTCTTGTTCGCCTAAAATTCCTTTTTGGGCTTAGTATCCATTCTTTTGTTGAACCTCTTTCTACCATCATCTCGGAAGCCTCTTAGGGTTTCCCAAGATCTCTACCCTCTCTCTCACTAGTCGCCAATACAACCCTAACTAGGGTTGCATGGCAACTCGCACGTCCACTTTCAATGTGCCTCCCAAACCTCCTGATCCATCATGCCAGCTTAACAAATCGTTTGCTTCGGTTCTGAAAGGTACTGCCTACGTAGATGACATTTCCCTCCTTTATATTTCTTCCCATAAAGGTGAGCCTACCATTCTTTTCTCCTAAGATGATATCCAAAAACTTGTCGAACCTTACAAATTCTCTTTGGTAGGCAAGTTCTCACATGGCAGACCCTCCATTGATGATATAAAAAAAAAACTCCATTCTATGAGCCTAAAAGGAGCTTTCAATATAGGCATCATTGATCAGAAACACATACTGATCAAATTTTACATTGAAGATGATTTGACAAGGCTCTAGATGCGAAGTCAATGGTTCTTTGGCAAATACCCTATGAGATGTTTCAAATGGAGTCCCTCATTCAGACCCGATATTGAAAGTCCCATTGCCTCGATTTGGATATCTCTCCCATCCCTTCCAATTTATTTCTTTTCCAAATCCTCGCTATATTCTATCGCACAGGTGGTTGGCAGACCCCTCAAGTTAGATAATTCTACTGTTAATGGCAATAGACTAAGTGTGGCTAGAGTTTGCGTGGAACTCAATATTCTTGAAGATAAACCGGACAGATGTTGGATTGGCTATGGAGATGACGAATTTTGGCAATCAATCACTTATGAAAACATTCCTCCTTAATATAAGGCATGCTCAAATCTTGGTCACGATGCATCAAATTGCCTTTTATCAAAGGCCTCTACAACAACGGTTGTCCAAAGAAGGATGGAAAAAATGTCAATTACAGACCATACCTCTACCCAAACATTTGTACCTAAACCAACCAAAATCTTTCATGCCAAGACCAATTCTTTGAATATAGTTCATAAACACAGTGGCCAAACATCGAACTAAACTTATCCCATAAAATTAAACCTACCCTCCCAAACATTTATACCTAAACCTCCTGCTATCAATAACCCTTCAGTCACCCAAACCTTAACTCCATCTCCAAAAACCCAAAAGAAAATATCCACTTTAACTCCAACCCATACAACCAAACCTATTATTGCAGCCAAAAATGTTTTAACAACTCCTACTTTCAATCCCTTAGCCATGATTATTCACCCTCATGAATCTTCTTTTTCATCCCCATACTTCGTCCCTAAACTCTCACCCCCTGAATCTCCAAACCCCACCAACTGTGATCTTGCCCAAGACTACTTACAGTATGATGTCCTGCCCCAAACTGACTACAAATCCAAATCAATTGTCAAGTCCCCTAGAGGCCCCAAAAATAATTTGCACAATGATCAAGCATTTTCTGACAATGAAGATGATTTGGCCAGGTCCAACCAATCCCCATTGATTGATGAATTTATTTTGCTCTCGAAGAACATAACTAAAAGACTAGCAGCCAAGAAAAATAAGATGGAAATTTCTACAAGTAAGGACTCTGCCATTCCGGTCCTTTCCTCTAAAAATCACTCTTCCCCAAAACTTTCAAAGCCAGGAGACCCAATGTTTTGAAGAATTACCAGAGAAGCCACCAAGGTAACTCAAACTTCTTCTTTAGCAGAACATCAATGATTAATTTCTTATCCTGTAACATCAGGGGTTTATCCAATAAACCATAAAAGAGAAGAATTAAATTTCTTTGTAAAAGCCTTAAGCTTCCCTTCATTGCCATCCTTGAACCAACAGCTAAAGCCTACAAACTTGAAAACTTCAGAAGAATTATCAAATTTGATGGGGGCATATCTAATACCAACAGCAAAATTTGGTTTCTCTGGTGATTTGGAGTTAATATCTCAGTTTTGAAAATGGATAATCAATCTTTGCTAGTGAAAATATCCCATTCTCAGCTGACTAAAGATGTTTTCTTATTAGTTGTCTATGATAAATACTCTAGAGGAGAAAGACTATCTCTTTGGGATTCATTAATGTCCCACAAAAATATCTTTGAGCACTATCCATAGCTTATAATGGGTGACTTCAATATTGTCTGCAACAGTGGGGATAAGAAGGGGCAATCAGATAGACCCTCTTATTGTAGCTGATTTCAACCTATTCATTTATAATGCTAGTTTTTTCGAAGTGGGCTATTCAGGACCTCATTTCACTTGGAATAATTTCAGAGATAGAGGGAAAATTTGGTCTAGATTGGATATAGGACTTATCTCCATATAATGGCTCTCTTATTTTCCTAACTTTTCTTTAAAACACCTAAATAAGTCTTGTTCAGACCACTTTCCTCTCCTCTTCACTATCAAATCCCAATCAGATTCCTATCCCAAACATTTTAAATTCCTCAACCTGTGGTGTACTCACCCTAACCTCAGAAAAATCATTGAAGATTCGTGGTCTCCCCTATCTCAAGCATCCCCCTTAGAGTGCTCTCAGCTAAAATTCAAAGGCTCAAGAAGGATCTCCAAAGCTAGAACAAAAGTAACTTTCAAAATGTCATGATACAGGTGTCTTGCTTGGAAACATAAGTTTATGAAAAAGAGATCCTCTATGAATCTTCCCCATCATTGGCAAATAGGGAGCAATTATCCAAGTCAACGGCTGACCTTAACTTAGCTTTAAAAGAAGTAGAAGAATTCTGGAAACAGAAAATGGGAAGAAGATGGTTATATGAGGGTGAAAGTTATTCCATGCTTCTCTTAAAGCTAAATATGATAGGCTGCAGATTCACAGAATTAAAGATGATCATGGTAATTGGTTAGAAGATTTGGATGGTATTAAACAAACCTTTATTAATCACTATAGTGGCATTTTCCAGGCTGTTGAGATAGAAGATGAAGATGAGCTAATAGCGATCATAGATGCCAAAATTCCCCTATCTTATTCTCTAACTCTTGATGTTTTTCCAGAGGAACTAAAGATCTTTCAAGCTATCTCTGACCTTAATGGAGATAGTAGTGCTGGTCCTGATGTCTTTCATGGCTTCTTTTACCAAAAAATTTGGGATATCATTAAAGTAGACCTCACCTAAGCTATTCACCATTTCTTCTCGGGGGGAATTACCTAAAAGCTGGACTAGCACCAGCCTAATTTTTATTCCCAAGTTAAAATCTCCTATGAATTGTGCAGACTACAACTCTATTAGTCTGTGTAACTTTTGCTTCAAAATAATAACTAAAATTCTGGACTCTAGACTCTCTTTAACTCTCCCCCACATTATTAGTCCCTTTCAATCAGGGTTTATTAAAGGGGGATAAATTTCAGTAAACATCTTGATGGCTAAAGAGCTTATGTCCTTGATTGGAAAAAAAACTCATGGGCCCAATGTGGTGATTAAATTAGACCTCTCGAAAGCCTATGACAGGGTATCTTGGATTTTTTTTATCAAAGTTCTCAGAAAGATGGGTTTCTCAGAAGTATGGATAGACAGAATTTGGAGGATTTTATCTAATAAATGGTTCTCTACAATCATTAATTCCCATGTTGGGGGATTCTTTAAATCTCATAGGGGTCTTAATAAAGGAGACCCTATCTCTCCAGCCCTTTTTGTGATTGTAGCAGAAGTGCTAAATCTAAGCATTCACAAGCTCATGCTCGCTAACAAACTCAAAGCCTTCTCTCATCCTAGAGGCTGCGCCCTTATCAGTTTTTTAAGTTTTGCAGATGATACCGTCATTTTCACCAATGGGGCCTCAAACAACTTCAAAAATCTTATAAAATTTTTAAAGAAATTCGAGAAAGCCACTGGTCAGGTGGTAAACTATGAAAAATGAAGCTACATAGTGCATCACTCCACCAGCAGAAGTTCTGTCAGATCAATAGCAACAGTCACCTCGTTCATATTAAAGAAAAACTCAATCACTTATCTTAGTTTCCCTCTATTTTATGGCAAATCTAAGCATTGTTATTTCTAAGATATCTCAAATAGAATTGCCTTTAGAATAGAGGGTTGGCAAATGAACTTTCTCTCCATTTCTGGAAAGAAATCCCTCATAAACTCAGTGCTAACTTCCATACCTATCCATTGCATTTCTTTGTTGAAACCTCCTCAAAAGACCATCTCCCACATCAATAATATGATCAATAATTTCTTGTGGGGCTCCTCTAAGGAATTTGGTAAAAGGCATCATTAGAAAAAATGTGAAGACCTTTGTTTCCCTGTAGAAGAAGGAGGCCTCAATTTTAAAGCCCTGACAGACATCATCAAAGCATTCTCAATGAAATTATGGTGGAATATTACTAACTCTAATAGTTTGTGTTCTGATTTTCTTAAGTGCAGGTTCAAGACTTCCATAGGAAAGTCTTCTCAAACTTTCAAAAGAATTCAGTTGATCTTAGACAAAGCAGAAAATGCCTCCACCGAAGTTAATGGTGTTAAATATTGGTCGCTCACGTTCAATGGATAATTCTCTATAAAATCAGCTTAGGAATGCATAAGACAATCAAAATCCACCTCTCTTTTATGCAAATTCATCTGGTTCAAAGAAATTCCACCCAAAATTTCATGCTTCATTTGGAAATGCATCAATCAGATAGTCCCCCTTGAAGACTTAATTCAACTCAAAGGCATTCACATTGCCTCCTTTTGCAGATGCTGGTGTCAACACTCAGAAAGCTTTAATCAACTTTTTTTGGAGGGTCCAATTGTAAAGTCAACCTGGACTCACTTCAGTAACTTATTTAGCATCAAGGTCAATCTCTCTTCATTGCACCAAGCTCTTAAGTCATGGTGGTTGGTCAAATCAAACAAATATTTCCTTGATTTCCTTCATTTAATGACCCCTTGCTGTATCTTATGGGAGATTTGGTTAAGCAGAAACTCGAGTATCTATAATGAAGGTTCCATGAGCAGCTCTAAAATTATCAATAATGTGATCGATCTTATTGAAGTCTTCGCTTCAAACTCTACTTTCAATTCTTCCTTCAAATACTATGCAGATGTCCCAGCTACTTTTTGCCTCAGTTATTCTCCTGCTCTCCCATCAATTTTTATAGTTAAATGGTCCTATCCTCCTGCTCTATTCTTGAAGCTCAACACTGATGGGGCTTTAAAAGGCAATCCAGGTATTTCAGGTTCAGGTGGTATCATAAGAGATCACAATGGGAGATTTATTCAAGCTTTTTCCTCAAAGGAGATACATATGACTAATACTAGAGCTGAATACCTGGCCATTCTTAGAGGCATCAAAATTTGTCAATCTCTTCATCTCCCAAAGGTCATTATGTAATTAGACTCCAAAGTAGCCATTGACATTCTAAAGGGAAAAATCCTCTAGCCTCCCTGGTCTGTTATCGATATTATAGAGGAAATTAAGACCATTCCAATAGTCTTAGTTTTTTCTCATGTCTGGAGAGAAGCAAATCAAGTAGCAAATCACTTAGCTAATTATGGAGTCAATTCTTATGGTCACGAAACCTTTCTTAAGCCTATGGATCTTCCCAAAATTGCTAGAGGTTCCCTTAAGCTGGATTATCTTGGATTGCCTTCCATTAGATCTTCTAGAAAACTTTCTGGTCTTAATGCTTATCTTTCTCTCTAGCTTGTAAAAGCCACCTTGGTAGGGCTTTTCTACCTTTTTTTAAAAAATCTCAGGACCTTGTCTTTAAAAAAAAACATCATCTCTCCCCCACTCTTGTTTATGTACTTTTTTATATTCCCCTATTTTAATAAATTTTCAATCCTATCTTTCAGGGCAAAGTAACGACCAATTGTATGACCATGGTCTTGGTGAAAATAACACCACTTTCTCTTGTACCTCTTATGAAGTGAGGACTTTAACTTTTCAGGCCACCTGCGCTCCTTATCATCCTTTATTTCATTTAGTATCAAGTCAGGGCTCACAATCAGCGGGTTGTATTTGGCGAACTTATCATTATTTAACATCTTCTTAACTTTCTTGTCTTTGTTTCATCCTTATAAGGACTTTCCACTAATGGACTCCTTCATGTCAGCTCTCTTAGCCGCCATGGCCTCCTCCGCTTTCATAATTCTCCCATTTATCGCCAAAAGTTCTATCATGGACTTTGGAGGATCCTAAGATAGGTTCCATATAAGTTTACTTGGATATAGACCACTGATAAGTGATATCATTGCAATACGCTTACCATAATCCTCTACCTTTAGCTTTACTTTGTTAAAGCTAGACATGTAATCCTTCAGAGGTTCATTATTCCCTTGTTTGACATCCAACATATGGGTCACTCTCTTAGTCGGCTTCATGCCAAAACAAAAATTGTGAATGAACTTTTTAGTGAGCTTATTAAAGTTCTCTATGGATACCCTAGGAATGTCGTTATACCACACATGGCTTGCACTTATGAGGGTGATAGAGAATAATCTTTATCTCATTTCATCGGGTGTTGAATATATGTCGATAGCCGACTGAATCATTTTTATATGTTTAACGAGGTTGGTACTCCCATCATACCTGTGTGTCACGCTTGGTGGTTCGAACTTTGTAGGAGTTAGGTAGCTGACAATCCTTTGCACGAAAGGAGATCCTTCCATATATCCCCTATGAATGGGTTCTCGTCTTTTAATGAGAGAGACAATCATTCCATCCAGACTCTGAATTGAGATATTCCAAAATTTTTCTTCTTATACCGCATTATCTCCATCCCCTTCCACTGCCACAACTACCTCAGGAGCTTGCTCTCGTCTTATGATTCTCTGCCTGTGGTTAACCTCTTAGTTCTCCCTCTTTTCCTATTCTCTCGACCTTTTTTTACTATGATGACCAGTGGCATGCGTGCCATTCGCGTTACAGGAGCATTGGTCTCGACTACCGTTACCCTTTCGATCGAGACGATCAAAAGTTTATCGCCTACTTAGTCTGTCAAATGAAGATCCCCTCTAATAACTTTGAGGGGGTGTGTTTCACACTTTTCCTTTGCTAGTTAGGGCTGAAGTGCCCCGATAAGAGGTATATGAAGTTTCGTACCTTTCCCAACACCCTTCATCATCACAGGACAAATCATTTGGGAACTTCTTGACTTATTTTCTTAGGCGGAGATTTCGTGGATCAATGATGTCCCTCTGCCTTGGGTGGTTCTAAACCTCCTTTGTTGGAGCTGAGGGTGGTCCCCCTAGTATCGAATGCATCGCCTCCCTAGTGATTGGAGTTATCACATCCATGGTGGGATCATTAAGAATCCTACTTATAATATTTTGGCTAAATGATAAGAGCTGAAGTTTCATTTACTGTTGACTGGACATAAGGGACCTTAGCGTTACCACCACATCATCCATTTTTTACTGCTGAGGCGGTTGGCTGGAGCCGACCCTTATGTTAAAAGGCAAATGGGTGTCCATCTCTGACGAGATTTAACAAAATAACAAAGAGGGTGGAGATAAAGATATAAACCCCAAAATAGGATGAACCAACCCCATCAGAGGTGGAGTTAGATCATGACCAGAGACAAGGAGGAGAGAGGTCAAGTTGAGATGAAGAAAAAAGTAAGTCTCTTACCACATACGGTGGTAAAATTATGATATAAGATCTCATCCAGAGACAGATTCAACTAGGTTTCTCGTTTTGCATAACAATAAAAGAGATGAGAGAAAGGAGTAGGAGACAATTACAAGTGGTTTGGCCTTAGCCAAGGTCATTTATACAAAGAGTAAACCAATTTCACTAAGTATGATGGCTAGAAGCCATTGATAATATTTACAATCTCTTTGTACTTTCTCTCTCTAAACACAGTAAATTATAATAGGGTTTTGATAGCTCGATCCTTGTAAAAGGAGGTCGAGAGATCCTTTTATAGCCTCATGGGTGCTCATCACACTCAGGCATGCAACTCGTGTGTAGTGAGATCAATTGACCGATGAGAGCGTGATACTTGTAGAGTGAGGTGTATACTTCACGATGACAAAATATTCCATTAATGTGCTATCTTACATGCTATAGCGGCATTGGTCATGTGTGTCAATAATACCCCTGTCACATTTTCCATGTGAGTATGCTATGTTTAAGGCTAGAAGTCTTGGCTAGCCGACACTGGGGAAGCATTGATACCCGAGGATAGAGCCAAAATAAGATTGAATCCATTTTTAGCATGCGTGGATGATGATGAGATCTCTACCTCATGAAGTTGCTTGTGGTCGACACTGTTGGGCTGACACTATGCTTATGTTATTGCAAGGCATTCAATATGTTTATCAGTTGATGAAGGTAATCACATAATGGAATAATCTTAGAGGCCAAGATTATCCAATACGACACAATGGATGAGAATTCAAGTACCATGATGAGTTCGATGAAATCCATAAGAGGACATGCTATCACGATGGGTTTTATCCAAACCAGACCAAACTTATGTATATCAAGCACAATTCCTACTCCTGTCGCCCTTAGAGTTAGATGCTCTATTCACACAAAAGGTTCATTTTCTAGATTAGTCGATCTCTCGATATCTTAATTGATTGGCTATATCTTGGTCATTGGGCTCCTCTCCTCCTATAAATTTGGCAATAAAGTCTACCAACACCTGACCCTTAATTGTTATTCTTAGTATATAATGTATATCAAATCTCCCAAGTTTGACCTACCATTTTAACATCCGTCCAGATAGTTCAACCTTCTGAAGAACGACTTTGAGAGGAAAGGAAGTGATGACTGTGATTGAATGATCTTCAAAATAGTGCTTCAACTTATGCTATGTGACGATCAAATATTATGCTAATTTGTCAAGTGGGAGGTAGCATTACTCGACATCCAGTAGCATTTTGCTGACCTAGTAAACGCGGGCTTATCATCACTCCTTCTCACACATTAAGGTTGAACTGACTGCATGGTTGGAAATCGCTAGGTCGAGATAAAAAGGATTTTCTAGATCCAGAATAAATAATTAATGAGGTTTGCTTAGGTAGGATTTCATTTTTTAAGGGCCTTTAAGCATTCCTCGTTCTAGGTGAGGCATTTTTCCTTCTTTAATAGTTGAAAGAATGGTTATCATCATTTGGAAGACTTTGAGATGAAATGGTTAAGGGCTACCAACATTCCTATTAATGTTTGGATCTTTCGCAACATCCTTAGAGATTAAACATTGTTGATCACCACTATTTTATCTGGGTTGGCCTCAATGCCCATTTTACTGACTCAGTACCCCAGGAACTTTTCGAACTGAACCCTAAAGGAGCACTTGGCTGCATTGAGCTTCATTCGGTAGTGCCTAAGGATTTTAAAAGTCTCCATTAAGTCCTTCAAATGATCGGCTTGGATTTTTATCTTGACGAGCATATCGTCAATGGACACTTCCATTTTATCTCATAACCGTTGCTTAAACATCCTCGTAACCAGTCGCTGGTACACAGCTCCTACATTTTTAAGGCCGATGGTCTTGACATTATAACAATACATGCTAAGGGCGGTTATGAATGAATTTTTATCTTGATCGGGGATGAACAAAGGTATCTAGTGATACCCTGAGTATGCATCCAGAAAAATCATTCGCTCATGACTGGTTATGGCATCAACCAACTGATCGATCTTAGGTAGAAGAAATTCATCTTTTGTATAGGCTCTGTTAAGATTCGTGAAATCTACGCACACTCTCCAGTTCCCATTAATCTTTTCACCATCGCCGAGTTTGAGAGTTATTACGAGAATTGAACTTCTCTTATGGACGTTTCCTCTTGAAGTTTCCCTACCTCTATTTCTACTGCCTTTTCTTTCTTTGGGGCAATTTGGTTAGCCTTCTGTATGATCGACGGATGAGTAGGGTCAATGCAAAGCCTGTGTCACATGACTTCTGGGTTAATTCCAGGTATATCATAAGCCCGCTAAGAAAATACATCTTGATTCTCCTTAACTATAGAGATAAAATCATCCCTTTCGTGTTCGGGCCAATCAAGAATTTACATTCCGACTGAGTTTTATTAAAGTCCACCTCTTCCAATTTTTGTGTTACCCTATCCACGAGTTTGACTCTCGTTTCTTCCACCCCCGGTCTTCTATGCTTTAGTTGCTATTTAGACAATGTAGTTCCGTCTTGATATGTTTCAATAAAGATCTCTTTCTCTTTCTTCTTCTCTAAGTTAGGCCTAATGGAAGCTATGATGCACTTCCAAGCAACGACTTGGTTACATATGATCTCCATTATTTCACGATCCATGATGCACTTGAGTTTCTGGTGGTAAGTGGAGGAAATAGCCTGCATGGTGTGTAGCCATCCTCTCCCAAAAATGGCATGGTAGGGAGAGTCAATGTTTAGTCCCAAGAACTCGATCAATGTTGAAATGCTTCCATCCCTAACTGGAAGGACCACCTTTCCTAACAACATAGTCATCTTTCCTGTGAAGTCAATTAAAGGTATGGTTGCTTCCTTCAAGTCTTTCATTTTCAGTTTGAGCTTTATAAATAGTTCCAGATACATGACTTTAAAATAGCTTCCTTGATTGACTAGTAGTTTATCCACATCCCAATTTGCAATTTTGGGGGTGATTACTAGCACATCATGGTGTGGGGTTCTCACCCCTATCAAATTGTCCTCCATGAAGACTATATACTTATTGTACTTTATATCTTCTAGTTGCCTACACTTGCTAGCTGGATTTTTTACAGGGTCATCCTGGAAGGCCTCCATAGTTGTAGTGATCTTCTTGATCTCCATCTAAACTGCATTGCCTTGGATCTGCTTGAAACTTGAGGCATCGTGGATAACAACAAACTCATGTCCCAAATCATCTTCCGAAACATTATCTAGTTTTTGGTCGGTATTGGGGGTAACCTTATCACCTTTCTTATCTACGTACTCGTTTAAATGTCCTCCCTATACTAACTCCTCTTGGTGAGATTTGAGGGCCTTACAATTATCTATTTTATGTTCGTTGTCTTTATGATAAGTTCATCTAAGTGCATTGTTCCTCTTCTTAGATCTCCACCCATCTTCTTCGGCCACTTAAGGAACTATTGTTCTTTGATCTTTCCTAAGATCTTATAGATTGGTTCTTTGAAAAAGTATTAATTGCTTGAAAGGATTTAGACCGATATGCCTTGTCCCCACTTTTAAAACCTCATTTCTTCTTCTTTTCCCCTTCTTGGGTGGTCTCCTTCATGCGATCGCTATCACTATGGTTGAGGGTGACCACATCTTTCACTTTGACATACTTCTCTATCTGAGACATAATATCGTCGATGGTGTTTGCCTCCTTCTTGGTGAGGGACTAGTGCAATATGGAATTGTAAGGAAGTCCTTTCTTGAATGAATCTATACAAACCTACTCCGAGCAATCTTTAACATCATTATAGGTTTCCCAGTATCGCCTGACATAATTCCGTAAAAGTCTCTTGGGGTTTTTTCCTCATGGTAAGGAGAGAATCCATTCTTTTCGGGTGAGAACTACTTGTGATAAAGCGAGTTGTGAAGGCTTCAACAAGTGACTTAAAATCCTTAAGTGGCCTATGTGGAAACCTCTCAAACCACTTTTGTGCAACATCCCCCATTCTGGAAGGGAAGATATGGCACATAAGAGCATCATTCTCATTCCACATGGTCATCGCTTGCATGTATTATCGCACGTGATTAATATGGTCGATGTTTTCATATTACACTTCAAACCTTAGGGTTAAAAACTTCTTTGGGGGTTCTTGCTCCTCAATCTCCCTGGAGAAGGGGGATTTCATTCTAGTGACGAGAGGCCTCCTAGACAATTCCTTGGTGGATATGGCCCCGCGATTAGCGGGACATTATTCCATATCCTTTTGTACTAGATTTCGAATGTCGTGTTATGATGTCCCTCCACCTGATTTCGCTGAACTGTGTGACTTTTATTATCTGAGTGATCCTGCTCTTGGTGCAAACTCCTTCCTGGTTGCGAGTTTTGCTCACCTAAAGGTTAGGCATCCAACCATAACGCTTGTATTTATCTCCTCGAAGGTCCTTCTCCATTCTTTCTATACATCATTAGAGATGCGTATTTTCCTCTATTTAGAGGTGCGTTTCCTCCTCTTACTGATGGAGTCACTATTCATAAATGTCGACTAGCCATGAGATCTGAATTGGTCTGGGCTACTCGTTGTTGTATTCAGAGTGCTAATGTTTATGGGCATTATCGAGGATGAAGGTCATCCCTGTGTGGTGGTAGTCCACCTTGCTGATTTCCCGGAATAAGTGCACTGTAAGGGTGAGACATTTATCAACTTAGTGGATTTAACTTACTTAGGGAAAAAATCATCTCCCACAGACGGGGCCAATTGTGATTGAAAATAATCACAATGAATGAATATAAGTTATTAAGGCCAAGCTATGAGTAAAATAACCTCACAACAAATGATTTATGTGTTTCAACAATGGCCTACGCCCACGAGGTGTTTCTCTCTTTTATTACTTTTTTGTATTTCAATATCACGAAGTTACATGTCCCCATTTTCGTGGTGCGAGGGTTACATTTATAGAGGTGGAGGAGGCATGATCGTGTTGGACTTCTTTGAGCTATTAAATGATCCTCTTCTTGATTCATGTTTATCTCCTCCGAGATCTTTGCATGATAGAGTTATCTCTTATAACGTCTCCCACATGTTATTTATTAGGATGGCCTTATTTCTGGATCCAGACCTATTTCGGCGATTGTATTGGGCCGCTTAGCTTATACTCCATATTTTAAGAACAAGAGTGGAAACAAACCAATTTGTCTAATATAATAATGAAGTTTCTAATTACAAAAATGAGAAACTAATGATTGAGTACAAATTTTTTTAATAAATAAAAGAATAAACACATTTAAGAGTAGTGATTCTTTTAGATTGGAGAGGTAGTCACCTTAATATCTAGGAGAGAACTATATTGAATATTATAAGTGCTTATGCGCCCCAATAAGCGTTAGATGAAAATGTAAAGAAATCATTTTGGTAATTATTAGATGAAGTGTTACAACAAATTCCTATACATGAAAACTTATTTTGGGAGGCGGCTTAAATGGACATGTAGGAGTAGAACGAGATGGCTATTCAAGGATACACGGAGGTTATGATTTTGGTAAGAGGAATGAAGGAGGAGAAACTTTCTTAGAATTTACTAAGGCATATGATCTAGCGTTAACAAACACATTTTTTAATAAAAAAGGGGGAGAACATTTAATAACTTTTAAAAGCGGGGAGAATAAAACTCAAATAGACTATTTCTTACTTTGAAGAAGAGACTTGTACACGTGAAAAGACTGTAAAGTTATACTAGGTGAAAGCTTAACAAATTAACATCGTCTATTAGTAATAGATTTAGAAATTAAAGGATTTAAGTATCGAAAAGAGAAAATAAGTTGTCAAAATATAAAATGGAAGGATTAAAAGGATGCAAAGAGATGGAATTTAGATAGGATTGCCTGTTAAGCATGAAGTGTAATTGGAACGACAATGTTAATAATATTTGGTCAAGAAAAAAGAATGATATTGAGGAAATAGGTAAACAAGTTTTAGGTGAGACTAAAGGAAAAAGATTCATAAAAAAGAGACTTGGTGGTGGAATGAGGAAGTGAAAAAGATAATACAAAAGAAACGAGTAAGTTTTAAAGAATGGAAAAAGTGTAAAAATAAAAATGATTTAGAAAAGTATAAGAAGTTTAAAAGCAAAGTAAAAATATTATTAGAAATGCGCAACAAAATGCACTAGATAATCTTTATAATAAATTAGGTACTAAGGAAGGTGAAAAGGAAATATATAAATTGGCAAAGAATAAAGATAGATTGACAAGGTATATGAGTCCAGTTAAGTGTATTAAAGACATAAATTAAAATATATTAATTAACGATAAAGAAATTCTAGATAGATGGGAAGGGTATTTTCAGGGATTATTAAATGAATAATATCTGAGAAAAGATGTCAAGAACATTGAATAGTATATAGGAATGGTATGTCCGATTACTGAATAAGAAGTGGGTATGTTAATAAGAAAAATGTGTAAGAATAAAGAGATTGACCCGGATAAAATACCTATAAAGGTTTGGAGAACCCTTGGAAGTCTAGGGGTAGAATGGTTGACACGCTTATTTAATAAAATTTTAGGAGAAGGAAACATGCCAGATGAGTGGAGGAAAAACACCATAATATCGTTGTATAAAAATAAATAGGATATACAAAACTGCGGTAATTATAGAGGAATCAAACTAATGAGTCACACTACGAAATTATGGGATAAGGTTATAGAACAAAGATTAAGAAATGAGTCAACTATTTCGAACAATCAATTTGGATTTATGCTAGGGAGATCAACCACGGAAGCTATTTACTTACTAAGACAATTAATGGAGAAATGCAGAAGTAAGAATAAAAATTTATATATGATTTTTATAGATCTAGAAAAGGCTTATGATAGGGTCCCTAGGGATATAATTTGGTGGGATTTAAGGAGGAAAATAATACCTATGAGTTATATTAAAGTTATTGAAGATATGTATGATAACACAAAGACTGGAGTAAGGACTATATGTAGAGAAACTAATGACTTTACGATTAAAGTGGGTTTACATTAAGTATCGACCTTCAGTCCTTATTTATTTACCGTAGTCTTGAATGAGATTACTAAGGACATACAAGAAGATATCCCATAGTGTATATTGTTTACGGATGATATAGTTTTAGTAGACACTTCAAAGGAAAGCTTAGCGATGAGAGTAGATACTTAGAGAAAAGCCTTAGAATCTAAGGGTCTAAGAATCATTAGAAATAAAACGGAATTTATGGAATGTAAATTTAATAATGAGGCGACGAGTAATATAATGTTAAAGATTGAAGAAAAAGTGATAACCCAGACAAATAAATTTCGTTATCTAGGTTCAATGTTAAAAAAGTAATGGGGATATTGATGAGGATGTTACGAGCAGAATATCAACTGGTTGGATAAAATGGAGACAAGCGAGTGGGGCGTTATGCGATAAGATGATAAATAATAAATCAAAAGAATTTTTTTATAGAATAGTTGTTAGGCCAGCTAACCTGTATGGAGCGAAGTGTTGGGCGTTAAAGAAAAAATAAATAAAGTGTCTATGTTAGTGAGATGAGGATGCTTCGGTGGATGATAGGAATTACTAGAAAGGACAAAATTAAAAACCAATACGTGAGAGAAAAGTTAGGAGTAGCTCCCATTAGCGATAAATTAAGAGAAAGTCGACTTAGGTGGTATGGTCATGTATTGCGTAGACCAGTAGATTACCATATAACAAGAGGAAGATTGTTGGAAATAGAGGGTAAAAGAAAACGTGGCCGCCTTAAGCTATCATGGGAGGAAATTTTTAGGAGAGACCTTAAGAATTTAACTGGAATGATAATAATGAATATAATAGATTATAATGGAAAAGGAGAGTCCATGTGGCCGACCCCATATGATGGGATTAAGTCAAGGATGATGATGATGATCTAGGAGATAATGTTCGTGTGGGAGTTTATGTAGCATAACAGCGCTTGCTATGTCTCTTGTGGATAACTGTACCCCAAGTGCTCTATTTATAGTAAATGTGTAGGGCAAACATGGCACCTGCACGCCTGAGAATATTCTCATGTGATAAAATATCTAAAAAAGTTTTGTCTTTATTACTATTTTTCACTATCTCCATGATTTGTCTTTTGTGGTGTGACACCTGGCGTAATAGTGAAAAAGATGATATTGTCAGTCATGATGCTAAAAAGTTCTAATTTGTGTGTTTATTAAAATTTCTTGCTGAATAAGTTTGAAAACTTGCGAGTGACCTTGAGGGTTACTCGTCGTTAAAAATATTAAAATTTTTTGCGAGAAAATCTTAGGTGTCTTTCTCACTAATTTATATATGATCTGTGTAAAGTGTAAGGGTGAGTGCGAGTGACACCTTGGGTCCCTCGCCTTAATATTCTCCTTTTTCTAATATATTGGAGTGGCTAATCCTTAGCTTTCGCAACAAGACTTAACTCTCAGCCTCCAAACCAAAAACTCTCCAAAGGTCCTAACTAGCTATCTGCTGTAACCCTCCTTGTTCAACCAAGGCTTCTTGCTAAGTAAACCTATAAAAAATGTGTGTTAGTGAGGTCAGTGCTCATCCACTCATTTCTATTATTGTTTGAGTAACTAGTTTTGCTTTACTTCCTTACGTAGGGAATTGGTTACTCGTGTACTTGCTCTCATTTTAGATCTATATGACTTGGTGTTGCTCGCATAACCCCTTAGCTAGCATTGCTCACGTAGCTTGTAGAACGCAAAGGCATTGCTCATGCACTTCTTCCTATTGTGTCTTGAGGGTTACTCGCAGAACATCCTTTCTTGGGCACTTATCGCATAGTCCACTGGTAACTGAGGGGTTTCTCATGCAATTTCCTTTCTTGGACATTATTCTCATAATTCACTAGTAGCTGAGGGGTTGCTCGTGTACCCCTCGAAATTCTCCCCCGCCTGCAGAAGTCTCTCTTTTATTTTGAAATGAGAGTTATTCACGAAACGTTTATTGGGATTTTAAATAATCTTTTGTCATTGTTGTCAAATTATAAAATAACCGCAAGTGCATGGGCTATTATGGTATAACTTATGATAGTACGGGTCGAATCCACAAAGATTTGATCAATTTTCTAAGTTAATGACTTTTCAACTAGACAATTATAGCTGTAGAGATAAGTGAAGATATAAAATAAACTAAACACAAATAAAGAATGCCAACAATAAATATTTAACAAGTATGGGTTGATACTAGGACGTATGATTCACTTATCACTTTTAATTAACATAACATATTAATTTAATTTCGTGTACCCAATTTTATAACTCAAAATGCACCATCTCTCGCCACGTACATTTCAGGAAATATAATGTTTAACATTCATGAAAATAATTTTAACATTTATTTTTAGATGGTATAAATCCATATTCCTTGAAAAGTATCAATTTTAAGTCTTAAGTGTCGTTTTTAAGTATGAGATATCAATTAATTTAATTAAAGCATAACCCATCAAAAATTACTGACAACGGATCTTAAAATATGATTCAATAATTAATTTTGAAGGTTTAAAACATAATCTTTTGTCATTTTATATGAATACCAAACTTTTGTTTCAATTAAAACATGTCGAGAATTATACCTGAACTAAATTAATATTTAATATTCACTAAGAATGATAAACACTACCAAGTACTAGCAGAAAATTTAAGCTAACATGACGAGTTCCATAATAATAATTACAGAAAGAATATCAATTATCATTGAGTATTCAATTACGAAAATTTGAATCCAAATCTTGAATGACAATACAAAAAGTCTCCCCTTAAACTTGCATACAAAATTAACTCACAAACACTCAATACAAAGTATAATTAATTTGAGTGATCCTAAAAAAATTAAACTCTCAAACATTTCCTCTCTCTAAAAATTATCTCAAATAATGAGCTCAAGGGTCATTTTTATTGGATAAAAAGCGTGGTAATTGAATAAGACTAAAACACCTTTTTAATTGGTTTAAATATTGAATTATAAAAATTCAAAACCAATTTTAAAAAGGCATTTTATGAAAATGTTTCTTTTGAATTAATACCAATATAATGAAATTGACCATTCAAAAGAAATCTCCAAATCTTGAAAAATGGTTGGATTCTCTTTAATTTAAGGAGTAGTTCTATTCATACAAAATAGTACGTATAGATTGATGTGTTGTGTCTGTAATGATTTGTATCTTAAATTTATTCAAAACACTGATCAATATAAAAAACTGATCAATATAAATACGACACATCAAACTATGATCCTATGTACATAGAGTATTATCTTAAAGTTCTCATGATATGTACTAATCCACAAACCTCTTGGTTCGGTGGTATAAGGTTGTCACTGAGAATTTTTTTAGGGTGAATTAAGTTTGGTTTCCAGTTCGATTTCTGACACTATCAAAATAATGATTTAATCGAAATGCACATAAATTAATTCGGGCACCTAATAAAAAAAACATAGAGTACTATCTTAAAGATCTTGAAACACGCGAAAACAATATGCCACAAATTTGATTCCTTCTTTTTCGGTCATTTAATGATTCAGAGATGGGATTGGATGGCTTTAAAATGAACGGTTGTAGCATAATCTGACTTAGTTGTTAAACATCAATGAGATTGGACTGCTGGAAACATGGGATAAGCTCTTGTTTAAGGAGTGTTTTTCTGTAGGAACCGAATAATGGACATAATGTCTTTAGACTGAATGAGGTGGAAAGGAAGTTGGCATATAATAAACAAGTTGACGATAAAAGAAAGAGTCTTGCTATGCGTACAAAAAATATCCAAAAAGTTTCCCCCAAATGACATGGAACCCACTAATTCTCTCTCTTCCTACTTACTCAAACAACCACCATAAATGATATAAAACCCACTAATTCTCTCTCTTCCCACTTAAACAGCAAGAAAACGTCAATATCTCTTTTGGGATCATTTGGGAAGAAACAAATATGAATCCTTTATTGTATAAAACCAACACATATGAATGCTTTTCTGTATAAACCACACTGTATAAAACATGAATGCTTTATAAATCCACATTGTAATTAAACCATTACTGTATAAACCAACACTCATAAACCAATAAATATGAAACCAACACTCATAAACCAATAATTAAACCAATAAATATGAATTCAAAACAATATACTCCAATTAGAAACACTTGATAATGCAAAAATCCAACAGAGTACAATAATCCAACACACTAAAAAAACGTAATCCATCACTTAGAACCACTTGACAGTAATTTTTCAGTCTTGATCATAATTTGGTAAAGATGACATATTTGGATGCACATACGATTGTTGCATAATCAAATGTCTGAAACCTTGCAGCATATATGGTTTGTCGATGCGTTGAGACAGTTGAAAGTCATGAATCCATCCACCAACATGCTGCCATTGTTGCATTTGACAATCCTATAAAATTCAAATAATAAAATAAAATAAAAATTAGTATAAATTGAACTTTACATAATAATTAAAATTAATACCTGATTAGATGCCACCTCCATATTTTTCTTCCTCTTATTTTTTTTCGTTACAACCTTTTCAACATTAGATTGTCTCCTTTTGATAGGTGGTCTCCCCTTACTTTGAACGGCCAATGGAGTCAGCACACCACTACTCTCTTTTCTTCGCAATACATCATCTCCGCGTGGGGGTGAATCATTTATTTTTTTCTGGAAAGTTGAATACTTTTACAAGTATCTATTACCCAATCCTTTTTCAATTCGTCAAAAAAACTCATGACCTTCTTACACCTATCGTCATACTCTATTGTGAAATCCGCAACCTCATAAAAAGCCTTGCAAAGTTTATCAAAGCGACGTGCTTCCGGTTTGACAGACCAATCATCATAGCTAATATTAATTTTTGTATGGCTCCTTTTAACATTTTTACTCCATCTTCTCAAAATGCATTTTTTGGAATTCGATATATCCGTTTGTGAATCAAAACCGTAATTGCATGCCTACACAATATTCCTCTAAACTGAAACAACCGACAATTGCAATTAATTTCATTACCATCCATATTAAACCACACCTTGAAAATAGCACGTCGTAGGCTTTCTCCGAAATGAACATCTTCACCCACTTCATATTCCGCAATGCCAAAACATTCCTTACATGGCGACAAATCACAATAAATTTTACTCGTCAACTCTTTTTGAAACTCTTTGAACTTTGTTGTCGTGTACGCACTTTGAAACTGTTTTTCCATATCATAATGAGTGATGCATGGGAGCCACGAGTTGCACGAATTAAAGTCTTCTTGATTTTCTTTTTCCACCTTACTTCTTAATGCATTCTCATATTGCTCCACAAATTGTTTTAACGTAATTTTTGAATTTACATAGCCATCAAAGAAAGCATTCATACTCTCACTTCGTTGTGTCGTTAACATTCCGGCCCAAAAAGTATCCTTCAAAAAGGTTGGCACCCAACTATGTCTCTCTTAATATAACCCCAGTAACCACTTACTACCTTCAAGGTTATACTTCCCAATTAACTTGCACCAATTATGTTCAAATTCCTCAATAGATAAGGAATCGTACACACAATTATGAATGGAAAATTTGATTGAATTATACTCTTTGTGCCCTCTTAATTTTTCAAGCAACTTTTTCATAATATGCCACAAGCACCACCGATGTTGTGCATTCGGGAAAACAATTTCTATAGCCTTTTTCATTACCTTATCTTTGTCTGTGAGGATGGCATTAGGAGGACATCCAGACATGCATACAAACCAAGATTGAAATAACCATGTGAACGTGTCAACGTCTTCATTAGAGATTAGTCCACAACCCAATAACACTGATTGGCCATGATGATTCACCCCCACGAAAGGAGCAAATGGCATATCATATTTATTTGTCAAGTATGTGGTGTCAAAGGTAATTACATCACCAAACTCCTTAAATGCCGTTCTGCTCCTTGCATCTGTCAAATATTTATTTGTCAAGTATGTGACGTGTCTTGCCTTCACGAAAACAAGCAATAGTAACATACTTCATTTCTCCATCTATATCTTTATTACAGCTCCGTTTGCAAACAACAAAACCCATTTTTTTTACCATAATTTTCATACAACTCAAACAACTCACCAATGGAGCCAAACAACATTCCAACCTTTGGCTCCACCAATAGTTCATTCTCCATTGATCCTACAAAAAAGTTGCAATTTAATTTTAAAATTTGTTATAATACCAATAACATAATTTCACTATTATTTTTATTATTTAGTATATAGTAGACTATAATAATAATAATAATAATAATAATAATAATAATAATAATAATAATAATAATAATAATAATAATAATAATAAAAATATCTTATATTTATAAGGTAATATAGTAGACTATAACAATAATAATAATAATAATAATAATAATAATAATAATAATAATAATGAAAATATCTTATATTTATAAGGTAGACTATAATAAATAATAAAAATAATAATGAAATTATGTTATTGGTATTATAAAAAATTTTAAAATTAAATTGCAACTTTTTTGTAGGATCAATGGAGAATGAACTATTGGTGGAGCCAAAGGTTGGAATGTTGTTTGGCTCCATTGGTGAGTTGTTTGAGTTGTATGAAAATTATGGCAAAAAAATGGGTTTCGCTGTTTGTAAACGGAGCTGTAATAAAGATATAGATGGAGAAATGAAGTATGTTACTATTTCTTGTTTAAGTGATCGTGGCTTCACCTAACTGGAGGGATAAAGTCAAGCGCGTGGGGGACAAGGGAACACAACGTCATGTGGCACGCTAAGAAGGCTGCTTGGAGAAGCCTTTGTCTGCCAAGGATTTTTACTCCATCAAATACAGGAAATATGGATCGGAGGGGAGTCGATCCAAGCTCTCCTACTTTAGGCCTTTGCTTTTCAACAAATTGATAAACCAAAACTCAGAAAGTTGTGCACAAAATAATATATAAAGATGGTCTTTAAAATATTTTCTCATTTTACACTTCGAACCCAAACTTCTTTATTTCCTAATTTGACCTCCAAACTTTACCATTTTTTAGGGGTACCTATAAAAATGTGAAGTAAATATAATATTAAAATTTAGTCCCATAAGAATTAGGAAATTATAGATTCACCAATTTAGACCCCAGACTTCATAACTTGTTCATTTTAACTCGGAATTCAACTAAATTTCAGAGGAAACTCTATTTCCCCAGATAAACATTTAGAATTAAGTTTTAGGCTCATGATTTTTTAAAATTATGGTTTCACCCCCAGAGGTTGCTAAAATTGTATTTTTAACTCGAATTATGTTCAAACTTTTAATTTTCTTTCGAATGACAAAAATGACTCCAAATGCTCATTATTTATAGTATAACAAGCCTAATAAGACTTAAATTTGGGCATAATTAATTAAAAAAATTAGGCATTCAATAGTCATCATTATTTTGATGTTGCATTTAATGTTGTGACACGTGCAACTGGTGGGACATGCCTTCATGTACCCCAATGAGCCACTTGTCATGTTAGGGCAGGTTACTTAAGGTTCAATAATCGTTCAAACTTTTTTTTTGAATTGAAGGTACCCTTTTGTATTCCCAAATTATAAATAGTCCCAAACTCTTCTTCAAAAAATTTACTTTCACTTTTGAGAGTTCAGGTGAGAGAGAATATTTTGGAGTTCTTTGCTTCCTCCATTACAGTCAAATATTTCTGTCTTTTTTTTATTCATCAATCACTTGGATTTAATGGCGTATTATTTTATCATCATTTCATCCGATGCTTTCATCACCATCACCGAGATGATGATGGGTTCTTTTCTCGTCCAACTAACTGTGGCAATTTACGATGTAATCAGAGTTTCCACTGTTATCACTGCCACATTGTCGGCCTCTTCCACCATGACGGTGTTGGTGGTTCTTCTTCTCTTAGAAAGTACCATTCAAAATACTTGGAGGCACAATCAAAGAGATATTTCACTTTTTATAGGTTAACTCCATTTTTTGGTAATGAAGATTAATTTATGGCTTCTAGGGCTTTGAAGATATTTATGTTGATATGGTGGCTAGGGGTGTGCATGAACCCGAATGGACCGATCGGATCGAAAAAACGAACCGGACCAGACCTACTTTTGCGAGTTTTTTTAAATTCGGTCTAAAAATATGGAGGACCGCATTATTCGGGTCAGTTTCTGTCTTCGGTCTTAAAAAGAGGGCTTAGACCGGACCAGACCGCTTTTATTAGATATTTATATATTTTATATATAATTTTAATTGAGTAAGCCCATACCCAAAACAAAACATATAGCCCTAATCAAAATAAGAGATCTTCTCTCGATCGTCCTCCTCTCTTTCTACAAGTAAGAACTTCTCACTTTTCTTCTTTATCTTATATCTCCGGCCAAAACACTACTGCTGGTACATCCGGTCATCTACCCTCCAACTAAAACACTACTATTGGTACCTTCGGTCAAAGCTTCCAATCTGTAAGCTTAATAAGACACTACTGTTGCTGGTATATTTCATCGAATTTATTTTTTTCCATCTACCCTAAGATCAAAATAGCATTGTCTAATGATAGTTGTTTGAAAAGAGCCAAGTATTATTAATTATTTTTTTTATGAAAAGAGCTATGACAATAACTTGAAAATTTCCCATTGCAAAACAGTGATTAAAATTTCCTTTCTTCTATATTTCAATAGATGAGTTGCAAATGGAATGGTTTTGTTCTCAGATTTTGAAACCTATATATACACTGCAACAAGCATATATGCCTTACCAAGATAACTGTATTTCAAGTATTTTCCCTTTGACATTATCAAGGTTTTTGACCTTCCCACATCCCTTCAATTATTTTCTCTATTTCAATATAATGCATGCTGTTTTTTACAAAATAAAAAAAAAACGTGTTTTTTTTAATATAAAAAACTTGTTGTTTTAATGAAAAACATGCTGGTTTTTTTATGAAAAAAATTATATTTTTTATATTAGCTATTTATGGACCGAATAGGACCGAGACCGAACCTGAACTGTTTGAAAATCGAATAGGTCTCGATCCGTAATTTTTTAGGAACGATTAATGCGGTTCGGTCCCAAAAACACCACAAAATCGGACTGTATTGTAACACCCCGCCTAATTAAATACCGGATGATCAGTCCTTTATTAAATTAAAAACCAGGTGAACGGTTGATTCATTCTCAGCATCATTGTCGCAAAATAATATTTCCAATTTGAACACCCTAAATAATTAAGCTAAGTGTCAAAACCATTTAAAACCTCATTTTTCTTTTATTAAATACCAATATGAAAACCTTTTTAATAATAACAGTTTGAGAGTCACATAAATAAAAGGATAACAATTACTACACTACCATTTAAACCATCTAAATAAACCAAACTAAGTTATGAACTAGAAATGAAATCATCCTGACTAGAGTTAACTCCTGAGGTGTACTAAATGTTGGAAATATCATAAATCTCTGACAAATCCAACTGGAATAGGAAATCGGGCGACACATGCCCTAACTATGAAGATCTAAAGTAGGAACTGATCCAATGACGAAGTCTTCTAAATCAAGGGCCTGCCACTCCCACATAGGCTGCAGCACATCCAATCCAAAGAACCTAAGCATGACGCCCCTGTGGCTAGGCACCTGTAATACATACGTATATATACAAGAAAGAAAGAAATGACAGAATACGGGTCAGAGCCCGAGTGTAAAACATTTTTAAAAATAGTTTAACAGGTATTTAAAATACTTACCGGTTAATATCACGACCATGTTAGTATGCGAGACTATCTTGAGAATCCTCGCCTCTCATCTAGTGTGCACACCTAACTTACCTCTAAGCTATCCTAGTTATAGTTCCCACGCTAACTAGATTAACCACATGTATCCATTCTTTATAGCCCAAATTATTCCCACATATTAACCTTATAATACATATAATGATGTTATAAATATATATATCCATTTAGATTCAACATGGATAAGTCCCTTATTAATTCAATTCAACTAAGTGTTTTCATACATAACGATCTTACATTTCTACTCTAGCCACATAGTAGATATCATCACATGTATATATATATATATATATACTATACTGCACCCCGAGACACAGCTGCAGTGCTGCATTAGTCTGTTATCTTCTCCCAATACATCACGTCACTGTATAGAGGACTATAGGTTCGGTAAAGATTCCTCGAATCACAAATATCAAATCACAAATAGTGGAGGCGAACATAATCCTAAGCCTTTGGACTACGCACATACCTACACACCCAAATGACCATTCTATACCATTGTTCTCACTAATGGTAATCGATATAAGTTCTATGTTCTCGAGCGACAAGTCAAAAATCCCATGAATTCATCAGGATAAGACTGTCCTCACTCGCAAACCTCCTCTCTATAGCAAGTAAGATAGGTATGCCATACACAGATACATAATATATGAACAATTACGCAGTCTTACATATAAATATTTATATTTTCCAAATTAGGTTCGCCCATGACCCATAATTGTTATTATTCGTTCTCAACACAAATTTTACTCAATTGTCTCTCATAACAAATTCGTCTCTTTTATTCTCATTTATTATTTACTTCATACTTACTTCTTATCTATTGAAGTATTCTCTCTCACTAAGTATAAATATCAGTAGGTATACCCTCACTTACCTTCTAGTCTAAATCTTTAACGAGTCTCAATCTTTTAGTAAACGTACCCACAATTTCCAATGTATGAATAACTCCCCGTTAACCCACAATTTCCAATGTATGAATAACTCCCCGTTAACTCACAATTTCATCTGAATTTAATTTTGCTCACCGGTGTCTATTTAGACCCTACTGGTCCTCTTCATAACTCATTATACTCCAAAAATAATAATCAAGGGTTCCTACGTATCGTAATCGGATTAAACAAAAAGGAGAAAAATATGCACTTTTCTAGGACGGATCGATCGATTGAGGAATGGGGTCGATCGATCGATCGTCGATCGATCGATGCTCTTGGTCGATCGATCGATCAAGCAGTTCTTTCCCTGTTTGCTGCAATTTTCAACCTACAGGTTCAAACATTCTAACCCCTCCAAACCTCTATAATTTCGTCCCAAACTCCTATCAAAGTAATCCAAATGTATAAGTAACATATATAAACTAGTTCTAACGTAATAACATCAATCCTCAACGAATCAATCAAAAAGGGGTTCAATCTCAAATTTATTTATAAAACCAAATTTTGCATGAATAATCACAACCCTCTATTTTAATCCAGATTTTCTTCCAAAATATCATAATAAATTCGTGGGTAATCCTCTACATATGATCACGATTTCAGACAATATGGATTCTCCCTACAACACATATAAAGTCTTTTACAAAATATATAATTCTTCGATTAAAACATATGATTTTCATTCCTAGAATAACTTGGAAGGTATATTAACTTGGAAATCAGCAAGATAGATACTTGCTTGGGATTCAAGGATCTGATTTTTTGATGAAAAATATGTGGTTGCATTCCTCGTCGTGCGATCTACGTTTTGGTGGTGGTGGCGATGCAATCGAGTGATTTCTAGGCCTTGGATTGCTTGGAAACTCTTCACCTTCTTCTCTAATCTCTTCACCTCCTTCTCTATTGGCTGGGCTTAGGTTTTTTGTTTGTTAAACCTAAGAGACAAGTCCAAATGGCTAATATGTACTAAGAAAATTCGTGGGTTTAATTATCCAAAAATATAAAATGTCTAAAATACCCTCCCGGGATGACAATTAGGCTTAAAAACACCCCGAGACCCAAACAAAACCTCCGGGTACACTTTTCTGACTATCTCGACCCTTCCGGACACTTTGCCTCACTCAAAACGACTATACGAACGACTTATAATTTATTCACTTTATAATAATTTAGTCTTGACACGACACAGGCGCGTCTCGAATTAAATTTTCATAATTATCATTTTATTCACTCTTGAAAATTTTAATAAAATCAATCTCATATATTACTTTACTCATCCAGTAATATTTAATAAATTTCCAATAATTACTAACTCACATCATGCTAGTAAATATTAAAAATAATTTTCGAATTAATATTAAATTAATATCTCAAATTAAATTTAATAAATCTCCAAATTTAAAAGTCATAAAAATATATGGTATTACATACTTCCTCCTAATAACGGAATTTTGTCCCGAAATTCGTAAAAAATAAAGCGTAACTGGTAAGGACAACTCCGGGTATTAATCTCACATCTCATGTAATTTTCGTCGTACCACCCATACCGTACATTACCGAATACCCCCACTAATGTTATACTCCAAGCCTTACCATTTAGATTAAATTATCTTGAGTTAAACTTTACCCAATCGTTCCTATACCATCCTCATGGAAAAACTATGGGAGTAACGATCCTAAGTCATCAAACAACTAAATCTGGAAGTCACAACTTCTACTTTCATTAACCTCAAGAATACTTACTGTGTCACAAATATGGAAAATACTACAATCAACCATTCAGGGTGCCCATACACCCAATGTGTGTACATTCCATCATAAGGTCTAAATGAATGTGATTCCTCTATAAGGTTACCTTTAATTAACTGACTACCTAGTTTATAATCCGTATTTCTGTGATTTCCACATTCTCATTTGGCGATTCCATCTGCCTCAAATCATGCTACAACTCATAACTCTCTGATTAATATATATATACATATAATGGCAAAGGTTATAAACTCATATTCTAAAGACCTAACTTACTTCGACTCCCAACGTTCTTTAGTTTCATGCGTGGGGTGTCTCGCAGAGCGAAATCTAAACAAGGAACCCCCCAATACACTACTGCCTAAAATAGTCAGTCATCGAAACTACTCAGGTCCTTAGTCTATAGTATATAATATCCCAACAGGTTTTATCTATTTATATAAAAGTCTACTTATTCATTCTCTTGTCAAAGACAATACGCTGGCTATAACATCACTAAAACGAATAATCTCAATAGGGTATATAACACAAACGATGCGTCTATTTATCCTCCGCGGATAACACTGAAGACAACCCCGCTATATCAGGGAAAATATACACATAATAATAACGATATAGATATACGCACTAAATTCTTCTCATATGCGAATCTAGCAAAAAACAAAATGTAATGACTCGCTCGTGTCACATAAAACACGCTTCATCCTCCGAGAATAAAACTCTTACTTCTATTTTGCCATTCACCCTGGCTGCTCAAATGGCTTTCGGACAAAATACGCCTGTTTGAGCCAAAACAATACTACTTTAATCATTGCCCTTCATTAGGCACCCTACTCTTATCCCTTTAATCACTTCGAGAAACATTAACGCATGTGATTTCACCCTCCACAAAATACCTCTACACATAATCCACTTATTATCGGTCACACTGACCCTATTAAGGTTGTCCTTCTCTAGGACTTAAATAGTCTCGATCCTGATGGCTACCCCCCATCGTTCCCTTAGCTTTGTTGGCCCTAAGGAACACACTAGTAGCTTCGATAGCTCTTACTGAACGCACCATCACTTGGAAAGGATTCGACTACCCGAATCATTTAAATGGGTCCCCTGATGGGTCTACCCCCTTGCGGCGTTTCACTAACTGCATTTCATCTAATCTTACTCTCCCGATAAATCTTTCAATTCCTTTATCTCCTTTCACAAAGAAGCATTAAGTCCTTTATTGACAACGCACGATATTGTCACCCTCTAAATCGACCATCCAGCAGACCTTTCCTTTTTAACAGAATTCCCTTTTAACTGCAGAATTCCCTTACGAGTTGATCTCCCATTTTAAATCCTCTCCTTCATTTGTATCTACATCCTCCGATACACGATTCGCTAACAATTTAGATTCATATTCACAAATAGACCACTGTCCGGCCTTCCTGTGATGAGTTCAAAACAACATTCACATCTTATCCTAAACATCTGATGAAGGAACTTGCGGTCAAACTGTACCTAAGATCCTTCTATAAATATAGCATTCCACTTCTAAAAGGGGTGGCTGACTACCACCACTACAACGTCGTTCCGAAGAGCCAAGAAAAAATCTTACCCCAAATTTTCACTTATAGTTAGCCACACTCCGCCAGATGCCCAAGTCTTTGAATATATTACCTTCGTTGGGTAACACACAATTTTTGCATTTTTAGAATTTTCACTGATGGCTCTCCTCAATTTTCCATTTGACCCTCTCCCAAGTGCACCACATTGGGTGAGTCTAATTTGGCACACTTTCGACTATAGCAGCACTTCGAATTTGTAGGCAGCGTCCTAACCGTCTTTACTATCGTGCCCCGACTTAATTTTGTTAAACTCATCCTTTTAATTAGAGATAAACTGGCTTAAACAATGCTTTAATTTAAATCTCTAAGGAAAAATAGCATAAGAATTTTCTTTTTCCAAAGGTATGTGTAGATGAAAACATAACTGCCTTTACTTATAACTAATAAGTACTACATAAATTTACATAACCAAGATCCTTAGTTTAATAATTACACAAAAGAAATCCTGATATTCAAACCATACTAAATATCCGCCACTCCCCCGTTTTAAGGTCCTAACTTGGTAGTGAACTCCAAATTATAAGCATACCTGAAACAAAACATTACAGGAGTGTAAGCTATAAAGGCTTAGTGAATGACCACATACCACACATATAACCAATTTGAATAACCATTTTTATTTTGTTCTAATGCTATAACCCAACAGGAATTGTGAAACTCTCGCAAGCCTGGACCCGCCACAGTCCAATTAACCCACCACAGTTATTAGGGACCACCACGTCCCTTTATTAGGCCCGAGTACACAAACCTTTAAGTTGGATTAACAGGACCACCACATCCCGTAGGACCCACCACAGTCCTTAACATTAGATAAAGGACTCACTAGTCCATATCATTATATAACATCTCTTAACATTTTTAATCATATGCATATGTTTCATAAATACAACATCACTCCCATAAACATTTTAACACATGTGTTTAACTACACATTTCCATATGAAATTATAAGCATTTATATTTCATAAGGAAGGTCACTCACCTTGGATTTAGTGCTAATATTAATACCAACTACTTCCTTGGTATGGTAGTATTAGCTGCTTCCCCACCTAACAAGTCAATGTCGTTAGTATTTGAATACACCGATTAACATCAAACCCAGTAATACATCTTATCATTTGGTCAATCAGAAATAACTAAGGAGGAATTAAATATGATACTTCACATTTCTATAACACCCAATTAATTAGGGTTCTGACACAATTTACAGAATTTAATTATGAATTTTCTAGACAAAGTTATGCCCATTTTATTACAGCCTTTTCCAAATCATTTCTCAAGAAAAACAATAACACAACTTCAACTTCATGAAATTCTCATAATTTTTGTACAACATAACTTTCCATGATATTCCACCCAATATCAGTAAACACATTGAATAATACAAATTTAATGTTTCATAATTTTTAGGGCTCATTTTCTATGTCGAGCAAAACGTCAAACACCTGGTATGCATTCTTGCTCCTTTAGGGAAGATTTTAAACCAAGACTTCAAACTATCACCAAGGGTTCATTCCTTTGTATTTTTATATAATTTTCGGATATGTTATACATGTATGAGTATAGTTTACTCTCCAACTTGAATCACTCAATTCCAATAAGTATTCCATGATTTATACCATTTTTAGCATAACTAGGTCAAAATACAACATTAAGGCATAACTTAACATTTTTAAGCATACATAACCTTGACCTTGAGTATAATTCATGGAAACATATAATAAACATGTTTTAGCATAAATATACATCATAATCATGAATTTTCTAAATCAAAATGATTTACGAAAAGATTATGTAAATTTAGGACTTTAAAGTATGCATTTACGATCCTAGCTCCAGTTCTAACTTATGTTCTTAACCCATCCTTGTTCCAACACAATTCAGCAATATGGGTATCATTAAAATAAATATCCAAATCAAAAATGAAAACATGATAAGTATAGAACTCATCCATGTGGCCAACTTTGATAAAGATGTAATTACCTTACGAGGATTCCTTGATTTATAGAAAAAATTTCAAAGATTTCTTCCTTAACTTTCTTGTCTTTCTCTCTCTAGAGGCAAAACTCTTGTTCATGGCTGCATTTGCTGAACAAAGGGGATGTTTTATGAAGTTTAAGTCGGCCAAACCATCACCCACCCTCTAACCAATCAAAAAATAGCACATGGTGTGCTAATAAGACAATTGTCACTTAAGGAATGGACATATTTGCCCTTGTTTCGTACTTTCGCTATAACTTCTTGTACGAGACTCCGTTTAACCCACCGTTTGTTGTGTTATAATATTAATTCATATATATACAACTTTAATAATTTATGTTTTCCCAAAATCATAAACTAATACGCCTAATTTGGGCTTTGAACAGGAAAGTAGCAATTTACCGAAAATCTCAAAACTTTCACATTTGGCAACCAAACATTGTCAATTTCGTATCAACACCCTTATTTACTTTTATAAAAAAAATCATGCATTAAAAACATAATTTATGATGCATTAATCGCATAACTAATCATATGTTCTAAACATGGTATCCCCGATCAAAAGCTCAATTAACACCTAATGTAAACAACACATATATCACATGAGCATGCATCCCCTAAACATGATAATTAACATGTTTAACACACATAACCAATATATAACTTATAACTCCTAAGTTATAATTAATCATGTAATTAACCTTCCTAATCATGTTTTAGGGCCTTACATTTACAGTCCTGGCCTCTCGTGCCATAATAGGGGTGACCTCGACTACGGTCATCATCCTCGAATATACTTCACGACCTCACTAAGCCCTGCCTCCCGCTACTCGCCCAATGGCCGTCATCTTCCATACTTCATTATTTGAACACACACGAATGTAAATAAGATTCACAGATATATACATGATAGCTGGAGAACGAAATCTCACCAAAGAAATAAATAATCCTAAATATAGGGCTCTATATCAGAGAAAGCTACGCTTAAAGCATAATAAGCCGCACAGATCCTAAAGGACACTAAAACCTGATGCTCTGATACCACCTGTAACACCCCGCCTAATTAAATATCGAATGATCAGTCCTTTATTAAATTAAAAATTAAGTGAACGGTTGGTGCATTCTCAGCATCACCGTCGCAAAATAATATTTCCAATTTGAACACCCTAAATAATTAATCTAAGTGTCAAAACCATTGAAAACCTCATTTTTCCTTTATTAAATACCAATATGAATACCTTTTTAATAATAACAGTTTAAGAGTCACATAAATAAAAGGATAACACTACCATTTAAACCATCTAGATAAACCAAACCAAGTTATGAACTATAAATGAAATCATCCTGACTAGAGTTAACTCCCGAGGAGTACTGAATGATGGAAATATCATAAATCTCTGACAAATCCAACTGGAATTGGAAATTGGGCGACACATGCCCTAACTATCAAGATCTAAAGTAGGAACTGATTCAATGATGAAGTCGTCTAAAGAAAGGGCCTTCCACTCCCACATAAGCTGCAGCACATCCAATCCAAAGAACCTAGGCATGACGCCCCTATGGCTGGGCACCTGTAATACATACGTATATATACAAGAAAGAAAGAAATGACAGAAAATGGGTCACAGCCCGAGTGTAAAATATTTTTAAAAATAGTTTAGCAAGTATTTAAAATGCTTACTGGCTAATATAACAACCATGTTAGTATGCGACACTCTCTTGAGAATCCTCACCTTTCATCTAGTGTGAACACCTAATGTACCTCTAAGCCATCCTAGTTATAATTCCCACGCTAACTAGATTAACCACATGTATCCATTCTTTATAGCCCAAATTATTCCCACGTATTAACCTTATAATACATATAATGATGTTATAAACATATATATCCATTTAGATTCAACATGGATAAGTCCTTTATTAATTCAATTCAACTAAGTGTTTTCATACATAACTATTTTAGATTTCTACTTTAGCCATATAATAGATATCATCACACACATATATATATATATATATATATATATATATATATATATATATATATATATATATATATATATATATATATATATATATACTATACTATACTGCACCCCAAGACACAGCCGCGGTGCTGCATTACTCTGCTATCTTGTCCCAATCATCACGTCACTGTATAGGGGACTATAGGTTCGGTAAATATTCCTCGAACCACAAATATCAAATCATAAATAATGGAGGCGGACATAGTCCTAAGCCTTTGGGATACGCACATACCTACGCACCCAAATGACCGTTTTATACCATTATTCTCACTAATGGTAATCGACCTAAGTCCTATGTTCTCGAGCGACAAGTCAAAAATCCCATAGATTCATCAGGATATGACTTCCCTCATGCGCAAACCTCCCGTCGATAGCAAGTAAGCTAGGTATGTCATACACAGATATATAATATAGGCACAATCACACAGTCTTACATATTAATATTCATATTTTTCAAATTAGATTCTCCCACAACCCATAATTGTTATTATTCGTTCTCAACATAAATTTTACACAATTATCTCTCATAACGGATTCGTCTCTTGTATTCTCATTTATTATTTACTTCATACTTACTTCTTATCTCTCTAAGTATTCTCTATCACTAAGTATAAATATCAGTAGGTATACCCTCACTTACCTTCTAGTCTAAATATTTAATGAGTCTCAATCTTTTAGTAAACGTACCCATAATTTTGAATGTATGAATAACTCCCCATTAACCCACAATTTCATCTCAAATTAATTTCGCTCAACGGAGTCTATCTAGACCCTACTGCTATCTTATCCCAATCATCATGTCACTGTATAGGGGACTATAGGTTCGGTAAAGATTCCTCAAACCACAAATATCAAATCATAAATAATGGAGGCGAACATAGTCCTAAGCCCTTGGGCTACGCACATACCTACGCACCCAAATGACCGTTTTATACCATTGTTCTCACTAATGGTAATCGACCTAAGTCCTATGTTCTCGAGCGACAAGTCAAAAATCCCATGGATTCATCAGGATATGACTTCCCTCATGCGCAAACCTCCCGTCGATAGCAACTAAGCTAGGTATGTCATACACAGATACATAATATATGCAAAATCACACAGTCTTACATATTAATATTCATATTTTTCAAATTAGATTCTCCCGCAACCCATAATTGTTATTATCCGTTATCAACATAAATTTTACACAATTATCTCTCATAACGGATTTGTCTCTTTTATTCTCATTTATTGTTTACTTCATACTTACTTATTATCTCTCGAAGTATTCTCTCTCACTAAGTATAAATATCAGTAGGTATACCCTCACTTACCTTCTAGTCTAAATATTTAACGAGTCTCAATCTTTTAGTAAACGTACCCATAATTTTGAATGTATGAATAACTCCCCATTAACCCACAATTTCATCTCAATTTAATTTCGCTCAACGGAGTCTATCTAGACCCTACTGGTACTCTTCATAACTCAGTATACTCCAAAAATAATAATCAAGGGTTCCTACG
Organism: Sambucus nigra; assembly: GCA_949130495.1. Lineage (NCBI taxonomy): Eukaryota > Viridiplantae > Streptophyta > Magnoliopsida > Dipsacales > Adoxaceae > Sambucus > Sambucus nigra. Next base: position 441,884,462 of record OX422222.1, on the reverse strand, counting down.
TATCTTAACCGGATTAAACAAAAAGGAGAAAAATATGCACTTTTCCATGAGGGATCGATTGATCAAGGAATGGGGTCGATCGATCGATCTAGCAGTTCTTGCCCATTTTGCTGTAATTTTCAACCTACGGGTTCAAACATACTAACCCCTCAAAACCTCTAAAATTTCATCCCAAACTCCCATCAAAGTAATTCAAATGTATAAGTAACATACATAAACAAGTTCTAATGTCATAACATCAATAAATCCTCAACGAATCAATCAAAAAGGGGTTTAATCACAAATTTATTTATAAAACCAAATTTTGCATGAATAATCACAACCCTCTATTTTAATCCAGATTTTCTTTCCAAATATCATAATAAATTCATGGATAATCCTCTACATATGATCACGTTTTAGACTATATGGATTCTCCCTACAACATATATAAATTATGTTCCAAAATATATAATTCTTCGATTAAAACATATGATTTTCATTCCTAGACTAACATGGAAGGTATATTAACTTGGAAATCAGCAAGATAGATACTTGCCTGGGATTCAAGGATCTGATTTGTTGATGAAAAATATGTGGTTACGTTCCTCGTCGTGCGATCTACGTTTTGGTGGTGGTGACGATGCAATCGGGTGAGTTCTAGGCCTTGGATTGCTTGGAAACTCTTCACTTTCTTCTCTAATCTCTTCACCTTCTTCTCTAATGGCTGGGCTTAGGTTTTGTGTTTGTTAAACCTAATAGACAACTCCAAATGGCTAATATATATTAAGAAAATTCGTGGGTTTAATTACCCAAAAATACAAAATGTCTAAAATACCCTCCCGGGATGACAATTAGGCCTAAAAACGCCCTGAGACCCAAACTAAACCCCCGGGTACACTTTTTTGACTATCTCGACCCTTTCGGACACCTTGGCACACTCAAAACGATCATACGAATGACTTATAATTTATTCACTTAAATAATAATAATTTAGTCCTAATACGACACAGGCGCGTCTCGAATTAAATTTTCATAATTGCCATTTTATTCACTCGTGACAATTTTAATAAAATCAATCTCATATATTACTTTACTCATCCAGTAATATTCAACAAATTGTCAATAATTACTAACTCACATCATGCTAGTAAATATTAAAAATAATTTTCGGATTAATATTAAATTAATATCTCAAATTAAATTTAATAAATCCCCAATTTTAAAAGCCATAAAAATACGGGGTATTACACGTACTGAACCGCGTAGGATTCCCTGGTTATTCTTCTCGATAACAGTTTGCGTATTCGAGTTGTAATGGGAGATTTTTCGTTCTTCAATATTAATTTTAATATTTATGGTGGAACCCTCTAGGAGTCAGAGGCTTGGGTTGATTACGTCCTGTTTGTGGATAGATATCACAAGACCATCGAGGGGTTAGGTCTAGAAAAGACTCTTAAGAGTTTGAGGAATTTAAAAATTAGAAAGAGCACAAGTGATCTTAACATCTCGGTGTCTCATTGGAGTATAGATACCCACACTTTTGTTACAAGTTGGGAGGAATTCTCCATTACTTTAGAGGATATCTGTGAACTCAGAAGTATGCTAATTTTGAGGACCTATGTATTTACTGTTGGCTACAAAGATGCCGAAGAAAAAGCTTTATACAAGGAGTTATAATGAACGTTGGGAGACTGTATTCATTATGTGGGTCTTACTTGTACTGGTGAGAGCAAAATTTCATTTTCTAAGTGGTAAAGGTATTGGTTCAGATACTTTAAAACACTGTCTAAACATGAAGCCAAGACCAAGACTTCTAAGAGTCAATATGGTCCTAAATTGAAAGCCATAGAAAATCTCGTTGCATTTTTATCGCCTTCTTATCAAGGTTTTTATTCTAGGGGAGGCCTAATGACTCCCCTCGTGAAAATCTATTATGTTTGGCTATTAGGCTTACTCGTGGAAAGAGTGTTCCACTTGTTGATTTAACTTTAGGCTCTATGTATACTTGGATGGATCAAACACATATTGATATGAAGAAGTCACATCGACGATATAACGTATTTAACTTTGTCAATTCTTTTATTATGATGGGATTCATTTTCGAGTGATTTCCAAATTGGGCTCTAAAATCTCGCTCATTGCATAGAAATATTGCTCGATTTTCTAGATGGCATAAGAAGACACCCAAGTATTCACTCGGTCCCTTGTTGGACAATATTGATGGGTTATGCTTCTATCCTTACGCGAGGAGGCTTGGAGGTATATTCACTTGGAATTTCTTTCCTTTTGTCTCTCAACCTTTCGATCCTCCTCCAAATGTTGAGCCTGTGAAGAGTTGCCCATTCATATCTGCCATGGCATTCATTTTGCCTTACATTCTTCCATCTTTAATTACGCTAGGATAAGGAGTGGAGTTTTATCACTTCGAGAATACAAGGAGATAATTTGGGTCTGATCAAGCCACATATTCCCTTGACTTCCCCACTAATCATTCCCCTGAATAACTATATATAGAATCTTACTCAAAATTCACTCTCAACGGCCTCGTCCACATGACTGCCAAATTTAAGAATTTCTCCATATCAACTTGTGACTATCTTCCCTCAATCAATTCCTTGTGGTTTCCACATACATTTCATGATGTGCCTCATGAAATGTATATTGAGATTATCCCTCTTTCTGATAAATACTTGACCAAATGCACTCACAAGGAAGCATGTCATTATATCCCCATCGAGACTTTCTATGCATACGATCATTCCTATTTTTGTGAACCCAACTTACGAGGAATTAAACTACTTAAAGCTCCCTGGAGTAGAAGCTAAGTAAAAAAAATCTATAAGTATATATCACATTTATTGTATAACTTTAATTTTATTATTTATATCCTGTAATCAATGTTGTTTGTCTTCTTTGAGCATTTTCATCCATGGGTATGAGTGGGGCCCTAAGAGTAAGCACAATACATTCAGCCGCCCCTTTTCCTGCTCGTCCTCCATATCAGAGGGAGAGAAACTCTATGTTAGTATATTTCTTGAATTTGTCACGAGAGGTATATATCTTCTAAAAAAACTTTTTGTTTATAGATTTTCTGGGAGAAAGCTAGAATGAATGATCGTAAATTAACTTTACATTTTCTTTTGAAGCTTTCAACTATATTCCCCACAACTGTTGGGAGCTCTTCAATAACTACTCGTAATACTGGTTATGTAACGATCATTTCTTCTCAAGTCATTGAAAATCTCAAACTTTGTAATATTGAATTCCTTCTAACTTTGTATTTATTTTATTTAGAGAATTAAGGTAAAGTTTATGTTCCTTCCTATATTTGGTATTTTAGGACAATATTTATATTTGAAATTTTAGGCCAATATTTTTTAAGTTTATAAATTTAATCTCTGTGGTACAATATCATTTATTTTTTTGGTCCGTGCCAACATCACTATTTTTCACCATTTTTCCTAAAATTTTTAGTACAAGGACTAAATTTATAAAATTATATGGAGTATCCTAATTTTATACCCTTTGAGCACTATAATGACATTTTCTCAAAACCCCCTATTTTATTTTGCTTCGCAGATGTCATTGCACCATCCCTTTCTACTCATGGCTCAGTTGCTTTTGAAGGGAGAATAGTTCATCCAGTCATACCCCAGTTAGTATTGTAACTAGTTTGTCCGAGGTACTTTGTTTGGTTGTCACAAGTAGTTTGCCTTAGGCATTTTCTTTCATTAAACACTACACCAAAAATAGCAATTTGGCACACCCTGATATTAAAAATCTAGCATAGTTTTAAACTGTGCCAAATTCTGGCACGGTTTAATGACAATCTGGCACACATTAAAATAATGTCAAAATATGTCACTGTTTTTAAGTATGCCAAAATTGAGTAAACTTGACTAAAATATAAAACCCTAAAAAAAATTAGACTTAGTCATTTTGAGTCTCCGCTCACTCCCACTTTGAAGCTTTGGAGTCTCTCGCTCGTCTCTCTCCCTCTTTCCCACATTTTGGTCACATGTCGACTGTCGTTCGTCTCTCACTCCCATGTTTTGGTCACGTTTTGGTGGTGTAGCTGGTGGTCTTTCATTCGCGCTCGGATCTCTCCCTCTCACTCTCGGGTGGTGTAGCTGGTGGCCATCTCCTTCTCCGATGGTGCAAGTGCTGTTGAGGGCCTAACACTACTAAAAAGTATACAACTAGGTATTCTTCAAATTTTTACTTAAAAGATTCCTCATTTTTGCATTTTTCAAGTTTTATATATACACTTTCAAACAGTTATTGTGTTGTATGATTTTTTTTGTACAAGTTCATTGTTGATAATGGAAAAGACAAATCATTGATTTGTGGATGAATCTTGGGATCTTTTAGTGGTAATATATGTTTTTATGTTCTCACATTTTTATTTAAAGGGCATATTTGTTCTGATTCGTATAGATTATGGAGGTTTAAGAAAATTTAAGAGCAAAAAATTGAATAATAATGGAAAAAAATTCTATTTAAACTGTAAGTGGACACCCCACCAATTAAATTCTAGATAAATGGGATTTTTTGTTGAAAATTTAAGAAAAAGAAAAAAAAAAACTATTTAAATAGTAAGTAGACATTAATTCTAAACATTCAATAATAGTGTTACACATGTAGAAAAAACCTAGACCCGTTCAAGAGGACTCACTACGACTGCGGTGAGAACTCTTGAATTGTCCCATTTTTGGACAATTTGGAAATGGAAAAGTCTGCATTGTACACAATGTTTATGCATGTCCTATTTTGAAAAATTCGATGGTATCTCTTTATGTCCTTTGGGTGCACACTAAATTGATGTAATTGAGTCAACTAGGACGTGTTCGTTGTCATTATTCATTTCAAGCTATGATAAATCACAACCGTTTGGTTGTGATTTATTTTCGCTGTGATTTAGGGTAAATATATACATGCATACATACATATATTTATGATTTTTGATTACTTACTGAAACTAGTTAAACTCTCCGGTGGTATTGTATGGGCTTGGTAATAAAGGGGTGTGTGTGGGAGTGGGGGGTGGGGTGGAGGTTATTATAATATGATTACTGCCCAAAGTTTACCCTTAGCTAGACATATAATTTTAGCTCCCTCTGTGTATTACTGATTAATGAATATGATCAATTACTGATTAACGAATCATGGATTGAATGCTTGGTTTTTCTAATTTATTGTTTATCTTTATCATTGTCATTGCATGCTATTGGATGTTTAGATTTATACTTGCCAATTCGTGTACTTGACGTGGAAATTACTTCAGGCACTAATGCTATCTTTATCCTCTGTTCTTGAGAATTTTCAAATTATTTGAACTGGCACCCTATGCTCGTGTTAGTTATTCTTACGAGGCGGTGCTTGCATTTCTGTCTTTATCGATGTATGATAAATGATATTGTGTGTTGAAAATTTAAGAAAAAGAAAATAGTACTGATTTGGAACACTATGACTTGAATCATAAGATAGCCCAACATGAAGACTATGACTTGAATCATATGAGATTCATTTGGACCATTATGACTTGAATCATAAGAGAACACAATGTGAAGACTATGACTTGATTCATTAGAGATTTGGAACATTATGACTTGAATCATGGGATGAATTAGAAGTAATGATGTGCAATGTTGTGATAATACATTTGGAACACTATGACTTGAATCATAAGAGAGCTCATCGTTAAGAGGTCACAATCACAAATTCTTAAATAATATAAAAAGATTCATTTTTCAATTGCTCTGTTATTTTGATGTTGTACTAATTTTCCAATAGTTTCTATGTTTATCATATATTCTTCAGGATTAATGTATTTCATATCGTATTGATATGATATGTCATCTCAGATACTTTTATATTGTATATATGTTTATATCAGATAAGATGAATGTGTAGCCCATGAAGTTCTCAACATCAGAAAATGTTTCGACCATCTAAATTTTGGGTAAGGTTTTATTTATTCTTATTTAAATTGTAAAGGCATAGTAGAATGTATCAACTTAATTCTATTTCAAATGGATAACTTTAATCTCACTTTTAACTTCTTCGGTAATTTAGAACAAAAAATGAGATAATGTTATTTGACTGTACAAGGTGTTCTAATTTGTGCACCTTTATATGTTTTATTGATTTAGTTTAATCATCTCCTCCTCCTCTTTTTTAAGATCCAAGGATGAAGATTTAATTTCCTTAAGACTTTTTGTGAAAAGGTCGCCATAACCGTTAGTGATTTGCTCTATGGTTTCTTGAGCTAATTCAGCTTTAAGTTTGGTCCCATCATGTAAGGCAATTTCTTCTTTGGCTTTCAAATTGATGGTTATTTTCTGTGACCTACTTAAGTTGAGGGAGATAAGATTGTGCTTCTTATATAATTGAGCTTTAACTATGAGGTCTTTAGGGATAATGGGAATTAAGTTAGGATTAAAACCATTACAATCCTCACTATTTTGACTCTCCTCATCTTCAGAAATGCCCTTTGCCATTTGAGATATTAAATTGCAATTTTCATCCTGAGAAGAATTGTTAATATCCTCAAAGTTAATTGGAACATCAAATAATCGGTTAATGTTTACTGAGTAATTTTCCTTCTTAAATGAGAGAGTCTTTAGATCATACATCATAGAAGTTTTGGATTTTAATCTTCCACGCTTATCTTCCATAAAGGTAATTTCATTTTCCAAAAATAAGATGCTCTTTAACATTGACTTGACATTTAGCACTACACTGTAATATAGATTTGAAGGTAACTTTTTATAAGTGTAATATACATATGAATGAATACATATTTTCCAAACCCAACTCATTGCATTTCACACACACACACACACACACACATATATATATATATATATATATAGCCCAAACCACAAAATCAGATATTTAACAAAACCATTTCATTACATTCTCAAACTTAATCACTGGAAATATGAACGACAACATAAAAACAACATTGTAATTCAGAGGGAGAACAAGATTCAAATCATTAAACCTTTGAGGCTATAGAGACACTGTAACCACGCCTAAAACCTTTGAGGTTATAGTGCCTCGAGGAGTAATGCCTAAGCCTCTATGTCCACTTCTACACTTTCACTATATAAATTTGAGGTTATAATGTGTATATTTGAGTAAAACGCACATGTTATATACTTATATAAACCGATAGTATTGTTGATACCAAATTTAGCCTGCTGACGTGGATTAATTATATGAAGACAAGTGTCAATTTACATGGCACCTACAAGCATTTTTACAAACACCTTGACGACGAGGAACTCAACCTCCCTGACCAACTCAGACGCTCCAATCAACAACTGTTCTCCGAGGAACTTTACTGCACCGAGCAACTCACGAGTATCGAGCTACTGAGGCAGTCCGAGCTGCATCTCGTACAGAGCATTAATATCAGGATAACCAACAGATTGACTGCGCATTAAATGCTTATTATTATCATACAGATGTACACGCCTAAGGGACAGCTATGTATTACCCTTTCACATGTACAGCCTCATGGCTATAAATACATTGTATCATTCTCATTGCAAGGGGACTCGGAATTTCTTGATTAAAACTGTTATCGAGAATTCCCAAACAGTCAGCAATAACAAAAACAGTGGATGTAGGCCATTCTTATAAGGTTGAACCACTTTAAAAGTCTTTGTCTTATTTATTTTTTATCTGTGATTAAATAATTAGAGATAGTCTAATTTTTTACATCAACAGATTGGCGCCGTCTATGGGAAGCGACTGTAATTATCGTTTTTCACTAAAAATAATTCATCACAAATGGATGATAATCCTCAAGCCAGCAATCTAAACGCCGGAAACCCCCCAAATCCATCCGCTCCACCAAACGTCCAAGATCTGGCCGGAATAATGATAAATCTGGCCCAGGGCCAGACAACCATGCAAGAAACTATGCGACAACTCATGCAAACTATCCAGGGTGGAGTACCGACCCATTCAGGACAACGAAGTGTTCAAAGAAACACCCGTTTACTTTCTTTGCGTACTAGGCATATCGATTCATATCATACTGAGAGATCTGATGATTTATCTTATCAACCAGGTAGAACTTCGTCAGTACGAGCCACAGATACTGAACAAAAGGTCACTCCCTCTCCAAAAAGGACTAGTGCATTGGAGAGATTAAGTAGAGCATCTCCTTTTGATCGTTTGGGCCCAAGGAGGAATAGAAGTCCTCCCAAAGCTGTGTCAAGGAGCTTTCGACGACCATCCGATCTAAAGGAAGGTTTTGCCCAATCACGACCAACTGCTCGTCATGAAAGATCCCATGAAGCAGATTCAACACGATCAGTTGCTCGAACCAACAGGCCCGAGGAGGGAAATGATGCGTGGAAATGCTCTATTCAGAGGCTGGAGGATAGACTAGGGGAAATGGCTAAGGCCAAGAATCCTCTATAAAGAACTTTGGTCCAAGGGACACCTTTTATCCTAGCAATTGTGGATTTTCCCACACCATCGAAGTTCAAAGCACCTGTTGTGACTCCTAAATATGATGGAAAAACTGACCCTGTCCTTCATATAGAACAATACTAAGCTGTTGCCGACATCTATGCTGCTCCAAATGAGATGAGATGCAGGGAATTTTTGGGAACTCTTACCGGATCTACTCAGATATGGTATAATAATCTTCCTTGGGGTAAGATTTCAACCTTTTTTCAATTGGCCGATCTATTCATTGGAAATTTCTATTTTGGAGCAAAACCAGTCAAACGAGTAGCACACTAGTTAAGTGTTAGACAAAAAGCAGTTGAGAGCACCAGGGATTATATAACTCGTTTCAATAACGAGAAACTCGAAGTTATTAATTATGAGGAAAAGACAGTGATTACTGCTCTGATGAGTGGGCTACTGTCCAACAAGTTGTACTACACTTTGGCCAAAGATCCACCCAGAACCATGTCAGAACTGATGGCAAAAGAAGCCAAGATCATGAATGTTGAGGAGGCTATGGCTGCGAAGAAGAATATGGATACCAAAGAGACCAAGGTGGAGGTTGATAAGGCTAAGAAGAAAGAGCATAAGAACAATAGTGGTGACAAACGATCAAAAACAAAACCATCATAGGAGGTATTGAAGAAATTTGAAAATTATACTCCTTTGAAGGTAGACATCAACCACGTTCTTGAAGAAATCAAGAACAGCGAGGAGTTAAACTGGCCAGAGAAAATGAAGTCAGACCCTGACAGAAGGAATAAGGCGAAATATTGCGAGTTCCACAAAGATCATGGCCACACTACCAAAAATTGCATAGCTGTTCAGAATGAGATCGAAGCACTCATTAGATGAGGAAAATTGGCAAAGTATGTTGATCGAAGAAATGAAAGAAGAAGCATCGACCAAGCAAGAGAGAGGTCTAGATCTCCTCATCGAGTAGAGGAGAACAAGAAAAGAGACCATGAAGATGATCCAGAAGACGACCCCGATCTCCCCAAAAGACCAAGGCAGCCAGAACGTGAGGTATTTTCAATACGTTTTGGATCATTTGATTGTAATGTTATTACAGGTGGAGATGCAGGAGGTGGAGACCTTACTGCAGAAAGAAAATCTTACCTCAATGAGGCTCAAGCCTGTTCATATATTCAGCGAATAAACTTGGCTGAAGATGATCACCCGAGGAAGGTCAACAAAGAAAAACTAGTCATCGGTTTCTCAAAGAACGACCTCGTAGGTGTGCTGTATCCTCATGATGACCCATTGGTGATCAAAATGAGAATGAAGGAAGTCATGATCTCGAGAGTACTGGTTGATAATGGTAGTTCAGCTGATATTATGTTCTACTCGTGCTTCGACAACTTAAATCTAAAGTTATCTCAGTTGGAGCCTTATCACAGGCCCCTCCTTGGGTTTGCTGGTGAAAAAGTTTTTCCACTTGGGACGATCAAGTTGGATATGTTCATTGGTACATGGCCTGCTTGTCGAACAGAAAGAGTACGCTTCTTCGTGATGGATAAGAATGTCCAATCATCCTACAATATCATCATGGGAAGGGTAGGTTTAAAAAAGTTTGAAGCAATACCATCTACTGTACATCAATGCCTGAAATTTCCAACCAATTTTGGAGTAGGAGTTGTGAAGGGTGACCAAAAAGTAGCTCGGGAATATTACTACTCATCTGCCAAGCAAGAAGAACTGGAGGAATCTAGGAAAAAGACCACTACCTATCAGGTGGATAAAGGTGCAGAGATTGAAACATTGGATCCTAGAGACGAGTCGCAACTCGTGAAAGGTCAGGTGGTGGAAGCTACTAAAAACATCATTCTGGATGACGAGCACCCAGAACGAACAACTCAGATAGGTTCATCGTTAGATGCCTCACTAAAATAGGAATTGATAGTTTTCCTAAAAAGAAGAAAACAAACTTTTGCTTGGAGTCATGAGGATATGCCAGGAATAGACCCAAATTTCTTATGTCACGAGCTCAATGTGAATAAGAAGAACCAAGCTATACAGGAAGAGGTCGAGAAGCTCCAGAAAACTTGCTTTATTGAAGATGTTAAATACACATACTAGTTAGCAAATGTGGTGATGGTGAAAAAGAAGAATAACAAATGGAGGATGTGTCTAGACTTCACCGACCTCAACAAGGCATGCCCAAAGGATCATTTTCCTTTGCCCCGAATTGATCAGTTAGTGGATGCTACCTCGGGACACGAGCTAATGAGCTTCATGGATGCTTATTCTGGTTACAACCAGATCAAAATAAAACCTGAAGACAGGGAGAGTACCTCTTTTATTACCCCTAAGGGAACTTATTGTTATAATGTTATGCCTTTTGGTTTGAAAAATGCAGGTGCAACATATCAGCAGCTGATGAACAAGGTATTTGCAGAGAAAATCGGTTGCAATATGGAAGTTTATGTTGATGATATGCTGACAAAAAGTAAGAGAGTTGCTGACCATCTAGTTAACTTAGGCCAGACCTTTGATCAATTAGATAAATATCAAATGAAGTTGAACCCGACCAAGTGCATATTCGGAGTACGAGAAGGCATGTTTCTCGGGTATACTGTCAATCAAAGAGGCATTGAAGCAAACCCTGAAAAGATCAAAGCTCTATTGGGACTACGATCTCCAACGATGAAGAAAGAAGTGCAGAGTCTTATAGGGCGAGTAGCATCACTTAACAGATTTGTATCGCGAGCAACTGATAGATGCCTCCCATTCTTCAAAATGCTCTGAAAGACTTTCGAATGTAATGAAGAATGCGAGAAAGCTTTTCAAGAGCTGAGGAAATATTTGGGCGCACCTCCACTGTTGTCCAGGCCAGTGATGGGAGAAAGATTGTACTTATATCTGGAAGTTTCAGAAAATACAGTTAGCTCGGCATTAATAAGAGTGGAAGATGGAGTATAAAAACTAATTTATTACACTAGTAAGGCCTTTTGAGGAGCAGAGATCAGATATCCAAAACAGGAAAAGTTAGCATTGGCGTTGATCGAAGCGAGTAGAAGAATGAAGCCATACTTCAAGGCTCATATCATAGTCGTATATACCGATATGCCGTTGAGGCAAGATCTTCATAAACCAGAAAAATTAGGGAGGTTGATGTATTGGGAAATAGAACTCGGTGAATATGATATAATTTATGAGCCTAAATCGTCACTTAAGGGGCAAGCAGTAACAGATTTTATAGCAGAGTTCACCTATCTTGTTACCCCCGAGGAGCAAAAGTTGAACACCGACCAACCTGTGGATGATACAGGATCATCAAATTTAAACCCCAATCAACTTAAGTTGGTCGAAGAGCAAGAGAAGATGGTCGACGAGCAGCGAGGAGTGGTAGAAATGGAGATAAAAGAGAAACAAATATTCCATCGAGGAACTTTATCCAATAAAAGGTTTGAGTACAAGATACCTATATGGAATATATATGTGGATGGCTCATCATGCACTTCAGGTAGTGGAGCTAGGATTGTATTAAAAAGTCCAGACGAGGTCGATATGTAATATGCTTTACGCTTTCAATTTCAAGCTTCTAATAATGAGGCCGAATATGAAGCGATGATTGTAGGTCTTAGTCTGGCAAAAACCATAAAGGCAGAGCAGATAATCGTATGCAGTGACTCGCAATTGATTATAAACCAAATGCTTGGTGTATATGCAGCAAAGGGAGAGTTGATGATTAAGTACCATGCAAAGGCAATAGAATTGGTATCGGAATTTATTGTTGTTCAGCTGGTCAGAATACCAAGAATAGAGAATGCAAAAGCAGACGCCTTAGCTCGATTAACAGCAGCTACTCGTACCGAGCTACGAAGAACAATCCCAATTGAAGTTCTAGCTGGTCGGAGCATAGATGAAGATCTGACGATGAACTTTATTACCCTCGATTTAGGGCCATCTTGGATGGATCCCATCAGGGCATATATTGAGGAAGGGGAATTACCGATTGACAAACTCGCATCCAAGAAATTGAAGTTTAAAGCTGCTCGTTATGTATTGACTAATGGTATTCTATACAGACAAGGAATTATGGCAGGTTTGCAAAGATGTGTGCATCCCTCCGAAGTGAAAGACTTGATTGAAGAGGTCCATGAAGGGTCTTGTGGAGCCCATGTAGCAGGTCGGATGCTTTTGCAAAGAATAATGACGCAAGGATACTACTAGCCAACGATGAGAGCTGATTTTATAGCCTATGCCAAAAAATGTGACAAGTGTCAACGCTTCTCCTCTATCCGAAGAACTCCCCAGGCATTGCTAACACCCATTACTTCCCCTTGGCCGTTTTCCATGTGGGGAATAGATTTGGTCAGGCCACTTCCAACTACCAAGGGAAGATTTAAATATCTTGTGGTCGCGGTGGATTACTTTACTAAATGGGTGGAAGATGAGCCCCTCATTGATATGACGTAAGACAAGGTGTACTAATTTATTTGGAAGAACATCATTTATAGATATGGTCTTCCTCATGCCTTCATTACAGACTATGGAACCCAGTTCGACAACGAGGAGTTCGCTGCCTATTGTCATCAGTCAAATATCTTGAAGACCCACTCGACACCAAGCCATCCCCAAAGCAATGGACAAACTGAAGTGACAAACAGAACACTGCTAAATGGTTTGAAGAAAAGACTGAATGACGCGAAAGCAAACTGGATCAATGAGCTACATTCAGTACTGTGGGCTTATCGTACTACTCCTCGAGCAGCAACAGTAGAATCTCCATACATGCTGGCATTTGGATGTGAAGCTGTTATACTTGCCGAGTTGGGCCTCCCAACACATAGAGTACTTGAATTTCAATTCCCCTTTCAGCGATTTAATGAGAAGGTTAGATTTGGACATGCTCGAGGAAGTTAGAGAAGAAGCAGCAATCAGGAATGTTGCATACCAACAACGAATAGCTCTGTTTTACAATAAAAGGGTGAAGAAGGGTGATCTGAAGGAAGGAGACTATGTGCTAAAGAAAGTGATTCAAAAGCACAACAAACTGGAAGCAAACTGGCATGGACCTTATCGAGTTACAGAAGTTGTTCGACCAGGAACCTACAGACTAGAAACATTATAAGGAGAGGAGTTTAAAAATGCATGGAATGCAGAGCATTTGCGCAAATATTACCAGTAATATAAATCCTCATGTAATGCAGTTTTCTTCAGTATGAATAAAATGTGAATATTCTACCCAATTCTCTCCTTTTGTTGAAATTCTTTCGCAGAATACTAGTGCTACACACTACTCAGCAAAATCCACCAGCTAAAGTTGGTCGGGACACACTACTTAGCAAAATCCACCAACCCCGGTTGGTCAAGAATAAAAATATTTCCCAGAAATATTAACTACGGTTAGTTGGGAAGAAAAATATTTCCTAGAAATACCAACTACGGTTGGTTGGGAAGAAAATCCACCAACTCCGGTTGGTCGGGAATAAAAATATTTCCCAAAAATATCAACTACGGTTGATTGGGAAGAAAAATAGTTCCTAGAAATACCAACTCCAGTTAGTGGGGAAGAAAATCCACCAACTCCGATTGGTCGGGAATAAAAATATTTCCCAGAAATATCAACTACGGTTGATTGGGAAGAAAAATATTTCCCAGAAATACCAACTACGGCTGGTTGGGAAGAAAAATATTTCCCAGAAATACCAACTCCGGTTGGTTGGGAAGAAAATCCACCAACCCCGGTTGGTCGGGAATAAAAAATATTTCCCAGAAATACCAACTTCGGTTGGTTGGGAAGAAAAATATTTCCCAGAAATACCAACTCCGGTTGGTTGGGAAGAAAATCCACCAACTTCGGTTGGTCGGGAATAAAAAATATTTCCCAGAAATACCAACTACGGTTGATTGGGAAGAAAAATATTTCCCAGAAATACCAACTCCGGTTGGTTGGGAGGAAAATCCACCCACTATAGTTGGTCGGGAATAAAAATCCACTAGCTAAGGCTGGTCGGGAATGAAAATCTGTCAACTACGGTTGGTCGGGAGCATTTCTATTAAATAAAGCAGGATTATGTGATAAAAGTCAACTAATGGCTTAGAATAAAAAAGTGATTAAGCAAGTTGGTCGAGAAACAAAATATCATCCATTTTGGTTAGTCGACAAATGATTACCACAAATTCAGGATAGTCGACAATAAGTTTTCACCAACTTTAGTTGATCGGCAAATAACACAATATTGTTATCTTTTTAACAGATATACATGCACATTCATTAGTAAACAAGTGAAATGTTTTACAAAATATCTACAAAACAATGACAATCAAGATTGCAAAGTATGAAAATACATAAAAAAATTATTACATCTGGAATCCTATTCTATGAGTTTCTTCCCCTCTGCCTTTGAAACAGGTTCTTCACCAGCAGGAGGATCGTCTAAGGCATAGGGGGAGTTTATGAAGTTCAAATCTTTAAGCATCCTGATGTTCATAACTGATGGAAGATCAAGAAGGTGCTCTGGGCGAGATATCTCGAAGTTGGAGTGAAGACTTTAGTCGCCGAGATACTTTGAAATTAGGCATTGTGGAATGGCTCGAGCAGGAATCCAGCTCATATCAAGCTTGAAAGGAGGCACTGGTAAGTCGAGCAACCCAGGATTGTGGCAATCCCATAAATAATGACCTTGTTCCAGTTGCAGCATACCCAAGGCATTCAGCCACCCTTACTTATACCCCTCATTGTTTGATTGCTAAATCCGATCGTCAAGATGATAGAGGGCTTCATTATAACTAGCCATCTAGAACTCTATAGGCTTCTTGTGGAACTGGTAGGTTAATCTTTCTAACTGCTCGTGGAGATTTTTTATCAGATTCGTTTTATTCTCCAATGAAGAATTTTGGACAGCTAGTTGCTCGTCGAAGGCTTGGATTTTCTTAGACATCTCAGCTAATGCTTGATTCTCTAAGGTTGCCTGCATTCTAGCTCTTCAATAGTAAGTCGAGTAGCCTTTGCTCGTCCCCGAGAAGCTCTTGCTCGTCCGCGAGCAGAGGTAGAAGAACCAGCTCTCTTCAAGGCTTCCAATTCATCTCTCAGATTGGCATTTTTGACCTCTAAGAAAGAGAAACCCTCATCGTTGATACGGACCAAAGAATTCGAGGAAGACGCTTCATATTTCAACTGAGATGTCTCTCCTCGCAGGTTATTGTTTTCCTGCTCCAGCAAATTAGCTATCTGCCTGTGCTCTTCGACCTCGGTTTTCAAAGTTCTTTCCCTCACATCATAAGCAACGAACAACTTATCATATCCCTTATCAGCACTGAGTTGCTGATACTTCTTCCCATATCCCTGGTGCAAAAGGGCTGTAGATTCCTTATACTGTTGTTGAAGCTCCTCAAGAGTGCCCTGGAGGTCTTCAATCATTTCATAATATGTTATATTGTTAGCCACTGCACGATCGAGCAGGCACTTCAAATAATGGTAGGCTTCAACTGCTCGCTCTGAAGCATCTGGACCGAGTATATCAACGATTTGAGCTTCAGTTAAATCTGCATGGCCAGCCTTGAAATATTCATTGCACTGTTTCAGTAATTTTGTATCATAATCTGACAACAATTCCATCCTAGCCATAAACTAGTAAAAAGAAGAGATAGCAAGAATCAATAAGGAGCAAGAGGAAGAGAATCAACAGTATGAATAGTTAAAATTTCAAATTTTATTACATCATAAAAGAGAAGTACATAGTTCAGAGTTACAATTGGCAAAAATAAATAGAGAGAAAAATCCGAACAACTCTACACCTTCTCTTTATCTCCCAAAACTTTCTCTGGAGGCTGGGATGTGGAGGTAGGTTGCTCGGATGACACAAATGGTTGCTCAGTGGGTGCTGGAAGTTGCTCGGTTGAAATAAGGGATGGTTGAAGTTGCTCGCAGGAGGACTGAACAACTGGGGGATGAGAAATTTGATCTCCCATCACCTTGGAGGATTCCTCAGAGGCAGCTTCGTCCTCTTCTTCTTCCTCAGGAGTTGGAGGGGGGCCAGGGATGTGTCGCTGAAATAGGTCAGAATCTTCATCAACATTCATCTCTTTCAGAGCAGCGACCCATCCATCCCTAAAGTACTTGAGCTTACCATATTCCATTTGTGACATCATGGCAGCCAGACCCTTATTCCAACCTTTGTCCCAGCCAGCACTGAAAGACTTTATCATAACCAATTTCCTCTTTACTTTCTCCGAAGAAAGCTTCTCGAATAGAAGTTCCTCGTCAACTTTTAATTTCTTTTCTACCTCTTCCTTCTGATGATCAACGTCACGAAGTCTATCTAGCTCTTCCTCAGCAGACTTGAGCTTACCTTCAAGCTCCCCTAGCATTTTGGAGCTTCCCTTCGAGCTCTTTATTTTTACTTTCTAAGTCTTTTATTTTCTTCTCCAATACCATGGAGACCTCAACAACCTGATCCCTCTCCTGCTCGGTGGAATTAAGCTTCTTCTCCCAAGCAGCTTTATCATCGACATACTTCTGACGAGAATTCTTTAAAGACTGCGTCAGACCTACAAAAGCCTCCTCTACACCACCAGAGGAGATGGACGTCTTGATGGCTTTGTCCTTATTTAAAATAGTATTAAAGCAGGTTACCAACTGGAAAAAGAAAAAAACTGAAAGTCAGTGCAAGGCCATAACACTGAAAAATGAAAATTTAGATTAGAAATACTTACTGAGGCAATGTGTTGAGCTGCCAAAGTGGTAACCCTATCCCGGGAAAGATTTTCTTCAATACCTTGGATCTCGAGGATGATCCAAGACTTCACCGAACTCATGGAGGAGCTCAAAGCAACGAAAGTGGGAACACCACTTACAGTAGTTGGAGGCTGAGAGATGGATTCAGCCAAATTGAACGAGGAGCTCTTCTTCAGCTTCCTCGGGGGAGCAGGAACGGTTTCGACCAAGGATGTAGTCTTGGTCAGAGATATGACTATAACCTCGCTTGGAGCAACGACCTTTCTCGGAGCCACTGGGGGCTTCTCGGCAACCTTCATAGTAGCAGCCGGAAGGGGTGCATCGATTTTTTCTTATCCCTTCTTCTGGGACATCATGCTTGTTTTTCTTTGCCTCTCCAGCAGTAGAGGCAACTTTCTCGAAGATGGCAGGAGCTCTTCTTCTCTTCATCCTGTCACTAAGAGGAATATGTGACTTAGGAGAAGAACCTTCAGAAGCTGGTGCTAGTTCTACTTCACCTATCACTGGACGAGTAGTAAAAGACGAGGTGTAACTCTTGTACTGCAACAAATACGAAGCTGATCTGATATGTTCGTCGATAACAGTCTGATGCAAACCCCAGATAAGTTTTAGATGCTTTAAATTCACTTATGTCTCTTTTGGAGACCTTCTCTTGTTGTCAACTGCAAATAAATCAAAATTAAAATATCAGTGACACATTTTATCAAACACAAAGAAAGCATAATTTCAAAAATAAATTAAAATTAAAACAACCTATCCCATTGCCATAGGGAGGGCATCTAGGACCCTGATACACATCATTTCCAATTAGCGGAGTATGTTGCCAATTTTTCATAACAACACCGTGCTCGAAGTAATCCCTATTGGCATCTGGGAAATTGACCACTAAGGCCCTATTTAAAAACCTAGTTTTCAAGTAAAAAGTACTGTCGCTGACAGCCTATCTATAGAAAAACATAATTTCTGGAATTCCTATACGAGTTCCATGAATTTGATTTAACCTATGGACTCCATTAACTATTATCCATGTATTGGGGGATATTTTTGCAGGAACCACGTCGAAATATTGACAGAATTCCAGACACAAAAGGTTTGGGGGAAAAGAAAAGCCACATTCAGCTACAAAGAGACTGGGGAACCAATGTCCCTCAGCCAAACGAAAATAATCTGAAGGTTCAGAATGTTCCTCCAAAACGACCCATGAAGGAATAGAGAAATCAGAACGAAACTTATCAAGCGACTCAATAAGGTAAACCATGGTGAATAAAAGAAATAAAAAAGAAGGAAGAAGATCTTACAGAAAAAGGATGGATCAGTTGACAACGAACGACGGAAGGAATGAACGCACAAGATAGAGAAAAAATGGAGAGCTCAAAGATACAAATTTGAAAAAGTGAAGAGACGATAGGATTTTCTGCAATGCTTAAATACCTTACCTTGGGAAAGGGTAAAAATAATGATTACAAAAAGAGACGTTTGCGCTACCGGCGGCTAAAAGGACAAAAAGGACGCGGAGACCGAGGTGGTTATAAAATTCAAAAAGTCCAATTCTATGAATTTGAAAGGAAAAATAAATACACGGAAGACATTCCTAAAATTCAGGATGACCATTTAATCCCGCAATATTCCGAGAAGAATGTTCCACACTCCTCAGACCTCGAACTGTGAAACATTGGGGGCTTCTGTTGATACCAAATTTAGCCTACTGACGTGGATTAATTATATGAAGACAAGTGTCAATTTACATGACACCTACAAGAATTTTTACAAACACCTTGACGACGAGGAACTCAACCTCCCTGACCAACTCAGACGCTCCGATCAACAAGTGTTATCCGAGGAACTTTACTGCACCGAGCAATTCACGAGTATCGAGCTACTGAGGCGGTCCGAGCTGTATCTCGTACAGAGCATTAATATTAGGATAACCAACAAATTGACTGCGCATTAAATGCTTATTATTATCATACAGATGTACACGCCAAAGGGACAACTATGTATTACCTTTTCACATGTACAGCCTCATGGCTATAAATACAT
Organism: Sambucus nigra; assembly: GCA_949130495.1. Classification (NCBI taxonomy): domain Eukaryota; kingdom Viridiplantae; phylum Streptophyta; class Magnoliopsida; order Dipsacales; family Adoxaceae; genus Sambucus; species Sambucus nigra. The sequence continues at coordinate 441,865,282 of OX422222.1, read as the reverse complement.
TGTATCATCCTCATTGCAAGGGGACTTGGAATTTCTTAATTAAAACTGTTATCGAGAATTCCCAAACAGTCAGCAATAACAAAAACAGTGGACGTAGGCCATTCTTATAAGGCTGGACCACTTTAAAAGTCTTTGTCTTATTTATTTTTTATCTGTGATTAAATAATTAGAGATAGTCTAATTTTTTACATTAACAAGTATGATGATAGTTGATGATACAATCTTTTTTGTTATGGCGATATTCTTTTACTTTTCTTATAATGGGATATTGGAGATAATAAACTATTGACTTTGATCATATTATAAATCTTTCTATGATGACGTTGATTATATATTATTTATATTATTTATTAGCTTTTTTAGTTTGTTTATTGGGATTTCCCCCCAAATTGAGGCTTACGCCTCGCTCCTCTCAAGGCTATAATCTCTCCTCATTCGAGAGAAATGCCTCGAGGTCGTTTTTAGCTTTTTTGAAGGATGCTTTGAATAAAAAATTAGAACATATGTACAGTTATCTTCGAGACATTTTTCCACAGATTTCTCTCTACACCATCAATGTTAATTTCTTTGGGAAATTACTGGCTAGATGCCCGGGCTCTCTACATGAATAATAGTAATTAGGAATCGAAAATGATCTAATTTTCCATAGAGGAGAAGATGAAGAAGATGAGATAAGATCAAATATGATTTTTGAACTAGTTTATATCTCTATATTAGTAAAATTCTTCTCCTTGCAGTAATCAATGCCAATCATAATTACTCGTGCTTCTGCTTCAATAAAAGAATCCCTATCAAAGATCTCTGAAGAAGTCCAAATAAAATGCCATGAGTCATTCCTTAAGAGAAATCATGTTCCCATAAATCAATTGATATCTGATATACCTGAGTAGTTAAATTTAAGTCTTCCTACAAGAGGACATTCCCAAGGCACTAAAGAATTGATAGAGGTCAAGGGTTGCTTGAAAAATATCGAGAAAGTATTCTTTGCTGCCACACTTAAGTTAGAAATACTATATTTGAAAGATAGATTTTGTTTCAACTCTAAAACTCTTGACATCGCCTTAGAAATAATCAAATTAGATCTCATGGGTTTAGATTCAAACAAAGCTTTGTTTCTTGTAATCCAAATTTCCTAAATAATGCTAATTGGAATAACTCTAAACATCCATTGAGATACCATTGAAGTACCTACTTGTAATCACCACTAGATTATGAAACCATGAAAAGTAAAAGAATTCTGAGAAATTTCCATTAAACCACATAAATGACTCCATACTATGTGAGCTATAGGACCTGATATTAACAAGTTGTTTAGAGATTCTATTTCCTAATAGTACTATTGGCATCTAGAGGCCAATTTGATTCCTACCTTCTAGATGAGATCTTCAATAGGAACACATTTGGATAAAGCTTTCCACATAAAAGTAGACATATTTGGATCCTAAATAAATTTAAATGCCAAGGAAGACAATCCGGATGTTCTAATAAGCTCATAAGCAGAAAAAAATGAAAAAGAACCACTAGAAGTATGCTTCCATATCAAATCATTATCCATTCATATAGAATTTGATTCCATTGAATCCCAAGAAGATTTAATTCTTCTAAATGTCATAAAGCCACAACAAGCAGTTACATTATGATATTTTGAATTCATATGTAAGGACATGTTCTTATAAGTCCATTATCAATTTAGTATGTCATATACCTCTACACCGTCGAAGAGCTTTCAAGAACAGTCAAGCATCAAAGACGGATCCGAATATCAAGTTCTTCATCAAAAGGACTTCGCGAAGTTTACTTTGGTAAGGTTTTATTTTAAATACCTTAACTTTCCACTTATAGCTTTTGGGATATTTTTACAAAATATTTTCTAAGTGTTGGAGTGGACCTTTTCGTCAAATTTAAGAATGAGTAATTTTTTCTAAGTGTTGGAGCGTACCTCGATTTTGATGCCCAGGTCGTTCAAGCGAGATATCCATCTCGTTCGAGCGACATTGGATGTCGCGATATGTCATTTGAACGACATCTATAAGTCGTTCATGAGAGATCGCTATCTCGTTCGAACGAGCACCTTTTTCGAGGTGGCGCGATTTTGTATAACTACTCATTAAATGGTATCATTTTCATTAAGAAGTCCCAGTGTTTTACAGAACAAAAAACTGCGATTTGCAGAATCCTTTTTTACTTCTTCTTTTAGGGTTTAATCCCTTTTTGTTTTGAATTCACAAACATCCCATATGCTTTAGTGAATTGTTTTGGTGTTCAAGAACACAACTTTTGATGTTATTTATTCTTTGTGGGGAGAACTCTACAATCGAAGAGCTGCATGCTATTGTGGAGGGAGTCTCTATGAAGTGTTTTGGGCTACGGTCCTTATGGTATAGCTGTGCGTGAACCACTGCAGACACTACACCAAATCTGCTGAATTGTCACGATCATTGACCTTGACAAGTTGGACTTGTCAAGGTCAATGACCGTGATAATTCTGGGGGTGACAAATTTTTTTGGCACGGTCATTGACCGTGATAAGTTCGTTAGAATTGTCATGATCGTGTCACGGTCCTTAACAGCGCTAAGATTTATCACGGTCAAGGACTGTGACAAGTCCGTGACATTCTTTAAAAAATTATCACGGTCATTGACCGTGACAAATTTCTTTGTCGAGGACTTGTCACGGTCAATGACCGTGATAATTCTCGACAGAATTGAAAAAAATTCTGCTGGGCAATATGGCCATTGCCACTACCCAGCAGTATATATGTACCTGTTGTAGCAACGTTGTACCTGTTCAAATATTATATATCCAGATAAAATAGAGATAGTGCATATATACATTCAAAATAGAGAGAATATGCATCACCATATAATCCAAATATAATTCAAATGTAATAATTTAAAACAATTCAATTCAAACTTAAATCAATGTCACTAAATGTCTGGGGTATGGTTAATGCTGAGGAGGTGAGTAGGCCACACGATATACGAATTAACACATCCACTAATATACGTCATGTCGCATTGTTCGCGCAACCACAATTGGGAGTTTTCCTTCTCGAGCATCACATGCGTGACGAGCACCCTGGACACGATGTCTTGAAGATCACGTCCATGAACTAGTGCACCCTGGACGATATTCGGGTCCCTCAAACCCTGTCCTGTCCGCTTACCATCAAATATGTCCATTATAAACATGCTCGGCCAACCAAGTGTCGACATCGGTCTGTTCAAGGGAGCCACCTAAGGATGTGGATAATCAAAGTCTGCACGTGTCGACGATGAAGCAGTGAGGTCCACATCCTCATCCTCGTCCTCCCGTACCGCCTTATCCTTCCCTTTACCCTTATGGTTTCCGCCCAACGAACGCTTCACGAATGAGTACATATCCTGAACCGTCGCCTCCAAACGGGACAGCTTCGCGTCATGTGAATCCACCGTTCGAGCCAACCCGGTGTCGCTCATCTCCAATACGATGATCCTAGATTTGGCCACCCGCGAGCTCACCCCCCTTATCCTCCCCTTGCGATCAGAGCCAAAGACTTAGCTGAGTGCGTCTGTGGACAAATAGGCCTTGTCGGCATCAGACTGTGACTCATGCACTTCCTTAAGCTTTACCTGAAAAGACAAAAAGCACATGATTAGTAAAATAAGTAAATTAAAAAATTATAACGTAATTAACAAAAAGTAAACTGTTAGATTACTTACAATCCTGGCCGCGACGCTTGGAGGCACCTCTTTGTCCTTCCCCTTCTCCGTTCGAAGAGCCACATAAGTATCGAGCCTATGTGGCCTACCCCTAGGGCCACTCCCTGTCCCCTTAAATAAAATAAAGTAAAATTAGTATCGGCCCCGCAAAGTAAAATAACGCAGAATAATATATTTTATGTAGTTATAGAAAAATTAAATCTTACCATCATCCTATGCTCCACCTCGGCGTAAGACGTCCGGACGGAGTAGTGCACGCCCATAATTTTTTCCTGGTTTTCCCTTCCCGATTGGCGAGATGCCAATTGTCGCTCCCCGATCTCATTGTAAATGAACCTTTGACATTGTGACAATGAGACCGGCTCCTTCGGTGGGACGGATTCACGCCATTGGATAATGGACTCTCGTATCTTCCCAAAGTACCGGGTCCGCATATTTTTCTTCCACGTCTTGTGTTACTGCCTTAACTGCTCCAAGATGGAATCGCGTAGATTTGAGTCCAAGTTGAATTGTTCCTGTCCAACAAATACAATATTAGTTGCAAATAAATATAAAATGAAATTGAAATATTCATATAAAAATAAATATAAATATATTACCTATAGTGCCACCCAAACAGCAAACTGGAGCTCATATGGCACCTCCTTCCAACTAATGTACCCCGGGCCGATGATCGTCTTTCCCAGCTCAAGGATGTAATACCCCGCACTTTTAAAGGTATTTTGAAGGTATTTAAATTAAACTGTGGATTTAATTTGGTAATTTGAGGAATTATTATGAATAGTAATTCTGGGATTAATGAGTGAAATTAAATAAATTCAATATTATAAAGTGAATAGTAAATATTAATTTTCGAGTGTCGGATTAATATTTACATGGATTATATTTTCTTACGAGACTAGGTACATGAGTGAATTATTTTTAATTACGTGTCACAAGTTGCGTAAAGCGACAAAGGAAATATTTTCAATTGGAAAAATACGCGTATTGAACGTGTTGGGTCAAAACAGTGAATTTTAGTTAAGTGACTCGGATGGAGATTTAGACTGCGCCATTGGGTTTAGAATGGTCGAGATAGTCAAAATAGAGTACCCGGGGATAGTATTTGAGTTACGGGCATTTTTGGACTTGTAGGGACTCGTAAATGAGTACACGAGTCATTTAACAATTGGGTATATACCCAATTTCGGATTTAAAGAGGTGGCACCCCTCATTTCCCCCAAATATCATCCCTAAGAGAGATGGAGAGAAGAAGAAGAAGAAGAAGAAGAAGAAGAAGAAGAAGAAGAAGAAGAAGAAGAAGAAGAAGAAGAAAGAAAAGAGAAGAAAAGAAGAGATTTCCGGTCAAAATTCGCGGGATTCGACTCGTGGTCGTCGGATTTAATCCACGAGGCAAGTGTTTAACTTGCTTTATGATTTAGTGTGTTAATTTCTCATATTGTAGTTGGTATAAAACTAAATATTTTGGGGTTGAAATTTCGTGGATCAAACGGGTTTTCGGAAGATTAAAACGGATATAACTCGATTAATACCCAATTTGAGAAACTCGTAATTTATTGAATTTAATTGTTGAATATGGGTTTTAGGATGATTAGAACCCTTTCTATATGTGTATTTATGGTTGTTTTAGGATGGTTGATGATGAGAGGGGAGATAAAAAGCTTGGAGGTGTTTTAATGGAGGTTTGGATTTTTGGAGAAGAAGGTGAATAGAGATCAGCCTCACTTTCGGACTGTTTCGGACAGGAAGACAGCTAATTCAGCTCTCGGTCAAAACACGAAAGTTGTAGATATTTTCGATACGGTCGCGTGCGCACCAACCGCGTATTTTTTTTATTTTTCTTCGAATTGTTATGATTTTTATAAGATGGCAGTTTCGGGGTGAAATTACCAACTCGGAAATTGGAAAAATAAAAGGCTAAAATCATTTGGAGATAAATATTTGGGGTTCCTAAAAATAGTGTGGGGACTTCTAAATATTTTTTTTAGTAAGGCGTGTATTTTGGATTAGTTGAAAGTAAAATCCAAGATTTATCCAAATATGGGTGTTCGTGAGGAATAATACTTAAAGAGATATTTAGGTGTGATTTGAATATTAAATAAGGGAATACGTATTGGGGTATTTTAATTGTGTGACGGCTTATATTATTGTGAATGAGAATATTCGAGGCTATTGGCTATCGTTATAAGAGTTTCGAAATTATAGCCATAAAAGATTGAGAAGAGATATAAATAATATATATCGATGTTGTTGATATAATCATTGTGCGGTGAGAAAAGCTCAGAAAATAAAATATTGGGGACTGGTAAAATTGATAAATGTGTAGGATATCCAAGATATAAATATACTATGTATGGGATGTATTATATGGGCTATGAGTATGCCCTTATATTATATATGTGTAAAAATCATGCCCGCGCTACTTGCTATCACGGAGGTTACCGCGTCGGGACAGTCTTATCTCGATGGGACCTTTATGGGGGATATTGACTTGTACCCTAGAACATAGGACTCCTTGGTCCAGGCTATCTGATTGATAGTCACACGGTCCTAAAAGACGGGAGGGTATGTGCTGACCTCTTAATAACTTGGAACTATGTTTCGCCTCCATTTGTATGTGTTTTGTGTTAATACATTTCGAGAGTGATTCCGAACTAGTATTTCCCTTAGTTTGTGTGAGACGAGGACTTGATAGCAGAGTATGCCGGCATCATAGATCTTATGTGGGGTGTCGTTAGTATATATATTATATGTGTGACTAATATATATATACGTATATTTATATGGGAACTTTCTATTGTGCGTATAAGTAGATAAGTAAGAAATAAATGCTTCAACTTTATTATAAGTGTACGGGAACTTTATAATGGTACAAGGGGTTTCTTAACCAGGGTGCAATAGTGTTATATATTGATATATAAATTGATGTGTACGCATAAAGATAATAATGTGTGTATACCGAAATCTTGTTTGGTGTCCTATATGGATAACTAATATACTTGTTGCGAATAGTATATTGTATATATATGAGATGAGATATCAGATAACCTAACCCTGTATAAAAAGGAGAAGAATAAATAAAGTGATATACTCCTTCCGATAGATTTATATCCGGATTTATATGAATATGGATCATAGGTTCTAATGACAACTATTAATAAATAAGGGATGGTATAAATATGGTATGTAATGAAGGCCTAATGGATCCCGATGATCAAAATTGTCACGTAAAAGTGTATCAGGGGGTTCCTTATTTGGATTTCGCTTCGCGAGACACCCCACGCACGAACGTAACATAATGTTGGGAATGGGGAGAAATTTAGCCCTTAGTACTTGAATTGATGAGGATTATTAGAAGATGGGTAATTACATTAGTTAGGCAGGGTAACTTAACTAGGTTGTTTAAAAAGGTATGCGATAGTTGTGCACTATTAGAAGAGGGGTGAGGTGTATCTCATGTGAGAGCGATATCAGTTTAAATATGAGAAATAACATATTTTTAAAATATGGATTTTAAGCACTTGCTAAAATGTTTTCAAAACTCGGGCTCTGACCCGTTTCTCTATTTTCCCCTCTTGCTATATCTATTTATATATATATAGGTGTCCAGACACATGGACGCCTGGATGATGACTCTTTCGAGTCAGACGTTTGTTGCAACAGCTGTGGATGCAAGCAGGTTTACATTAGACGCTTCTATCATTGAGATCTAGATAGGAGGTATTGTAGCAACATTCGGGCTTATGGCCCAACTGTACTCATTTATTCTTTTATCGCCTTTTAGTGCGGCATTCGATTTGGTTGTATTATTGTACCGAGTGTTCGGTTATTTTATTTTATTTCATTTCAGTTGCTGCATATAAACTGTTGTAATTGTTTTATTTAAATGGCTTGGTTAAAAACATTAGTTAATTAAAAATTTGAGGCCAGCCTAATAGGATATTAGTAATAAAATTATTTTCCGACAGTAATGCTAAGAATGAACCATACGAGACTCCTGTTTTAATTTGATATAGGAGTGATAACCCGGTATTTTATTAGGCGGGGTGTCACAGGTGGTATCAGAGCATCAGGTTCTAGTGTCCTTAGGAATCTGTGCGGACGTACTACGCTTTCAGCGTTGCTTTTGATTTTATATAGTGCCTTCTGATTAGGATTGTTGAAATCCTCTTATGAGATTTCATTCTCCCGCCATTATGTAAGATTATAGTAATTCTTTTGCGTGCTCGTTCGAGATTCGTGTGCTGATCGACGAAGGTCTACCATGAAAAGCCATTATGAGGGAAGCAGGAGGCGGGGCTTAGTTAGAGCTGTAAGTTGATGTTAGGAATGAGGACCGCGGTAGAACTCACTCCCCTTGTGGCATTGTCATGGATTGCTGCAATGACTACTATAGAATAGTAGTTATAATTATCTATGCACTGCTATAGTAGAGAATGGTGCTAAACTTGAATTACCCAGTGAAGTTAGATGGAAAAAAAAAGTTTGAAAAGATCATTAATAAGGACCGTACGTTGAAGTTAAGTTATTCGAAAGCAGTGTAGTGTTATCCAAAGGAAGTAGAAGGCTCAGAAGCTTTGGCTTTGAGCAGGGTATGGAATGCCCAGATGTGAAAATTTGAGGAATTTTTTTTTCTCACTCAATGGAGCAATGTTGAAATGGTGGGAACGGTGATCACCACACTTGAGGGAGTAGGGTGTTTTGATCATAAATGAATCTTACAGATGGTTTTAAACTGCAAATTCCTATGATTTAGAAATAATAAAGTGAATGCGGTTTCTAGGTTATTCACATAAGAATCGATCAGAGACCGACGGTGAATAAAGAGTGACATGATTATGTGAACTTAGTACCGGCGTAAGGTGGGTACAATGGAGAAAGAGGCTTCTCTAATGGAATGATAGACTCACTAGTAATTGGACTTATGTAGAGTGAGTTATAGTTGTTTTAGTGCAAGATGTGAAATCTGCAATAATAAAAAAATTAAAGTTGTGAGACTTTGTGATTTTTAAGAGTTTAATGGGATAAAGACTCTTGGGATTCGAATTGGAATTTCGGATGTAATTGGGATACAAGCTAGTTGTATATATATATATATATATACGAGCATATTGAGATGTATATATGATATGTTTAAATATATCTGTATGTGATTGGTATATTTGTATGAAACATACCCCTCTAGTGCTATCATGGGAAGTTATGCATTTTGGGTGAGGCCCTTGGCTTGAGGAGCAGGGAGCGTATAGTCCCCAGGTCATAGTGTTCATTTTATATTGTGTGATTTTTATCAAGAATGAGACGTGCTGGGTATGTTTTGTTCTCATTTCCGGGAAGGAACTATGATCGCTTCCCATTCGTTGTGATTTGGTTTATTTTTTTTACCAAGTCGGTGTGATAGTCCGACCGCTAGAACCCAGGATGATGTGTGAGTAATTCCCTAGAAGATGATAGCATTTAGAGACTACATCCATTGAGTTATAGCTCTGAGGGATGGTTATTATACTGATATAGTGTGTGATATATAAGAATGGATATACTTGATGTGTATAGTATAATGTGTATATATATTGATATGAGATGTGAAACATATATATACAGTCATATTAAAGAATGGAATGCTAGATAAATTCTGGATGACCTCGGCTTGATTATATGTTTAGATGGAACTTCGATAAGGAGATGTTTCATTACCATGATTTGAGTGCATGGGGACCTTATAGATATAATTTAAGGTATGCGGGATTTATTGTTGAGCTGTGAGTTCAAGCTCATTTTTGAAAGAGTTGGCGCTTGCGTTCAATTAAGAAATAATATAATAAATACCCTTTTTTAACCCAAATTAAACCTAAGCATGAAACTAGGTGTGATTGAAACAATATGAAATCATGCAAGAATTATTCAACACACAAAGTTAAGGAAAAATCCCCCACAGGGGCAAAACCATTTGTATATCACTATAATTTGTAAGAGAAACGGCTTACAATCGGATTACACTGAAATACAAGTTTTTGACTAAGAATTACCCTCAGGTATCGGATTCTGTAGTCGCGGATGGAATTATCCCTTTCTAGTAGGGCTGCAATGAAGAGGAAGAAACGGTCCACTTCACAAGGGTTGAACAACAGCAATGGTGTTCTTGGGTTACCAAACTTGATTCACATAGATTTGGAAGATGTGTGAATCTGAAAACCTAGAATCATAGGACTCAATAGGTGAAGACTTTAGGGTTGATATGCTCTGAAAAACGTGGGAAAGTCTTATCGAAACCAACTACGATCATGGTTTAAATAAGGAGTCAAAACCCTAAAAAATCTGCTACACGATCTGGCAGAGTTTATCCTCGGCGGACCGGTCCGGACCTTAGGCGGATCGGTCCGATAGCGAATCGGTTCTTTTAATTTGAAGCTGATTCGGTTCGCATTCGGTTCGCGACACACTGGCTTCAAAGTGCACGGCGGATTGGTCCGGTCCTGGGCGGATCGGTCCGCAGTCGGATCGGTTCTTTTAATATAAAGGCGGAACGGTCCGGGGTAGTCAGAGGCGGATCGGTTCGTTTTAATTTCAGGCGGACCGGTCCGGCTGACTGGATTTATGAATTCTTCCTTTCTTTTGATCTTCGGATTCCGTTGATGATGAATGGACTTTGAATCTTTGCAACGGTGTTATGGCTAATGACATATACAAGTATGTTGGACAAAAATGTCCTTACAAATCTCCCCCTATGTCTATGCCGGAACAAACATAAAAAATCCGAATTATCTATAATCACAATGCCTATACAAATCTACCCTTTCATGAACCCAAAAACTGAAAGTGGTATAAATGACTAAGGCTGCATCGTTTGTTCTTCTAATCTTCAGAAATCTCACCGCTTTTCTCATCGGGGTGTGCAACATGGTATTATCAAAAGATGTACCTACAAACATGAGACAAAGCAAATACCAAGTGACGTATCGAGTTTGAAATAAATATAAGCATATATATCAATTTAAGATGATATTCTCAGAATTTCAAAACTACCCCATAATCACATAATTCATTAAATCTCCCCCTTTTTATGATGTCCCCAAATAGACAAATGAGAGAAATAAATCAAACAATCAAGTACCGGGATGACACAAGGCATAAAATCACACCATGAATGAACATAAAACAACCAAGTCGGTGATAGCGTAAAAGAATGGGTGTGATCAAAATTCGATAGGAAAATCAAAGCATACAAACATGACATATGTGCACGATGAATATTGGATATTCCTAACGAATGAACTCAAATGCTTCCTTTGGTGTAAAAGATTGGAAATAAAAGACATTGACTATATCAAATCTACAAATCAAAGCTCAAAGTGATTTCTACACCAATAACGTCCAAAATGATTTTCATGCTTGTTCAGGACTTTCAAGGAAGTGCAAACCCGTTTTTCAATCTCCAACCAAACTCCCTCAGATTTATATTTTGAAGAGAGGAATACTAAATTCTCAAACTTTGGAGAATTGGGTGAAACCTAAATGGCCCAGATTTGGCATGAATTGCTTTTTATTGCCTTATCAATTTTTTCGGGCTCTTTTAACCTCTTAGGACCTCGGATATTAAAATTCCTCCATTTTTTAGGTCCATTTTAACGGTGGCTTTTGCGCAAAGAAACAAAATCAACTTTCGCAACCCCTCCCCGTTTTACAATTTAACACACAGTCTCACCAAAACGGTTTTCACATGCATTCCAATCTTGTCAAGTTTTATCGCATATTGTTCATTGTATAGACAGAATTGAGATAGAAACACTCAAGCCAACATGAGATTGACAAGTGCAATAATCAAATAAAGCCGTGCATGTGTGCAGTAAAGGATATAGGAGTCAAGCATGTAGGAAAATATCACTAATTACATCTCAAGGACTCCAATCAATGTAAAGTACATGGATGAAATGATGTAGCCTCTCAAATCTCTATCAAACAGTCACATGGATATATGAAATGAGGTTGTGACTTGGCTATCATAAATGCTCATCCATAAAAACAAAACTCTTTTTTATTTTTCAAAAATTTTATCAAAATAAAATATTTTTGTGCTTTTCTAAAAAATTTTCTAAAAAGAAAATCTTTTTGTATTTTTTCAAAAGAAATATAAAAAGCAAAAAGAATAAAACAAAGCTGTACAACTAAGCAATGGTACATATAGAACAGACTAGCAATAGGAAGCATATGATATGAACATGAAGAACCATCCTATTCTAGACATAGACCAACCCCTCAGTCAACTGTGCAAATCCCCAAAGACTTCCTAAGACTCTCAAATCTAAGGGCATCTAAAGGTTTCGTGAAAATATCGGCTAACTGACAGTCGGTAGGAACAAAACTCAGGGATACGACTTTCTCTTCAACTAACTGGCGTATAAAGTGCTCACGTATCCTGATATGTTTTGTGCGCGAATGCTGAACTGGATTGCGGGATATGTGTATCGCGCTCGTGTTATCACAGGAAATGGTCATGGTGTCCTATGATATCCCATAATCCTCCAGCATTTTCTTCATCCACAAGAGTTGTGTGCAACAAGTCCCGGCGGCTATGTACTCAGCCTCCGCAGTGGACAAAGAGATGGAATTTTGCTTCTTGCTCAGCCAGGAGACAAGAGCAGAACCAAAATAGAAACACCCACCAGAAGTGCTCCGACATCCATCTACATCCCCAGCCCAATCGGCATCTGAATAGGCGGACAGATGGTCATCGGTATCAAAGGAATACCAAATCCCGTATAAGAGAGTCCCACTTACGTATTTAATAATACGTTTTAGAGCAAGTAAATGTGACTCTTTTGGGGATGCCTGATATCGCGCACAGACTCCAACACTAAAGGCGATGTCGGGACGACTGGCAGTCAAGTAGAGGAGACTACCTATCATACTCCGATATAAGGTTTGCTCTACGTCCTTGCCTGAAGTGTCCTTACTAAGCTTGGTAGTTGTACTCATAGGTGTACGTGCATGCTTAGCGGAGTCTAAACCAAATTTCTTCACTAGGTCTCTAGCATACTTGGATTGGGAGATGAACATCCCATCCTCTAGCTGACGAACCTGGAGACCAAGGAAGAATGTAAGCTCACCAACCATGCTCATCTCAAACTCACTTTTCATTTCCTCCTCAAAGTGGTGAGCATGATGGGAGTATGTGGATCCAAAGACTATGTCGTCCACATAGACCTGGGCAACCAAAATAGCACCGTCATCTCTCCTGACGAACAACGTCATATCTACTCCCCCTCTCTTGAAGCCACGAGCTAAGAGATAGGAAGTAATCCTTTCGTACCAAGCACGAGGTGCTTGCTTCAAACCATACAAGGCTTTCCTCAGATAGTAGACGTGCTCAGGGTGCTGAGGTTCTTCAAACCCTTTTGGTTTTTCCACATAAACCGCCTCCTGTAGAATGCCATTTAAAAAGGCACTCTTGACATCCATCTGATACACTTTGAAGCGCAGATGACATTCGATGGCGAGGAGAAGACGGACGGACTCAAGCCTCGCAACAGGAGCAAATGTCTCCCCAAAGTCTACACCCTCTATCTGTGTGTAGCCTTGAGCGACCAACCTAGCCTTATTTCTGATTATGGTACCATATTCATCCATTTTGTTCTTGAAAATCCACCGTGTACCTATCACATTAGTCTCACTAGGTCGGGGGACTAATTCCCAGACATTATTCTTTTTAAACTGAAGCAACTCATCCTGCATAGAAGATATCCAGTGTTCATCCTTGAGTGCTTCTTTATGGTTCTTGGGCTCGACTTTGGACGTGTAGCAAAGATGGCTAACAACGTTCTCCAGCTGAGCATGAGTCTTGACCCCTAGAGTGGGATCACCAACAATGGCAGAAGGGTCATGACTCTTACGAACCCAAGCAGGTGTGTCCCCTAACACAGGAGTAGGGTCCACAGAGTGTGAGAGAGGAACAGGTAAATCACTATCAGAACAATCCTCATCCTCACACTGAAGATTAGGATCAATAACCGTCGGAGGTTCGTCATCTTGCACGGTGACGTTTATTGATTCCATAATCTTAGAGCTCTTCAGGTTAAAAACCCGGTACGCTCTGCTATTCGATGAATATCCTAGAAATATTCCCTCGTCGCTTCGGGAGTCGAACTTTCCTAATTGCTCTCTATCCCGTAGGATGTAGCATTTACTCCCAAAGACACGGAAATATGCCAGGTTGGGCTTCTTGCCGGTCCAAAACTCAAAAGGTGTCTGTAGTGTGTGTGGACGCAAATAGACCCTATTCATCGTGTGGCATGCAGTAGACACTGCCTCTGCCCAAAACCTCCTAAAAACTTTACGACCTAGAAGCATAGATCTAGCCATCTCTTGGATCGTTCTATTCTTTCTCTCAACAATCCCATTTTGCCGAGGAGTTCTCACAGCAGAAAACTCATGTTTGATCCCAAGGCTATCACAATAAAGATCTACTTTTGCTTCCTTAAATTCAGTGCCGTTGTCACTACGTATCCTATTAATAGTGACTCCGTGTTGATTTTGCAGGACACGGTACTTGGTCGTTAAGAAATCTACAGCATCGGATTTCTTTCTCAGAAAACCTACAATGGAGTACCTGGAGAAATCATCTACCATCACGAGGATGTACCTCTTACCACCTAGACTCTCAGTACGAGTGGTACCCATAAGATCCATGTGAATCAACTCCAGAACACGAGAGGTGGTAATGGAATGCAACTTCCTATGAGGACTAGGAATTTGTTTTCCCAACTGAGAGGGTCCACAAACGGTCGAAGTTGACTTTCCAAGAGATGGTAAACCACGTACTAGGTCCTTTTTAGATAAACGATTGAGATCTCTAACGTTCACGTGACCTAGATGTTGGTGCCACAGATCCATAGGAGTGATCGTGGCGCTGTTGCAGACAAGTGAGGATTTGGGCTCAGTCCCATAACAGTTATCCTCTGTCCTCACCCCTTGCACTAATAGTTTACCGGCTTGATTATAGACCTTACAAGCTTCCCGGTCAAACTTTACTGCAAAGTCATCGTCGCACAGCTGGCTGATGCTGAGAAGGTTTACTTTTAAACCTTTGACGTACAAGACATTTTCTAGCTTAGGAAGACCTGGTAACTCTACAGTACCTCGTCCTACAATGCTAGATTTACTCCCATCTCCAAAAGTAACTCTCCCATCATAATAATCCTCAATCTGAGTAAAAAGGGAGACATCACCTGTCATGTGTCTGGAGCATCCACTGTCAAAATACCACTGAGAGGTATTATGTGCTTTGAGAGCAACATGAACAACAAGGGCCTTTTTCTCTTTCTTAGGAACCCAAGAATAGGTAACCTTTTGTTTACCGTTGTTGTTGTTGGTTTTAGCCGGAATGCGGGAAGCTTTCATTGACGGTGAGGACATTCGTCAGAATTCCTCCATCAAACTCTGTGATGTGGCGGCTAAAAACTCAACTTGCTCTCTCAGACTAGCAAACTCATCAATGTGATGTGGAGGAGAAAAAGTATGTCGTGTCCGACCAAATCTATAGCAAAACTCCCTAAGGTGTCCATTTCTTTTGCAATGGGAGCAAAAGGGCACAGTATTAGGAGGACCTTGGTTTGCTTTTCTTGGTCGAACTCACCTTCTTGGTTTTTGATGACGGCCATAAGGAGTCGTAGTAAACTCAGGAATTGGTCCCGGTGCAATTTGAGACGTGGAGTCACCATCAAAACCAATTCCTTGCCTGTCACCAAAACCTAAAGCGGGACCGAGGAGCATCTTTCCCATCTTCCCAGATCTATCCTCAATTTGTACCTTGACTTTCCTAGCTCTCTCAAGGTAATGAGTAAGCTGAGCAACAAGGGCTTCAAGTTTCTTCCGAGTCTCCATGGAGGAATGGAGCTCACTAGTAAGACTAGCCACTTGTTTAGTCAAGTCCGCTTTCTCTTTCTCAAAACTGCTTTCTCTCTCTCTAAGAAAATTCTCTTTACTAACCCAGGCAGACTCTCTTTCTCTCTCATGGCGGTGCAGGTGGAGGACTCTCTCTCTCTCGTCTCTTCTAACTCTTCTTCTAACGCGGTGATCCTAAGAACTAACGCCTTGTTACGTTTTTTAGTTTTGAAAGACTCATTATATAACTCGGCGTAGGCGCGTTGAAGGTTACTCTCATCCTCATTACCTTCCTCCTCTCCCTCACTTTCTTCGCTCTCATTGTCGAGCTGTCCCTGTGAAGCATCATCCTCATCGTCGTAAGGAGAACTAGGAGTATTCACATGACTAGCCATGAACGCGTTGAAGTTACGCTCATGCGGTGACTCAATTCCCGAGTCCACCGACTCGACCTCACTGTCGTCACTAAGGGTAGCATTAAGGACAGCTTTCCATTTCTCTCTATTCAGACGATTGGCACACTCAAAGGCTCTATGACCCCTACCATCGCACTCAAAACATCTCTCACTTTCTTTTAGAGGAGGATTTTTGAAATCTTTTTCATTTTTCTTTTCAAACTTATTTTTCTCAAATTTCCTTTTATCTTTAAAATTACCATTTTTCTTAAATTTGAGAATTCTCTTGAAATTTTTTGCGAAAAGAGCGAAATCATCCAAGTCAAAATCGCACTCAGAATCTAACGTGTCAGTCTCTCTCTTTCTAGATGACTCTACTCTCTTTTTAGCTGACCCCTCACTCCTTCTCTCTTGGGCTTTAAGTGCAATTCCCTTATCTTTAGATTTAGCATTTTTAGGGAACATATCAATTTCATAAGTTTGCAAATCTCCTACAAGTTCTTCCAATTTTAGCGTATTTAAATTACCCATAGAATTTAGCACAGTGACTTTAGGGATAAAACGCTTAGGCAAAGAACGAAGAATCTTTTTAACGACTCTAGCATTTGGAATTTGTTCAGCAAGATTAAAACTAGTATTCACAATGTCAGAAAGTTTAGCATAAAATTCATCAAAGCATTCATAATCATGCATGGTGATTGTTTCAAATTGAGTTGTCAAGTTTTGCAACTTAGACTCTTTCACAGCATTAGTTCCTTCATGGGTGAGTTGTAAAACATCCCATGCCTCTTTTGACGTGGTACACGTCATTATGCGTTTGAACTCATCAGGTGTGACAAACCCAGAAATAGCACTTAGACCCTTAGAATTAAAAGATGACCATTTAATTTCTTCATCAGACCAAGAAATGTCAGGTTTCAAGTTGGTCACATTATCAACAGTCACGGTGGGAGGAGTCCACCCTCGTTCAACCAAAATCCAGACACGTTCATCAATGGCTTTTAAAGACGACCTCATACAGGCTTTCCAATAAGCATAATTTGACCCGTCAAAAATAGGCATTTTATAATATGACTTCTCCATTAGAACACGCACTTTTTCAAAAATCAATTTTTTGGAAAATTGATATCTTAGAAAAATTTTGCGGAAAAAGGAATACGCGATAGATTAGCGCAACCTGCTCTGATACCAACTTGAAAGAGTTGGCGCTTGCGTTCAATTAAGAAATAATATAATAAATACCCTTTTTTAACCCAAATTAACCCTAGCATGCAACTAGGTGTGATTGAAACAATATGAAATCATGCAAGAATTATTCAACACACAAAGTTAAGGAAAAATCCCCCACAGGGGCAAAACCATTTGTATATCACTATAATTTGTAAGAGAAACGGCTTACAATCGGATTACACTGAAATACAAGTTTTTGACTAAGAATTACCCTCAGGTATCGAATTCTGTAGTCGCGGCAGGAATTATCCCTTTCTAGTAGGGCTGCAATGAAGAGGAAGAAACGGTCCACTTCACAAGGGTTGAACAACAGCAATGGTGTTCTTGGGTTACCAAACTTGATTCACATAGATATGGAAGATGTGTGAATCTGAAAACCTAGAATCATAGGACTCAATAGGTGAAGACTTTAGGGTTGATATGCTCTGAAAAACGTGGGAAAGTCTTATCGAAACCAACTACTGATCGTGGTTTAAATAAGGAGTCAAAACCCTAAAAAATCTGCTACACGATCTGGCAGAGTTTATCCTCGGCGGACCGGTCCGGGCCTTAGGCGGATCGGTCCGATAGCGGACCGGTTCTTTTAATTTGAATCTAATTCGGTTCGCATTCGGTTCGGGGCACATTGGCTTCAAAGTGCACGGCGGATCGGTCCGGTCCGCAGTCGGATCGGTTCTTTTAATATAAAGGCGGACCGGTCCGGGGTAGTCAGAGGCGGATCGGTTCGTTTTAATTTCAGGCGGACCGGTCCGGCTGACTGGATTTCTGAATTCTTCCTTTCTTTTGATCTTTGGATTCCGTTGATGATGAATGGACTTTGAATCTTTGCAACGGTGTTACGGCTAATGACATATACAAGTATGTTGGACAAAAATGTCCTTACAATTTTTGTTTGCACTAAGGACTTAGTGTTACTACAAGAGCTTGATGGTGTGGATCCTGGAAAGAATTAAGAGTTCTGACCACATTTTTGTCGATAAGAGAGATGGGATTATCCGAGTGGCATATTTGAACTAGCGAACCTCCACGACTAACAAAGTTAAGTAATAGTCTATAGGAGGGGTTCCTTGTTTGGATTTCACTTGCGAGACGCTCCACGCACGAACCTTAACGACGTCGGGAGTGGAGAGATGTTATATAATGCAAGGATGTTGGTTTTGATGATAAGTCACCTAGTGTAGATAAAACACTATAGAGTGAGAGCCGTTTGATGACTTTATAATTATATAGAGATATAAGTGCTACGGAGAAGCACTGAAATTATTCTCTCACCGCAAGTGTGTGGGTGAGTTAAGGTGAAGGAAATAGATTTGAGACGTATATCCAGGCCGTAAATAGAAATAAAATTAAGAGGAAATACGTTTTGGGTATAATGTTCGTAGCACTTTTGCAGAGAGTAGGTGCCCGATTAGTTAGATTTTCCATTTCGTTAAGATGGAAGGATATAGTTGTAGAAGTATGTTGGTAGGTTAATGAAGTAAGATTTATAACATCCCATTGGTGTCCCTTGAACCGTTATATCTCGATGATCGATGATGCAAGGGAGTAGTGTAACGGGAGGGTTCTTTATTTGGATTTCGCTTTGCGATACGTCCCACGCATGAAACCGAATAAATGTCAGAAGTCGAGAGAGTTCTTGGTCACTAGGGAAATAATAAGAATAGTACTCATATTACGTGTATTAGAAACACCTTAATCTTAAGACTACCACGAAATAAGGGCACTAAGGCACTGATATAGGAAGACTATTGTGAGATAACCACAAGAAGATCGATGGGATAATCTTGAGAAGGATTGAATTTTCCAGGTATCGGGAGAATTAAATTTCGGATTATTCGGGTTAAGGGATACCCATGTGTTAGTACTAGGCCAATGAAATGAGGCCCATTATTTAGAGTGAGTGTGATGTATCAAAATGTTTGCAATGGTGGTGCATATATGCATGAATAATAGGGGGTATGGGTACCCTGATTAGTAAATCCCAAAAATGTCCAAGATGGAAAGATGTGAAAATAAATATGTATAATATATGCCTTGAGGGAGGCTATAAATAAGGTTAAACGGTATAAGGTATTGAATACCGTGCGAGAATGACGATAATGTAAACATTTATGTGCAACGAGAGCTAACACACACGGGATGGGATAAAAAGGCTGTGGAAGGTCATTTAAAAAGGTACCACTTAATGAAAAGGTTACCCAATTTATTGTGAGAAAGTAGAGAGGAGTCTTACTCAAACGAGTATTGAAGAGTGGCTTGCGCATGACTGTATGGTTAGCATACTCCAAGTAAAGAAGGAGTGTATGTAGTACCAAATTTCGAAAGAGTATATGAGAGTTAATACTTTAATTATTCGGTATAGGGACTGTAACTTGGAGATTACGAGAGAGATAGTAATCTAAATATTTATACAATACGTAGTGATGAGAATAATATATGTATGAGAAGTGTATGATTAGGATAGGAATATGCCTATGAATCTTAATAGGATATGTGTATGCCTATTATGTGATATTATTATTAAGAGCACTATTGGGTGTTAACCCGGGGGTGCAAGATTAGTATATATATATAGGGATGATATGCCTATATGTATATATATGGATTTGTGAATATTTCTACTGTGTGAGACTAGTAGATATGGTATTAATAATAAATACTTTGCGCTAAGTGGTTTTAACAAAAGGGTGCAAGATTAGTGTAAATATATATAGATGATGAGACTATATATATATATGAGCATACACCTTGAGATGGCTGGAATATAGTGGGAGACCATTGTGTTAGGCTTTATCTAAATTTTTTTAAGCTAGGATGTAATGTATATACCGATCCTAGACTAGTGGTACAGGCTATATCTGAATTTCGAGGACGAAATTCTGTTATAAGGGGGGAAGTATGTAATACCCGCACTTTTAAAAGTATTTAAATTACACTGTGGAATTAATTTGGTAATTTGAGGAATTATTATGAATAGTATTCTGGGATTAATGAGTGAAATTAAATAAATTCAATATTATAAAGTGAATAGTAAATATTAATTTTCCAGTGTCGGATTAATATTTACATGGATTATATTTTCTTACGAGACTAGGTATATGAGTGGATTATTTTAAATTACACGTCGCAAGTTGGGTAAAGCGACAAAGGAAATATTTTAAATTGGAAAAATATGCGTATTGAACGTGTTGGGTCAAAACAGTGAATTTTAGTTAAGTGACTCGGATGGAGATTTTGATTGCACCATTGGGTTCAGAATGGTCGAAATAGTCAAAATAGAGTGCCCGGGGATAGTATTTGAGTTCCGGGCATTTTTTGACTAGTAGGGACTCGTAAATGAGTACACGAGTCATTTAACAATTGCGTATATACCCAATTTCGGATTTAAAGAGGTGGCACCCCTCATTTCCCCCAAATATCAGCCCTAAGAGAGAGAGAGAGAGAGAAGAGAGAAATAAGAGAAGAAAGAAGAAGAAAAAAAAGAGAAGAAAAGAAGAGATTTCCGGCAACAATTCGCGGGATTCGACTCGTGGTCGTCGGATTTAATCCACGAGGTAAATGTTTAACTTGCTTTATGATTTATTGTGTTAATTTCTCATATTGTAGTTGGTATAAAACTGAAGATTTTGGGGTTGAAATTTCGTGGATCAAACGGGTTTTCGGAAGATTAAAACGGATATAACTCGATTAATACCCAATTTGAGAAACTCAGAATTTATTGAATTTAATTGTTGAATATGGGTTTTAGGATGATTAGAACCCTTTATATATGTGTATTTATGGTTGTTTAAGGTTGGTTGATGATGAGAGAGGAGATAAAAAGCTTGGAGGTGTTTTAATGGAGGTTTGGATTTTTGGAGAAAAAGGTGAATAGTGATTAGCCTCACTTTCGGACTGTTTCGGATAGGAAGACAACTGATTCAGCTCTCGGTCAAAACACAAAAGTTTTAGATCTTTTCGATATAGTGGCGTGGGCGCCAATTGTGTATTTTTTTTTTATTTTTCTTCGAATTTTTATGATTTTTATAAGATGGCAGTTTCGGGGTGAAATTACCAACTTGGAAATGCACTCGGAAATTGGGAAAATAAAAGGCTAAAATCGTTTGGATATAAATATATGGGGTTCCTAAAAATAGTGTGGGGACTTCTAAATATTTTTTTTAGTAAGGCGTGTATTTTGGATTAGTTGAAAGTAAAATCCAAGATTTACCCAAATATGGGTGTTTGTGAGGAATAATACTTAAAGAGATATTTAGGTGTGATTTGAATATTAAATAACGGAATACGTATTGGGGTATTTTAATTGTGTGACGGCTTATATTATTATGAATGAGAATATTCGAGGCTATTGTCTATCGCTCTAAGAGTTTGGAAATTATAGCCATAAAAGATTGAGAAGAGATATAAATATATAATCATTGTGCGGTGAGAAAAGCTCAGAAAATAAAATATTGGGGACTGGTAAAGTTGATAAATGCGTAGGATATCCAAGATATAAATATACTATGTATGGGATGTATTGTATGGGCTATGAGTATGCCCTTATATTATATATGTGTAAAAATCATGCCCGCGCTACTTGCTATCACGGAGGTTACCGTGCCGGGACAGTCTTATCTCGATGGGACCTTTATGGGGGGATATTGACTTGTACCCTAGAACATAGGACTCCTTGGTACAGGCTATCTGATTGATAGTCAGACGATCCTACGAGACGTGGGGGTATGTGCTGACCTCTTCGTGACTTGGAACTATGTTTCGCCTCCACTTGTATGTGTTTTGTGTTAATACATTTCGAGAGTGATTTCGAACTAGTATTTCCCTTAGTTTGTTTGATACGGGGACTTGATAGCAGAGTATACTAGCACCATAGATCTTATGTGGGGTACCGTTAGTATATATATTATATGTGTGACAAATATATATACGTATATTTATATGGGAGCTTTCTACTGTTCGTATAAGTAGATAAATAAGAAATAAATGCTTCAACTTTATTATAAGTGTACGGTAACTTTATAACGGTACAAGGGATTTCTTAACCAGGGTGCAATTGTGTTATAAATTGATATATAAATTGATGTGTACGCATAAAGAGAATAATGTGTGTATACCGAAATCTTGTTTGGTGTCCTATATGGATAACGAATATACTTGTTGCGAATAGTATATTTTATATATATGAGATAAGATATCATATAACCTAACCCTGTATAAAAAGGAGAAGAATGAATAAAGTGATATACTCCTTCGGGTAGACTTATATCCGGATTTATATGAATATGCATCATAGGTTCTAATGAGAACTATTAATAAATACGAGATGGTATAAATATGGTATGTACTGAAGGCCTAATGGATCCCGATGATCAACACTGCTACGTAGTACTGTATCGGGGGGTTCCTTGTTTGGATTTCGCTTCGCGAGACACACCACATACGAACGTAACGTAATGTTGGGAATGGGGAGAAGTTTACCCCTTAGTACTCGAATTGATGAGGATTATTAGAAGATGGGAAATTACATTAGTTAGGCAAGGTAGCTTAACTAGTTTGTTTAAAAAGGTATGTGATAGTTGTGCACTATTAGAAGAGGGGTGAGGTGTATATCATGTCAGAGCGATACCAGTTTAAATATGAGAAATAACATATTTTTAAAATATGGATTTTAAGCACTTGCTAAAATGTTTTCAAAACTCGGGCTCTGACCCGTTTCTCTATTTTTCGCTCTTGCTATATATATATATATATATATATATATATATATATATATATATATATATAGTTGTCCAGACACAGGGACGCCTGGATGATGATTCTTTCGAGTCAGACGTTTGCTGCAGCAGCTGTGGATGCAAGCAGGTTTATATTACATGCTTCTATCATTGAGATCTAGATAGGAGGCATTGTAGCAACATTCGGGCTTATGGACCAACTGCACTTATTTATTCTTTTATCGCCTTTTAGTGCGGCATTCGATTTGGTTGTATTATTGTACCGAGTGTTCGGTTATTTTATTTTATTTCATTTCAGTTGCTGCATATAAACTGTTGTAATTGTTTTGTGTAAATGGTTTGGTTAAAAAGATTAGTTAATTAAAATTTGATGCCAGCCTAATAGGATATTAGTAATAAAATTATTTTTCGACAGTGATGCTAATAATGAACCATATGAGACTCCTATTTTAATTTGATATAGGAGTGATCGCCCGGTATTTTATTAGGCGGGGTGTCACAAAGTGATCTCGCTAATAGCCCCGACTTGTTCTCGATGGGCATCCCTAATTTGCCATACTTGGGGAGACTAGGGGCCGAGGTGTCCTCGTCTCCTCCGCTACCACCGAGCCCATACGACATCATCATAACTAGCATCATCATCCTCGCCTTAATACCTGAAGGAGACATTTGCTATAAAAAAATGTTACTAGTACATATCAAAATGAATTAAAAGAAGACATGTAAATATGTACAATTACTACAAATAAAAATGAATTGTTACTGTTAAACACCTCAATAGACAATAATCCAGTGGTCATACCACTTTTAAAGGTACGAAGCGTATATTAAAGGTACGAAGCGTATAAACAAAGTAATTTATAAAAAAGGTTGAAAAATCCCACCCCTATATGGACAATAATCCAGTGGTCATGCCACTTTTAAAATTAACCAACCCAACATCGATCCACTATAATCCAACAGCAATGTCGACAACAAATGTGTATCCCATACTCCTTCTAATTCATCTACTCAATTAATTATTTTTATCAATTAAACTAACAATTAAAGTATACAATTATTAATTTACTAATTTACAATGAGGGGCAATACTACTTTCATAATTAATCATATATTAATTTATTAATTTACAATGAGGGACAATCAATCAACTCGTTTACAAGGGAGATTACACACAAACATGCACACTACACACACAGACATACACACACACACACACGCACGCACGCACAGCGCACACACACACACAACTACTTTCAACACATACTATATCCACCTCCACTTGCCACCAACTCCACCTTATCACATGCCACCATCTCCACCACCACTTATACCAGTGTCACTCGTCTGCACCACAACTTGCCATCAACTCTACTACCACCACTTTGCAAAAAACTCAAAATCATAACTACAAGTACCACAATAATTATACCAGCATAAGTAATTTGAAATATTAACACCAAAATAACCATATTTTCATAAATTCAAATGGGCTTTTTTTCAACTCTTGTAGGGGGAAAAAGTTAATTATATCTTAACCAAAAACACAAAGTACCATTATTATTATCATTATTATTATTATTCTTATTATTCTTCTTATTATTATTATTATTATGAAAACATGCAAATTAAACCTTGAAGTTCGGGGTTAATTTCAATTTAGACTCGACATTTCAAAAGTTGCAATGATAACCCTAAATTTTTAACATGGTTGTTAACCAACGGTTTCTTTCCGTTAAAAACTTAATGCAAATTAGTACAATTCTATGTGTAATGTATCAATTATTTGCGAAGTAGGTGCTATATAGATTAAAAAAAATTATTTAAAATTATATTACCATTTAAAATTGCAATAATATATATATATATATATATATATATATATATATACAGAAAGGATCTCATGCATACCCAGTTTGCATACCCTCCGTGCGGACCATTTTTTTAAAATAGTAAAAAAAATAATTTCGGGTTGATTTTTTTTTTATAGTTTCTAAACATTTCAATAGGACCATAAAAAAAATTCAACTCAAAATGATTTTTTTTGCTATTTTAAAAAAATCGGTCAAACTTTGTCAGTTTTTAAGTTGTTTTTAAGTTGTTAAAAACTGACAAAGTTTGACCGATTTTTTTAAAATAGCAAAAAAATTCATTTTGAGTTGAATTTTTTTTTTATGGTCCTATTGAAATGTTTAAAAACTATAAAAAAAAATTACATCAAAAATATTTTTTTTACTATTTTATCAAAATTGGTCCGCGCCAGCGGTATGCAAATTGGGGTATGCATGAGAACCGCTCTCTCTCTCTCTCTCTCTCTCTCTCTCTCTCTCTCTCTCTATATATATATATATATATATATATATATATATATATATATATATATATATATATATATATATATATATATATATATATAATTTATTGCATTAATAATAAATTAATTAAGATAAAATTCTTAAATAAATTAAGATACTTTTTCTCTCTCTCCCTCGTGATCTCCATTAGTACACACTTGACACCGCCCACCCTACCCCACCCCACCCCCACCCACCACACATGCACACACACACACACACACACACGTACAACCACCCCACCCCCACCCCACCCCCACCCACCACACATGCACACACACACGCACAACCCCCCCACCCTGCCCCACCCCCTACCCCCACCCTGCCCACCCCCTCCCCACCCCCACCCACCACACATGCACACACACATACACACACACACACACATATGTACATACATACACACACATATATATATATATAAATGGAAGAGAGAGAGAGAGAGAGAGAGAGGGGGGAAGGAGGGAAGAACGGGGAGGGGGGGGGGGGGGGGAAGAAGGGGAATGGTTTTTTTTACTGTGACATTTGTCACGATCATTGACTGTGACAACATTATAAGTACTGTCACGGTCAATGACCGTGACAATACCTTGTCACGACCTTATCACGGTCAATGACCGTGACACAAAATGCGTGTTTGTTACCACGATCATTGACCGTGACAAGTCTAAGCACTGGAAGGGTGACAATTTACCCATTTTGGTGTAGTGAGATTTCTAGCCGTTGCTTTGAAGGTTTAACGAAGACACCGTGCGTTACACTTGTGGGCGAAAGCAAGATCGTATGTGTTGGTGTAAAAAATTAGATTATCTCTAATTAATCAATCACAGATAAAAATAAACAAGATAAAAGATTTTTAAAGTGGTTCAGCCTTGAAGGAATGGCCTACGTCCACTGTTTTGTTATTGTTGACTGTTTGGGAATTCTCGATAATAGATTTTACCAAGAAATTTCGAGTTCCCTTACAATGAGGATGATACAATGTATTTATAGCCCTCAGGCTGTAAATGTGAAACGGTAATACATAGCTGTCCAATAGGCGTATACATCTGTATGATAATAATGAGCATTTAATGCGCAGTCGATCTGTTGATTATCCGGGCATTAATGCTCTGTACGAGATGCAGCTCGGACCGCCTAAGCTACTCGGACCGCCTAAGTAGCTCGGTATTCATGAGTTGCTCGGTACATTAAGGTTCCTCGGAGAGCACCTGTTGCTCGAAGTGTCTGAGTTGGTCGGGGAGGTTGAGTTCCTCGAAGTCAAGGTGTTGTTCAAGAATGTTTGTAAGTACCATGTAGATTGACACGTGTCTCCGCTTAACTGATCCATGTCAGCAGACTAAATTTGGTATCAACAGAAGCCCCCAATGTTTCACAGTTCGAGGTTGAGGAGTGTGGAACATTCTTCTCGAAATATGGCGGGATTAAATAGTCATCCTGAATTTTAGGAGTGTTTTCCTTGTATTTATTTTTCCTTTCGAATTCATAGAATCAGACTTTTTGAATTTTTCTCACTACTTCGGTCTCCATACCTTTTTTGTCCCTTTAGCCGCCGGTAGCGCAAATGTCTTTCTTTATAATCATTATTTTTACCCCTTCCCAAGGTAAGGTATTTAAGCGTTGCAGAAAATCCTATCGTCTCTTACTTTTTCAAATCTGTATCTTTGAGCTCTCCATTTCTTCTCCATCTTGTGCGTTCATTCCTTCCATCGTTCGTTATCAACTGATCTACCCTTCTTCTGTAAGATCTTCTTCCTTTTCTTTTATTTTCTTTGTTCATCATGGTTTACCTTATTGAGTCGCTTGATAAATTTCGTTTTGATTTTTCATTTCCTTCCTGGGTCATTTTGGAAGAACTTTCTGGTCCTTCTGATTATTTTCGTCTGGCTGAGGGACATTGGTTCCCCATTCTCTTTGTAGCCGAATGTGGATTTTCTATTCCTCCAAATCCCTTGTGTTTGGAATTCTGTCAATATTTTGACGTGATAACTGCAAAAATAGCCCCCAATACATGGAGAATAGTTAATGGAGCTCATAGGTTAAATCAGATTCATGGAACCCGTTTAGGAATTCCAAAGATTATGTTTTGCTATAGATGGGCTGTCAGTGATAGTACTTTTTTTTTAAAACTAAGTTTTTAAATAGGGCTTTAGTTGTCAATCTTCTAGATTCCAACAGGGATTACTTCGAGCATGGGGTTGTTATGAAAAATTGGCAACATGCTCCATTAACTGAAAATGACGTATATCAGGGTCCCAGATGCCCTGCCTATGGTAATAGGATAGGTTGTTTTTATTTTATTTAGTTTTTGAAATCATGTTTTCTTTATATTCGATAAAATACATCACTGATATTTTGATTTTTATTTAATTGCAGTCGACAGCAAAAGAAGGTCTCTAAAGGAGACAGAAGTTAATTTAAAGCATCTGAAACTTATCTGGGGTTTGCATCAAACTGTTGCTGATGAACATATCAGATCAGCCTCATACTTGTTGCAGTACAAGAGTTACACCTCGTATTTCACTTCTCGTCCATTGATAAGTAACATAGAACCAACACCAATTTCTGAAGGATCTTCTCCTGAATCGCATATTCCTCTTAGTGACAGAATGAAGAGAAGAAGAGCTCCTGCCCTCTTCGATAAGTCTGCCTCTACTGCTGGAGAGGCAAAGAAAAGTAAGCAGGATGTCCCAGAAGAAGGGACAAGACAAATTGATGCACCTCCTTCAGCTGCTACTAAGAAGGTTGCCGAGAAGCCCCCTGTGGATCCAAGCAAGATTGCAGTTGTTTCCCCTTCAAGAGAGGTTATAGTTATATCATCGACCAAAATGGTATCCTTGGTCGAGAATGTTCCTGCTCCCACGAGGAAGTTGAAGAAAAACTCCTTGGACAATTTGGATGAATCCATCTCTCAGCCTCTAACTACTGGAAGTGGTGTTCCCACTTTTATTACTCCGAGCTCTGTCAGGAGCACGGTGAAGTCTTGGATTATCCCCTAGATCCAAGGTGTTGAAGAAAATCTTTCTCGGGAGAGGGTTACTACCTTGGCAGATCAACATATTGCCTCTGTAAGTATTACTATTTTAAACTTTCATTTTTCAATGTTATGTCCTTTCACTGACTTATAATTATTTTCTTTTTCCAGTTGGTAACGTGTTTCAACACCATTCTGAAAAAGGATGAAGCTATTAAATCTTCGAGCTCCTCGTCAGGTGTGGAGGAGGATCTTGTAGGTCTGTCACAATCCTTAAAGGATTCTCGTCGGAAGTATGACTAAGACAAAGTTGCTTGGGGGAAGCAACTAACAACCACCGAGCAAGAGAGAGATAAAGCTGTTGAAGTCTCCAAGGGTTTGGAGAAGAAGATAAAAGACTTGGAAAGTAAGAATAAAGAGCTCGAGGGGAAGCTCCTAAATGCTGGAGAGCTTGAGACCTAATTCAAAGCTGCTGAAGAGGAGTTAGGAAAACTCTGTGAAGCGGATTGCCAGAGGGAAGAGGCAGAAAGGAAATTAAAAGCTGCTAAGGAACTCATGACTGAGAGGGTTTCCTGAGAGAAGGTGAAGAGGAAACTTGTTGTTAAGAAGTCCTTCAGTACTGGCTGGGATAAGGGTTGGAATAAGGGTTTGGCTGCCATGATCTCACAAATGGAGTATGGTAGCCTTAAATATTTCATGGATGGTTGGGTGGCTTCTCTGAGAGAGATGAATGTCGATGAGAATTCAGACTTATTTCAGTGACACATTCCTGGGCCCCCTCCTTCTCCCGGGGAAGAAGAATAAGACGAAGCTGCTTCCGAGGAATCTTCTATGGTGATCGGAGATCAGATTTCTCATCCCCCGGTTGTCCAGACCTCCTGCGAGCAACTTCAACCAACCATCATTTCAATCGAGAAATTTCCAACACCCTCCGAGCAACCTTCTATGCCATCCGAGCAACCTACCTCTTCATCCCAGCCTCCCGAGAAAGTTTTAGGAGACAAGGAGAAGGTGTAGAGTTGTTCGGACTTTTTCTCTTTACCTTTTTGTTAAATGTAACTCTGGGCTATGTACTTCTTTTATGGTGTAATAAAGTTTGAAGTTTTTTGTTGTGCAACTTAACTCCCTTTTTCTTGCTCTGCTTTTATTCTTCTTGCTCTGTCTGCATTTTATTGATTCTTTCTATCTATTTTCTTTACTAGTTTATGGCTAGAATGGAACTCTTGTCAGCCCATGATACAGAACTGATGAAAAAATGTAACGACTACTTCAAGGCAGTCCATGCTGACTTGAATGAATCTGAAATCATCGATATCCTCGATCCAGATGCTTCAGAACGAGCAGTTGAAGACTACCAGTATTTGAAATGACTGCTCGACCGTGCAGTTGCTAATAATGTGGCATACTATAAGATGATTGAAAATCTCCAGGGTACCCTCGAGGAACTTCAACAATAGTACAAGGAGTCTACTATCCTTCTGCATCAGGGATACGAGAAGAAGTATCAACAACTAAGTGCTGATAAGGGATATGATAAGTTGGTTGCTGCTTATGATATAAAGGAAAGGACTTTGAAGACCGAGGTTGAAGAGCATAGGCAGATCGCCAAATTGTTAGAACAGGAAAATAATAATTTGCGAGGAGAGATATCTCAGTTGAAATCTGCAGCCTCTACCTCGGGAGCCTTGGTTCCTGTCAACGATGAAGGTTTTTCTTTCTTGGAGGTCGAAAATGCCAATCTGAGAGACGAATTGGAAACCTTGAAGAGAACTGGACCTTCTACCTCCGCTCACGGACGAGCAAGGACTGCTCGGGTTACTGTTGAAGAACAAAGAACTCAATCAGCTTTGGAGAATCAGGCCTTCCAGTTAATGGCGAAGAATCAAGCATTAGCTGAGATGTCTATGAAGATTCTGAATCTGGACGAGCAACTCTCTGCACAAAAGTCTGTCTTGGAGAGTAAAGAACTTTTAACGAAAAACTTCCACGAGCAACTAGAGGGGTTAACCTATCAATTCCACAAGTAGCCCAGAGAGTTCTGGATGGCTGGTTATAATGAAGCCCTCTTCCATCTAGATGACCGGATCCAAAATGCAAATAATGAGGGTTACAAGCAAGGATGGCTGCATGCCTTGGGTGTGCTGCAGTTGGAACAGGGTCACTATTTGTGGGATTACTATGACCGTGGGTTGCTCGAGTTGCCAGTTCCACCTTTCAAACTGGATATGAGCTGGATTCCTGCTCGGGCCATTCCTCGATGCCTGATTTCAAAGTATCTCGGTGACTACAGTCTTCATTCTAACTTCGAGATATCTCCCCCCGAGCACTTACTTGCTCGGCCATCAGTAATGAATGTCAGGATGCTCAAAGATCTGAATTTTATAAATTCCCCTTATGCTTTAGACGATCCTCCTGCTGGTGAAGAACCTGTTTCAATAGAAGAGGGGAAGAAGCCAATAGAATAGGATTCTTGATGTAATAATTTCTCATATAATATGTATTTCGTTTCTCAATGTATTTTATTCTGGATTTAATGAAAAACTTTGTAATCTTAATTGTCATTGTCTTTGGAAATATTTTGTAAGATATTTCTAATGAATGTGCATGTATATTTGTTGAAAAGATAAAAATATTTTGTGCTATTTTAAATTGTCGACCAACAAGAGTGGGTGAAAATTTATTGTTGACTATCTGAATTGATGATAATTATCTGACGACCAAGCAGAGTTGGTGATATTTTATTTCTCAACCAACTTTGGTGGAAATTTAAAATGTCATAAGCATCAAAAATTTATGTTTTGTTTTTTTATTGTAATGACCTATCACTTTTAATTCTAAACCATTAAACGACTTTCATCACATGATTCTGCTTTGTTTAACCAAATGTTCCCGACCAACCGTAGTTGATGGATTTTTATTCCTGACCAACCGTAGTTGGTGGATTTTCTTCCCAACCAACCGTAGTTGGTGATTCTAGGATTTTTTCATTCCCGACCAACTATAGTTGGTGGATTTTCTTATTCCCGACCAGCCTTAGCTGGTGGATTTTCTTCCCAACCAACCGTAGTTGGTGTTTCTGGGAATTTTTTATTCCCGACCAGCCTTAGCTAGTGGATTTTCTTTTATTCCCGACCAACCGTAGTTGGTGTTTCTGGGAAATTTTTCATTCCCGACCAGCCTTTGCTGGTGGATTTTTTTCATTCCCGACCAGCCTTAGCTGATGGATTTTCTTCCCAACCAACCGTAGTTGGTGTTTCTAGGAAATTTTTCATTCCCGACTAGCCTTTGCTGGTGGATTTTTTTTTATTCTCGACCAGCCTTAACTAGTTGATTTTCTTCCCAACCAACCGTAGTTGGTGTTTTTGGGAAATTTTTCATTCCCGATCGGCCTTTGCTGGTGGATTTTTTTCATTCCCGACCAGCCTTAGCTGGTGGATTTTTTTCATTCCCGACCAGCCTTAGCTGGTGGATTTTCTTCCCAACCAACCGTAGTTGGTGTTTATGGGCTTGATGCGTAGTGTGTAGTACTAGTACTCCAAAAACATTTCAATAAAAGGAGAGAATTGGGCGAAATATCCAAAACTTTATTCATATCGAAGAAAACTGCATTACATAGAGATTAAATTACTGATAATATTTACACAGATGCTCTGCGTTCCATGCATTCTTAAACTCCTCTCCTTCTAAGGTTTCGATTCTATACGTCCCTGGTCGAACAACCTCTGTTACTCTCTAGGGCCCATGCCAGTTAGCTTCCAGTTTGTTGTGCTTTTGAATTACTTTCTTTAGCACATAGTCTCCTTCTTTCATGTCGCATTTCTTTACTCTCTTGTTGTAGAACAGAGTTGTCCGTTGCTGGTATGCAGCGTTTCTGATTGCTGCTTCTTCTCTAACTTTTTCGAGTATATCCAAATCTAATCTTCTCATCAAGTCACTGATAGGAGAGTTGAAATTCAACACTCTATGTGTGGGGAGACCCAGCTCGGCAGGTATAACAGCTTCACTTCCAAATGCCAGCATATATGGAGATTCTCCTGTGGCTGCTCGTGGAGTAGTACGATAAGCCCATAGTACAGAATGCAGCTCATTGATCCAATTTGGCTTTGCATCATTTAATCTTTTCTTCAAGCCATTCAGCAGCGTTCTATTTGTCACTTTAGTTTGTCCATTGCTTTGAGGGTGGCCTGGTGCAGAGTGGGTTTTTAATATGTTCGACTGATGACAATACGCAGCAAACTCCTCGTTGTCAAATTGAGTTCCATAGTCTGTGATGAATGCATGAGGAAGACCGTATCTACAAATTATGTTCTTCCATATAAATTGATACACTTCGTCATATGTCATATCGATAAGGGGCTCAGTTTCCACCCACTTAGTAAAGTAATCCACTGCGACGACGAGATATTTAAACCTTCCTCTGGTCGTTGAAAGTGGCCCGACCAAGTCGATTCCCCACATGGAAAATGGCCAAGGGGAAGTAATGGGTGTCAACAATGCTTGGGGAGTTCTTCGAATAGTGGAGAAGCGTTGACATTTGTCACATTTTTTGGCATAGGCTATGCAATCAGCCCTCATTATCGGCCAATAGTATCCCTGCGTCATTATCCTTTGCAGAAGTGTCCGACCTACTACATGGGCTCCACAAGACCCTTCATGGACTTCTTCGATCAAGTCTTTAACCTCGGTGGGATGTACACATCTCTGTAAGCCAGCTATAATTCCTCGTCTATATAGAACACCATTGGTCAACACATAACAAGCAGCTTTAAACTTCAGTTTCTTGGCTGCAAGTTTGTCAGTTGGTAACTTCCCTTTCTCAATATATGCCCTGATGGGATCCATCCAAGATGGTCCTAAATCAAGGGTAATAAAGCTCATCATCAGATCTTCATCTATGCTCCGTCTAGCCAAGACTTCTATTGGGATTGTTCTTCGTATCTCGATGCGTGTGGCTGAAGTAACCGAGCTAAGGCATCTGCTCTTGCATTTTTCAATCTTGGTATTCTAATTATTTGTACTACAATCAGGCTTGATAAAACCTCCATCGCTTTTGCATGATACCTGATCATTAATTCTCCTTTGGCAGCATATACTCACAGCATTTGATTTACGATCAATTGCGAGTCACTGAATACAATAACCTGCTCTGCCCCCATAGTTTTTGCCAAACTAAGACCTGCAATCATAGCTTCATATTCAACCTCATTATTAGAAGCCTTAAATTGGAAGCGCATAGCATACTCCACATCGACCTCATCCGGGCTGTTCAAAATAATCCCCGCTCTACAGCCTGTAGTGCAAGATGATCCATCCACATATAGATTCCATATAGGTAGCTCGTCTTCAAATTTTTTATCGGACAGAGTTCCTCGGTGGAATATCTGTTGTTTCTTTTTATCCTCCTCTAGCACTTCTTGCTGCTCGTCGACCATCTTTTCTTGCTCATCACCCGACCTAAGTTGGTCGAGGTTTGAATCTGATGATCCTATAACATCCACAAGTTGGTCGGTGTTCAGCTTTGGCTCTTCGGGGGTATCAGGATAGGTGAATTCTGCTATAAAATCTGCTACTGCTTGCCCTTTAAGCGACGATCTAGGTTCATAAACTATGTCATATTCACCAAGTTCTACTGCCCAGTACATTAATCTCCCTGATTTTTCTAGTTTATGAAGAGCTTGCCTCAATGGAATATCAGTATACACAACTATGGTATGAGCTTGGAAGTACGACCTCATTCTCCTACTCGCCTCGATCAATGCTAGTGCCAACTTTTCCAGTCTTGGATATCTGATCTCTGCTCCTCGGAAGGCTTTGCTAGTGTAATATATTGGTTTTTGCACTCCATCCTCCGTTCTTATCAATGCCGAGCTAACTGCATTCTCCGACACTGCCAAATACAAGTACAATCTTTCCCCCATCACTGGCCTGGATAACAGTGGAGGTGTTCCCAGATATTTCTTCAACTCTTGAAAAGCCTTCTCGCATTCGTCATTCCATTCAAACGTTTCTTGGAGTGTTTTGAAGAATGGAAGGCATCTATCTGTTGCTCGTGATAAAAATCTATTAAGTGTTGTAACTCGCCCAGTGAGACTTTGTACTTTCTTCGTCGTCATTGGAGATCATAGTCCCAATAAAGCCTTGATCTTCTATGGGTTTACTTCGATTCCTCGTTGGTTGACAATATACCCGAGGAACATGCCTTCTCGTACTCCGAATATGCACTTGGTGGGATTCAACTTCATTTTATATTTATCTAGTTGATCAAAGGTCTGACCTAAGTCAATTAGATGGTCAACAGCTCTCTTTCTTTTCCTCAGCATATCATCAACATAAACTTCCATATTGCAACTGATTTGTTCTGTAAACACCTTGTTTATCAGCCGCTGATATGTTAAACCTGCATTTTTCAAACCAAAAGGCATAACATTATAACAATAAGTTCCCCTAGGGGTAATTAAAGAGGTACTCTCCCTGTCTTCAGGTTTCATTTTAATTTGGTTGTAACCAGAATAAGAATCCATGAAGCTCAATAACTCGTGTCTCGAGGTAGCATCCACTAATTGATCAATTCGGGGTAAAGGAAAATGATCCTTTGGGCAAGCCTTGTTGAGGTCGGTGAAGTATACACACATCCTCCCCTTGTTATTTTTCTTCTTCACCATCACCACATTAGCCAAAGAGTCTGGATATTTGACATCTTCAATAAAGCAAGCTTTTTGGAGCTTCTAGACCTCCTCTTGTATAGCTTGGTTCTTCTCGGGACTGAACACTCTTCTTCTCTGCTTCACTGGCTTGATTTCTTTATTTACATTGAGCTCGTGACATAAGAAATTTGGGTCTATTCCTGGCATGTCCTCATGACTCCAAGCAAAAGTTTGTTTTCTGCTTTTTATAAAAGCTATCGATTCCTGTTTTAGTGACACATCCAACGATGAGCCTATTTGAGTTGTTCGTTCCGAGTGCTCCTCGTCCAGAATGACATTTTTAGTAGCTTCCACCACCTGACCTTTCACGAGTTGTGACTCGTCTCTGGGATCTAAGGTTTCAATCTCTGCACCTCCATCCACTTGATAGGTAGTAGCTTTCTTCCTAGATTCCTCTAGTTCTTCCTGCTCGATAGATGAATAGTAGCATTCCCGAGCTACCTTTTGGTCACCCTTTACAACTCCTACTCCAAAATTGGTTGGAAACTTCAGACATTGATGTACAGTAGATGGTACTGCTTCGAACTTCTTCAAACCTACCCTTCCCATGATGATATTATAAGGTGACTGGACATTCTTATCCATTACAAAGAAACGTACTCTTTCTGTTCGACAAGCAGGCCATGTAACGATGAACATATCCAACTTGATCGTCCCAAGTGGAAAGACTTTCTCGCCAGCAAACCCGAGGAGGGGCATGTGATAAGGTTCCAACTGAGACAACTTTAGATTTAAAATATCGAAACATGAGTAGAACATGATATCCACCGAGCTACCATTATCCACCAGTACTCTTGAGATTATTACTTCCTTCATCCTCATTTTGATCACTAGTGGATCATCATGAGGATATAGTACACCTGCGAGGTCATTCTTGGAGAAACCGATGACCAATTTTTCTTTGTTCACCTTCCTCGGGCGATCATCCTGAGCTAGATTTATTCGCTGAATGTATGAACAAGCTTGACCCTCATTGAGGTAAGCTTTCCTTTCCGCAGTAAGGTCCCCACCTCCTGCATCTCCACCTGTAATAACATTACAATCAAATGATCCAAAACGAATTAAAAATACCTCACGCTCTGGCTGTCTTGGTTTCTTGGGGAGATCGGGGTCGTCTTTTGGATCATCCAGTTTAGTTCCTCGCTGTTCTTGATCTCTTCCAGGACATGGTTTATGTCTACTTTCAAAGGAGTATAATTTTCAAATTTCTTCAATATTTCCCATGATGGCTTTGTTTTTGACTTCTTATCACCACCATTGTTCTTATGTTATTTCTTTTTAGCCTTATCAACCTCCACCTTGGTCTCTTTGGTGTCCATGTTCTTCTTCGCATCCATAGCCTCCTCGGCATTCATGATCTTGTCCGCTTTTGCCATTAGTTCTGACATGGTTCTGGGTGGATCTTTGGCCAAAGTATAGTATAATTTATTGGGCAACAATCCACTCATCAAAGCAGTAATTGCTGTATTTTCCTCGTAATCAATAACTTTGAGCTTCTCGTTATTGAAACGAGTTATGTAATCACTAGTGCTCTCACCTATTTTTTGTCTAACACTTAACAAATGTGCCACTCGTTTAACTGGTTTTGCTCCAAAACAGAAATTTTCAATGAAGAGCTCGACCAGTTGAAAGAAAGTTAAAATCTTCCCCCGAGGAAGATTATTGTACCATATTTGTGCAGATCCGGTAAGAGTTCTCGAAAATGCCCTGCATCTCATCTCGTCTGGCACGGCATAGATGTCGGCAGCAGCTTGGTATTGTTCTATATGAAGGACAAAGTCAGTTTTTCCATCATATTTAGGGGTCACAATAGGTGCTTTGAACTTCGATGGTGTGGGAAAATCCACAATTGCCTGTATAAAAGGCATCCCTTGGACAAAAGTTCTTTGTAGAGGATTCTTGGCCTTAGCCATTTCCCCTAGTCTATCCTCCAACCTTTGAATAGAGCCTTTCCATGCATCCTTTCCCTCCTTGGGCCTATTGGTTTGAGCAATTGATCGTGTTGAAGTCGCTTCCTGGGATCTATCATGTCGAGCAACTAGTTGTGATTGGGCAGAACCCTCTCTTAGATTAGATGGTCGTCGAAAGTTTCTCGACACAGCCTTAAGAGGACTTTTATTCTTCCTAGGGCCCAATCGATCAAAAGGAGAGACCCTACTTAATCTCTCCAATGCACTAGTCCTTTCTGGAGAGAGAGTGATGTGTTGTTCAGTATCTGTGGCTCGTAATGACGAAGTTCGACCCGGTTGATAAGAAAAATCATTAGATCTCTCAGTGTGATATGAATCGCTCTGCCTAATACGCGAAGAAAGTAAACGGGTATTTCTTTGAACACTTCGTTGTCCTGAATGGGTCGGCGCTCCACCCTGGATAGTTTGCATGAGTTGTCGCATAGTTTCTTGCATGGTCGTCTGTCCTTGAGCCAAATTGGCCATAATTCCAGTCAGATCTTGGACATTTGGAGGAGCGGATGGATTCGGGGGGTTTCCAGCATTTCGATTACTGGATTCAGGATTATTAGCCATTGGTGATAAATTGTTTTGGTGAAAAACGATAATTACAGTCGTTTCCCACAGACGACGCCAATCTGTTGATGTAAAAAATTAGATTATCTCTAATTAATCAATCACAGATAAAAATAAACAAGATAAAATATTTTTAAAGTGGTTCAGCCTTAAAGGAATGGCCTACATCCACTGTTTTGTTATTGTTGACTGTTTGGGAATTCTTGATAATAGATTTTACCAAGAAATTTTGAGTCCACTTACAATGATGATGATACAATGTATTTATAGCCCTCAGGCTGTAAATGTGAAAGGGTAATACATAGTTGTCCAATAGGCGTATACATCTGTATGATAATAATGAGCATTTAATGCGCAGTCGATCTATTGATTATCCACACATTAATGCTCTTTACAAGATGCAGCTCAGACCGCCTAAGCTGCTCGAACTGCCTAAGTAGCTCGGTATTCATGAATTGCTCGGTACAGTAAGGTTCCTCAAAGAGCACCTGTTGCTCGGTGTGTATGAGTTGGTCGGGGAGGTTGAGTTCCTCGAAGTCAAGGTATTGTTCAGAAATGTTTGTAAGTGCCATGTAGATTGACACGTGTCTCCACTTAACTGATCCACGTCAGCAGACTAAATTTGGTATCAACAGTATGTAAGTCAATGGTCTTGTAAATTCTTCAAAGTTCTAGAAATAAAAGGTTTTGCCCTGCGGGGATTTTTTCTTAATTTTGTGCCACATGCTTTATTTATTTATTTATGGTTTGACACTTGAACACATTTAGATGCATGTTTAGGGGCTGGATTAATTTGGTTTAGAAATAGACTCCAATTAAATAAGGTTTACTTGAAAACTTGCGAATTAATTTAAATCGGTATCACACACCGCATTTACAAGTTTTACAAATTGGTATCAGAGTTGGTTCCCACTTAAGTGTTAGATTCACGTGAGTTTCACCTTAACCCACCAAGGCGTCCCATTCCTATTAGGAGAGAGCATCCTAGAGTTTCTGAGAAAAGTGTTCCTATGCCTATATATGTTTGTTCCCATTCCAAAACGAGAGGACACCTTAGAGAATTTTGTTTCAAGTTGGGTTATGTGTCACGTTTTGCTACTACATGTGTTTCTGCCACACATGCACCCACACATGATACTTTACATGCTCCTGGAGACTACATGAGAGAGTTTGCACATTTAGGTGAGAAAGTTAAGTTTTTAGTCAAAACTTCACAAGATTTGATGGAGGTTTTTCATAAGTTGTCAGCACCTTTGGAAAACCCCTCCGCACCTAACGATTGAGGTTTGACTTGTTTACGAGCATAGGATGATTTTCATGATGTCATTATTTGCCTATTGCTAGTATGGATGATTTTTGTATAATTTTTTTCTTTTGAAAAATTTTGAAAAATAAAAAAAGATTTTATTTTAATAAATTTTTTGAAAAATCCAAAAAGATTTTTGTATTTTGTTTGCACCTTTTATGGATAGACACTTAGGATGACCAATTCATAACATCATTCCATTTTTTTCATGTGACTATTTGATAGTGTTTTGAGACAATAGACCAATTCATCCATGTGCTTTATACTGTTTGGAGTCATTATGATGTAATTAAGTGTTACTTCCTACATGTTTGAGTCATGATTTCCTTTATTGCACACATGCACGGATTTGTTTGATTATTGTGCTTGTCTTATCACATGTTAGTTGGGTGTTTTTACTTCAATTCCGTCCTTAAAACGAGCCAAACGCGATAAAACTAACAAGAAAGTTGTGAGTTTGTGTGGTTTATTTGAAAACGGTGAAGGGCTATGAAAGATTTTCATTTATCCTTTGCAATTAAGCCACCGTTTAAATTAGACCTAAAAAATTGAGGAATTTTATTATCCGGGATCCAAAGAGGTTTAAAAGAGCCCGAAAAAATTTAAAGGCAATAAAAAAAAATTCATGCCAATTATGGGCCAATAAGGTTCTTGTACCAATTCTCAAAAGTTTGAGAATTTAGTTTATACACCTCTAAAAGAAAATATATATGAGGAGGTTTGGGTGGAAAATTAAAACGGGTTTGCATGTCCTTGAAAGGACATGCAAACCCGTTTTAAATTATTGAATTTAGTTCATATCACTTTAACTTTGATTTGTTGATTTGCATAAGACGATGTCATCTAAATTCAATAATTTTTACACCTAAGGATACTTTTGATGTTCATTCGTTAGGAGTACACGTATGCATTGTGCACATATGATTGATTGAGTTTATTTTCCTATCGAATGTGTTCACACCCATACATTCCATTTCCATGACTTGGTTATTTTAGTTTAAATCCATGGTGTGATTTTTAGTATTTTATTTTTGTATGAAAAAATGAAAAATCCAAAAATAGTTTGTGAAATTTTTTAGATACTCCTTTTCATGCACGTAGTTTGATCCATGTTTTCTATGCATTTTATCGTGACACTCCATGTTTTGATTTTTTTTCTTCTTATCTGTCATTTGGGGACATCATAAAAAGGAGGAGAAAGAATTATCATGTTATGGAGGAGTTTTTGCATTATGGGGGAGATTTGATTTACTAATGATTTATTCTTATATTATTTCAAACTTGATGCGTCACGAAGGTATTTTGCTTGATCTCATGTGTGTAGGTACAAAGATTGAAGAACATTATGTTGCACAGCCTGATGAGAGAAGCTTTTGAGAATTGTCGAAAATGTTTGAAGAACAGTTTGAGATCTTGCAAATTTATTCAATGGGATGGTAGATTTGTATAGGCATTTTGGTTTTGGATAATTTGGATATTTTTATGTATGTACCGTCATATACATAGGGGGAGATTTGTAAGGACATATTTTTATAAGTCCGTTATCAATTTAGTATGTCATATACCGCTACACCGTCGAAGAGCTTTCAAGAATAGTCAAGCATCAAAGATGGATCCGAATATCAAGTTCTTCATCAAAAAGACTCCGCGAAGTTTACTTTGGTAAGGTTTTGTTTTAAATACCTTAAATTTCCACTTAGAGCTTTTGGGATATTTTTACAAAATATTTTCTAAGTGTTGGAGTGAACCTTTTCGTCAAATTTAAGAATGAGTAATTTTTTCTAAGTGTTGGAGCGTACCTCGATTTTGATGCCCAGGTCGTTCAAGCGAGATAGCCATCTCGTTCGAGCGACATTGGATGTCACGAGATGTCATTTGAAGGACATTTGTAAGTCGTTCGCACGAGACTGCTATCTCGTTCGAACGAGTAGGTTTTTCGAGGCGACGCGATTTTTTTATAAATACTCATTAAATGGTTTCGTTTTCATTAAGAAGTCCCATCGTTTTACAGAATAGAAAAATTGCAATTTGCAGAATCCTTTTTTACTTCTTCTTTTAGGGTTTAATCCGTTTTTGTTTTCAATTATCAAAAATCCCATATGCTTTAGTGAATTGATTTGGTGTTCAAGAACACAACTTTTGTTGTTGTTTATTCTTTGTGGGGAGAACTGTACAACTGGAGAGCTGTGTGATATTGTGTAGGGAGTCTCTACAGAGTGTTTTGGACTGCGATCCTTGTGGTATAGCAGCGCATGAACCACTGCATATTTCTAGCCGTTTCTTTGAAGGTGACGAAAACACCGTGCATTACACTTATGGGAGAAAGCAAGATGGTATGTAAGTCAATGGTCTTGTGAATTATTCAAAGTTCTAGAAATAAAAGGTTTTGCCCAGCGTGGATTTTTCTTTAATTTTGTGTCACATGATTTATTTATTTATGGTTTGACACTCGAACACATTTAGATGCATGTTTAGGGGCTGGATTAATTTAGTTTAGAAATAGACTCCAATTAAATAAGGTTTACTGGGAAACTTGCGAATTAATTTAAATCGGTATCACACACCGCATTTACACGTTTTACATCATAAATTTAGCCCATAGAATTTTATTCTCCTTCTTATTCCAAGCCAATTTGAGGTTAGAAGCTTGTTTTCACGTCCGAGGCCACATGTTAGGCCACTGGATAAAGAGTCACCTTGGGACACCAAGCCCACTGCGATCTTAGTGATGAAGAAAGATACCAATTATTTGGACCTTAAACGTTTTTAAGGAGGATGCCGAGGATTTAGAGAGGTGTAAACTCCCGTGTATTCT
This sequence comes from Sambucus nigra, assembly GCA_949130495.1. Classification (NCBI taxonomy): domain Eukaryota; kingdom Viridiplantae; phylum Streptophyta; class Magnoliopsida; order Dipsacales; family Adoxaceae; genus Sambucus; species Sambucus nigra. Next base: position 441,823,665 of record OX422222.1, on the reverse strand, counting down.
TAGGGTAAGTTTATATATCTGCGACTTTCACTTTGAGTTTGCTTATATTTGTTAAACTTCTCAAACCTATTTTAGGCCACAGAAGATATGATGAGCCAACAGGCCAAGTATAAGGGGCATTATTCCTAAAAGGTTAGGGATGTCGCTCGCCAAGCTATAATAGGAAAGGCCAAGTCCTCCTCTTCTGAGGTTGGGAAGATGTCCACGAATGCTTCTCTTAAAGCTTCCCAACTTTAAGTTGAGGCTAAGGTCGAGGCTGATGATAGAGTATTGCAAACGTACTCAAGGTATCGGAGGCCAACTGTCTAAAAGAAGCCAAATATATTGTGACTAGTGACGAGAAGGCAACCAAACTTGAAGCCCAATTTTCTTCACTAACACAAGAACATGACCAAGCCATGCAAAAGGTTACTCGTGATCATGCCGCAACTTTGAAGAAGGCAGCTGAAGATGTTGTGGACAAGTTTAAGATTTCAAATAACTCTTGTATTTGCTAGAATAAGGCCTATATCCCGTGGCTACAAGGAGATGAGACATAAAATTGCCAAAAATTATCCCAATTCTAAGGACACCATCTTTGCCTTAGGGTTTTTCGATGTTGATCACACCTAGTGTGCAAAGGAGCTAAAAGAGGCTGATGAGCTGGCCAAGAAATAAAAGGAGACGATTGTGACTGCTACCCCTTTTGGGTGAGATCTTTTGTATTACACTACAAATGATTTTTGTTATGAAAAATTTATATAGTTCAACTAATGCTCTCAATATTATATGGAGGTTGCATCAACTGTATTAGTAGATAAACTAAAAATTAAGCCTTTCTATTAGTACATAAACTGCATTAATACATCCATTACACAATGTTGCAAACTACATCAACTCCATTGGGTTTTGACATTCATGGTATTTCCCCACTGCTCATAACATAAAACAGGAACTAAAAATAAATAAAATACCAACATACAACATATCCACAACAATCTATCGCTTTCCTATTTTCACCCATATCATCTTTAAGTGTCCTAATCTGATGATGAAGACCGAAATATGTTCTTTGATATTGCACACATTGGAACATCCTTCCACATAAAGTCCCCACAAGATGAATAAGAATAAAATCTCCTCCCAGGGTTTGATTCAATCCGTAAGGTACGATATTGAATATGATTTCCACAGTAGAAGATTCCTTCCATGGTATTCTTCTATCTTCTATCTTTTTTCCTCTTTCTTCTTTCTTCTTTCTTCTTTCTTCTTTCTTCTTTCTTCTTTCTTCTCAATTATTTCTTCCCGGAAGCTCATGGGTAGGAGGGAAATCAATTGGCCTAATACGATTTTTGATATTTGTATTATTTGGAGCAAGTTAGAAAGTGAAAGTTAAGGAGGTTAAGTGTATGAGGGTAAAAGTTCAGGGAGCCTAAGTGTAATTAACCCTTTCATTTATTACCCGAAATGATTGATCATGTTTTCCCTTATATTCTATTTCAAACTGTGTTGACTTTTGGATATATATAATGATATTCCATTTATTTTTTTAATTTGAAAGTGGGACACCCCGGACAATTAAATATCGGGTGATTAGTCCTTTATTAGATTAAAATATGATTCGCATTTGGTTCATTCTTAGCATCACTGTCGAAAATGTTATAAGTCACTAACCACCTACCATTTAATTAAGTTGATGTCAAAATTTTATCTTTAATAAATATTAACCAATATGCAAAAATAAAACAGTTGAGTCCAATCACGATATAATATAAAGTTTGAACATCCAGATAATATAAAAAAGTAATGAAAACCGAATAAACCATCGGTTCCAAAAATCCAAACCATACGTCTAAATAGAGTTAAACTGAAACCAAATACATAGTCTGAAATAGAACTAAACAAATAACGTATAAAGGGGAAACACATCCAAGGTAAATACTTAAATGAAATCCTACACAAGGAATGAGAGATGGAAGCGTCTAATCAATTCCTGTAAGCTTCAATAACACTGTAGCTACAAGTACCTAAAAAAGATTGTCACGTCTGGCGTTTCTGTGGTTGGACACCTAAAGGTTTTGAAAAATATTTTTATAACAAGGGCTAAAACCCAAAACATTTAAAACATTGAGCAAGTATTTATCACAGTTCAAAAATCACTTATTAGATACACATGTCAGGTTCACGTACACTCTCTTGAGTTTCCTCACCTCTCAAATATAGTGCACACCTAATGTCTTCTACTTAGCCCACCTAGTTGTACTACCGAAGTTAACTAGATATAAGTAACTAATAGACTATTGATATGTTTCAATCCCCCGTACTTCCCACACACTACGCTTAACTGATAATTAACATCTCTCGTATGTTATAAGAGTTGTGATAAACATTTCACATATGTTTTGTAAGTAGAATCTTCATATATATATATACGGCGTCTCTCAAAATGATCGCCATAAAATAGGCATACTCTGCTATCAGTCCATTTACCTATCGTACCAAATTAAGGACTCTTAGTTCGGAATGTCTTCCTCGAACTATAAACTAAAGCAAGACATATTAGTGGTGAACATAGTTCTAAGTTGTGGACCACGAACGTACGTAACGTGTCCTAATGACATGCCGACACCATCATATTCATGCAAATAATGGTCCTCCCTAAGTCCTATGTCCTAAGGCACTAATCCAGACCTCACTGGCATCGTCACAGTGGGATCGCCCACTTTATGGGAACCTCCGTGATAACTGGCAGCGTAGGTATGCTAACACTTTACACCAGCCATATAATAGGTAACACAAAACCTATATATATATAAATAATAATTAGTAGGTATACACACAACCCAAACATTATCCTTCGTACGTAGTATATATCACTCGAATACTCACTATACTTATTATTTTACGAGTATATCCACTATCGTATTTATCAGAGTATTATTCTCTACTCTAAGGGTCCTAGTTATCCCTTAAATTATTTCAGTAGTTATCTCAATCATACCTTACTGGTCTATATAATAAGTCCATTTGACATCCCCGTAACTGATTCTCGTTCTCTCGAATACTCGCCTTAATTCTCTCAATATGACTAAGTCACACCCTATCATAGGCCTACTGTAATCCAATAAATCTCTCATTATGTTTTAAAGAGTCCCCAAAAATAACCCCATTAATTATACAAAGTTTCTAGTCTTAAATAGGCAAAATTGGCAATTCTAGGCAAACCAAATCGATTTGCCCTAGGGCCGAGTCGATTCGAAAAGTAGCAGGTCATCTTCATTGGGATTTAGCATTTTTCACCCTTTTCACTAATTCAAATTCTCATTTAAGGCTTAAAAACTTCTAGCTAACATTAATAATCATCATTCATATGTATTGAGATTATTCTTAACATTCTAAATGCATTAAATCTTCCCTTAATTCAGTCAAGAACGAATCAAACCCATTAATCATCAAAAACCCTAGTTTTTGTGTTTATCCCACATATGCATCCACAAACTCAGATTTTATTCATGTTCATCACCATACATAATTTGATTTCATCTACTCTACAGGTGTGGATCAATTCTATATACAAATCCTACCCAGATTATGTGTTCTAATCATCTATACTTTAAGAACATCATTTAAATCACAATTTAACACCCTATTCTACATGGGTATTATAACTTCAAAATAAATTGCAAATAAACACTTGCCTATTTATGATTGATAATCTGAATTCGTGAATTACTGATGAATTGGTTTGTCTTCCCTTCCAATACATTCTCCAATGACGATACGGTGCAAGAACAAGCTTGAATCCTTCTCTTGATCTTCAAAATGGCCTATCCTTCTTCTATAAAGGCTTTTCTTTATTTTCTATATTTCTAACCCTAGCCTCTCCCAACTATATGCTGATAAAAGATTTGAAAATTCATAGGTCTATTAACCCTAGATTACCAAAGGACTAAAATTCCCTCATACGGTGCCGATTTGGTCTAAAATTGCCCCAATACCGAAATAATACCCCCGAGTACACTATTTTGACCCTTTTCGAATCATCTGTGACCTCGAAATCATCATTCGAGTAAATTTACTAAAAGATCCTATCTCGACCTTAATTTAGTCTACAGTCGAATCCTGATTGAGATATAATTCAATTACGTCAATATCAATCGCTACGACGTAAATTAATTATCCATAATTTATTTGCTATTAACTTAGTAAATTTAACACAAAATATTAATCATTGTCTCTCTCTCGATAAATATTCTATCAACGCATTATAATTTAAATCAATTAAATTACGTCACTCATGTAATTTAAAATAAACGAATTAATTAAATTCCAATTACGCATAAAGATGGGGTATTACATAGTTCCCCCCTTACAAAAGAATTTTGTCCTCGAAATTAAGACGTACCTGCGGTGAATAACTCTGGATACTTCTCTCTCATGTTATCCTCATGCTCCCATGTAGACTCGTCCACACCGTGGTGTCCCCACTGAACTCTGACTAATGGTACCACCTTGGAGCACAACTTATGCTCACCATGATCCAAAATAGCCATGAGTCTCTCCTCATACGAGACGTCTAGCTGTAAATGGATCTCCTCGAGTGTGCCAAAAATCTCTCTCGCTCCTCTGAAACTTCTTCAGCGATGCCACGTGGAACACGGGGTGCTCTGGTAAACCCAATCTATATGCTACTAGTCCCATTCACTAAATAATAGGGAAATATCCCACATACCTCGGCACTAGCTTCCCCTTCTTGCCTAACCTCATGACCCCCTTTATGGGAGACACCCATACATACATCTGGTCGCAAATATGTCCCCGGTATGCATCGGTATAACTCTTCTTCTTGTCCTGAGCTATGCGAATATGTCCCCGAATTAGCTCAATCTTATCAGTCGTCTCCTTTATCATCTCTCACCCTAATAATTTATTCCCCCCACTTCTAACCAAGAGTCGAGTGAACGATAAGGCCTTCCACTATGTACCTTAAATGGTGCCATGATGATGGTAAATTGGTAAGAGTTACTATGCGCAAAGTCTACTAATGGAAGGTATATCTCCCATCCTCCTCCGAAATCAAGAATGCACATCCTCAACATGCCCTCTAGCATTTGATTAAACCTCTCAGTCTGTCTATTTATCTGTGGATAATATACGGTACTTAACTGCAAGTCTGTGCCCATGGCCTCTTGAAAGCTCTGCCAAAAGTGAAACACAAAGGTCTTGTCTTTATCAGAGACGATGTTAATCGGTACCCTGTACGTCTTAACTATCTCTGTAATGAAGAGCTGAGCATACTGGCACTACACCAAAATGGGCAAATTGTCACCTTTCAGCCGGCCAGCCTTGTCAAGGTCATTGACCGTGACAAAAAATACGCGTTTTATGTCACGGTCATTGACCTTGACACGACCGTGACAACTAATTATCACGGTCATTGACCGTGACAAGGCCGTGACAATTCTTTAAATAATTGTCAAGGTCAATGACCGTGACACGACCGTGAAATGTTCGCAGCAAAAACCCATTTCCCTTTCTTTTTTCCCTCTCGCTGTTCCCTCCCTCTCTCTCTCTCTCGACGCTGCTCTCTCTCTCTCTCTTTACTTTCAGGTCGATTTTCTCTCTCTCTCTCTCTCTCTCTTCCATTTATATATATGTTTGTGTGTATATATATGTGTGTATGTGTATATATATATATGTGTGTGTGTGTGTGTGTATGTGTGTATATATCCAAAAATGTAAATGTAAATAATATCCAAAAATGTAAATGTAAATTAATTCAAATTGATAATAATTGATATTTTCACAAAATTTGATAATATTATATGAAATTGATAATAATAATTGATAATAATATTATATGAAATTTGATAAATTAATTCAATGTAATATTATATGAAATATGAAATTCAATGTAATATTATATGAAATAATATTATATGAAATTTGAAATAATATGAAATAATATTATATGAAATAATATGAAATAATATTATATGAAATATGAAATTCAATGTAATATTATATGAAATTGATAATATTATATGAAATTTGATAAATTAATTCAATGTAAATAATAATTGATATTTTCATTTAAATTGATAATAAATTTATTCATGAAATTAATTCAATTAGGTAAAACCCTAGATAATTTTTTAACAGAATTTGATAATATTATATAAAGTATAGTAAATTCACAAAATGTTGCCAATTGTATGTTTTTAGGAATATCATTAGTTAGAATCCATACACATGCATGTTGTTAGAAAGTCTTAAATTTAATTCTCACTTTAATTTGTAGAATCTCTGTACTTGGTTGGATTTATCCCTTTATGATAATGAAATTTATGCTCCAATTATAATTATCTCATGTCATAATTTTATTGATAAACAATAAATGTAGTTGTCACGGTCGTGGTAGGGGGAGGGGGTGGGGGTGGGTGGGGTGGGGTGGGGGTGGGGGTGGGGTATGTGTATATGTGTGTCTATGGTGGTGTGTGGTGGGGGAGGGGGGTAGTGGGGGTGGGGTGTGGTGGGGGAGCTGATAATATTTTGTTACAATTTGTGGGGGGAGGGGGAGGGGGTGGGGGTGGGGGTGGGGTGTGTGTGTGTGCGTAGGTGTGTGCGTGGCGGGTGGGGTAAGGCTGTGTGTATGTGTACTATTAACATTTTTTTTTATATGTACTAATAACATTTTTTTACAACAAAAATGTCTCCTTCAGATATTAAGGCGAAGTTGATGATGCTGTTTATGATGATGTCGTCTGGGTTCGGTGGTAGCGGAGGCGACGAGGGCTCCTCCTCCCCTAGGCTCCCCAAATATGGAAAATTTGGGATTACCGACGAGAACAAGTCGGAGCTATTACCGAGATCCCTCGAGCTGCTAAAGACGATCATCGGCCCGGGGTTTATGAGTTGGAAGGAGGTGCCATATGAGCTCAAGTTAGCTGTTTGGGCGGCACTACAGGTAATATATTTATATTTATATATATATGAATATTTCAATTTCAATTTCAATTTCATATTTATATTTATATTTATATTTATTCGCAACTAACATTGTATTTGTTGGACAGGAACAATTCAACTTGGATCCAAAGCTACGCGATTCCGTCTTGGAGCAGTTGAGGGAGCAACACAAGACGTGGAAGAAAAATATGCGGACACGGTACTCTGGGAAAACACGAGAGTCCATTATACAATGGCGCGGATCTGTCCCGCCCAAGGAGCCGATCTCATTGGCACAATGGCAAAAGTTCATTGACAATGAGATCGAGGATCGACAATTGGCATCTCGCCAATCGGCGAGGGAAAATCGGGCAAAAAAGACGGACGTGCATTACTCCGGCCGGACCTCTCAGGCTGAGGTGGAGCATAGGATGCAGGTAAGATTTAATTTATCTATAACTACAGAAATATAATATTCTTCATTATTTTACTTTGCGGGGTCGATACTAATTTTACTTTACTTTATTTTATTTCAGGGGGTAGGGAGTGGGCCAGGGGGTAAGCCATATAGGCTCGATACTTATGTGTCTCTTCGGACGAAGAAGGGGAAGGACAAGGAGGTGTCCCCGAGCGTCGCGGCCACGATTGTAAGTAATCCGACAGTTTAATTATTGTTAATTACGTTATAATTTTTTAGTTTAGTTATTTTACTAATCATGTGCTTTTTGTCGTTTCAGGCAAAGCTTAAGGAAGTGTATGAGTCGCAGTCTGATGTCGACAAGGCATCTTTGTCCATAGACGCACTCAGCCAAGTGCTTGGCTCTGATCGCAAGGGGAGGACAAGGGGAGTGAGTTCGCGGGTGGAAAAATCTAGGATCATCGGATTGGAGACGAGCGACACCGGGTTGGCTCGAACGGTGGATTCACACGACGCGAAGCTGTCCCGTTTGGAGGCGACGGTCCAAGATATGTACGCATTCATGAAGCGTACGTTGGGTGGAGACCGTAAAGGGAAAGGGGAAGGGAAGGAGAAGGAGAAGGCCGTGGAGGAGGAGGTGCGGGAGGACGAGGCACAGGATGACGAGGATGTGGACCTCGCTGCTTCATCACCGACACGTTCGTACTTCGATGATCCACTTCCCTATTTGGCGCCCTTCAACAGACCATTGTCGACACTTGGTTGGCCGAGCGTGTTCATACTGGACGTATTTGATGGCCAGCGGATAGGGCGGGGGTTGAGGGACCCGAATATCGTCGAGGGTGGAATAGTCCATGGACGTGTGCTTCAAGAGATGGAGTCCAGGGTGCTCGTCACGCATGTCATACCCGGGAAGGAGAACTCCATATTGTGGTTGCGCGAACAATGCGGCGCGACGTATATTAGTGGGTGCGTCAATTCGTATGTCGTGTGGCCTACTCACCACCTCAGTTTTATCCAAGACATGTAGTATCATTATTTTTAAGTTTGTCCATTTTAATTTTATTTGGATTATATCGTCATGTATATTATTTCTATTTTGAATATTTGGATTATATCGTCATGAATATATATTTGCATTATCTTTAGTTTGTGTTGGATATATGATGTTTGGAACAGGTATAACGTTGCTATAACAGGTACAAATATACTGCTGGGCAGTGGCAGTGGCCATACTGCCCAGCAGATTTTTTTTAAACTCTGCCCAGAATTGTCACGGTCATTGACCGTGACAAGCCCGTGATAAAAGTTATCACGGACGTGTCATGGTCAATGACCGTGACAATTTTTTTAAAAAGGGTGACGGCTTTGTCACGGTTTATAACCGTGACAAACGTGTCACGGTCATTGACCGCGACACAACCGTGACACAAAACGTGAGTTTTGTGTCAAGGTCAATAACCGTGACACGACCGTGACAAAAAAGGTTGTCTCGCCTCGAAATGTCACGGTCATTGACCTTGACAAGTTGGATTTGTCAAGGTCAATGACCTTGACAAATGGGCAGATTTGGTGTAGTGTGGATTATCTTTAAATCGGTGCGAACTGGTAAGAAATGGGCCACCTTGGTCAGTCGATCCACTATCACCCAAATAGAGTCGTGACCCATTTGTGATGTTGGCAGCCTTGTAATGAAGTCCATCGAAATGCTCTCCCACTTACACACGGGAATATCCATTAGCTGCAACATCCCTGAAGGCCTCTAGTGATCTACCTTGACTAACTGACATGTAACACACTTCGAGATAAACTCTGCTATGTCTTGCTTAATCCTTGATCACCGATATTGTCTCCTCTTATCCTGGTACATATTATCTCCCGTCGGGATATACTGTAAATCTCAAACCGTAAGACTCAGTCATGAATGCATGCCTCAAATTCTCATCCTATGGCATAATGAGTCTCCCATTAAAATGTAGGCCTCCCTTTGAGCTGATCGAGTAAGACTCCGCACCCTCAGTTAATAATTGGCGTACCCTGTTCTGACAGAATTGATCCTTCGCCTGTCATTTCAGTACCCGAATAACAATATCAGGAGTGATAGCTAAAATTGACATGCACGCCCTATAAATCTCATCGTCGTATTGAAGCTCACTCCACTTCACCTTCCATACCTCTGTTAACTCCCTCATAGGTTATCGTCTTAACACATTTCCCACCATTTTAGACTTACCAGGATGGTACTGTATATCAAACAGGTAGTCCTTCATGAACTCTAGCCACCTCTTCTACCCCATGTTCAGATCCTTTCATGTGAAGAGATACTGAAGTGACTTATGATCCGTAAATAGCATAAACTTCTCCCCCAGAATATACTTCCTCTATATCCTCAAAGAAAACACAGCTATTGCCAACTCAAGGTCGTGTGTGGGGTAATTCTTCTCATGTGGATTAATCTTTCAAGACGCATGAGATATAGCCCTCTCCTCCTGCTATAAGACACCCCCAAGTCCCTGCAAGGATGCATCCGTATAAACCCGGTACTCCACCCCTCCCCTAAGCAATGCGAGTATAGGTGCTGACATTAATTTGTCCTTTAGATTATCGAAGTCTAACTGATAATGTTCACTCCACATAAACGGTACCCCCTTGCGCGTTCGGTTCGCCAACGGACCCACAACTTCTGATAACCCCTTAATGAAATGATGATAATAATCGGCCAACCCTAGAAATCTACGAATCTTTGTTGGTGTCATGAGCTTTCCCCACACCCTCACTGTCGATATCTTACTCGGATAAACAACATTGCCCCTATCGGACATAATGTGTCTTAGAAATTGCACCTCCCGTAGCTAAAATCCACACTTCCTCATTTTGGCATATGACTGGTGGTCCCGTAAGGTCTGCAGAAGTATACGCAGATGCTCTGCGTGCTCCTCCTTAGTGCGCAAGTAGACTAGAATGTCGTCTATGAACACAATAACAAACTAGACAAGAAACTACCTAAATACCTCGTTCATGAGGTGTATGAACATTGTTGGCGCATTGGTGAGTCTAAACGGCATCATCCTGAACTCGTATGACCCATACCGTGACAGAAAAATGATTTTAGGAACGTCCTTCTCTCGAATGCATAACTGGTGATATCCCGATCTCAAATCCATCTTGGAGAAGTCCGCAGCTGCTCTTAACAGGTCAAATAGGTCATCTATCCTCGATAACAGATACTTATTCCGTATCATGACATTATTCAGCTCCTTATAATCTACACACAAGCGAAGAGAACCATCCCTCTTCTTGACGAATAACACCAGAGAAGCCCACGACGATGTGCTCCGCCGAATGACACCCTTTCCTAGGAGTTATTGAATCTTCTCTCTCAACTCCCTCATCTTTAAAGTGGCCATGTGATATGGTGCTCGGGAAATCGATCTCGAATCCGATGCTCAATCGATAAGAAATTTGATTTCCCTACCGGGTTGCAACCCGGGTATCTCCTGGAACACATCCTCAAAATCCTTTACAGTTAAAATCGTGTCTAATGAAATAACTACCTCCAATGAGGTATCCTCCTCAATTTAATATAAGTGTGTGCATGATCCTCCCTCAAGAAGAGGCATTTCCACTAAAAATATCCCCTATCCTGAAATGGAGAACACTTTAGTCCTCTCGTAATAGTCTACCATCACCCTTATAACTCGCCTACCAATCCATACCCATAATGACATCATACCCCTCCATATCTAACACAAGGAGGTCTGCTGCTAAGCTCAATCTCTTAATAATGATGTCCACTCGCCTACATATCAAGTGTATAAGGGACCCACTACCCAACGACGACCCTACATACATAAGGTGACCACCCACCGTCTCTAAAAGACCGTCTGCTCGTGCAAATCTAGTGGCAATAAAGGAATACGATGTCCCCGTATAAAAAAAAATCCTACTCTTTTACCCATGAATAGGAAATGTACCCTCGACTACTAGCGGGGCCTGAGGTGCTAGTGGCATGGATATGTCCCGGACGTTATACACATGCCCGTAATGCATCTCTTTTGCTATTGTGGAGATTGTGGCGCTGGTTCTGTAAGAGGTAATGGAGCTTGATGTCCCTACTATGCGCCTTGTTGTGGTGCCCTGCCCTACTGAGGACAATCTAACCTCTTATGCCCCTTCTTCCCACTAAATTAGCACTGGCCCGAGAACTCCCTCTGTCTCCATCCCTTTTGGCCCTGGCGGTGTTGGTCTTGACGCTGGCCCTAGTAACCCCGAGCCTGCTAGCCACTTCCATTGTTTCCTTGTCCCTAGCAGCCTAGAGAACCTCCTGCTGCTGATTAGGGCCTTGCTAGCCCTGATTAAATCCCTAACCCTCCGTTCGATAGCCTCTTGACCTAAATCTCTTGGCCTGATCCCCCTGTCAGGATTCCTACCCCTGCTGTCTCACCGCCTACTGCTATGGTGCCCCACTAGCGCTGCCCTCTTGTCCTACCTGACAAGCTTGGCTCACCCTCTCTCTTGCTTACCTTAAAGTGGAAGCGGTGGTCTTGGAGGTGCAAAAGTTCATCACTGACAACCTCTGTATAAGTCTGTAATGTTGGGTTGCCAAGTAAATTCTACTCGATCCTCCAGACTAGCCCATCCATGAACTTGAGCTTCTTGTTTTCTTCGATGTTCACCTCATTTGGAACAAAGTTAGACAAATGAGTGAACTCCTCCTTATAATCAACCATTGAACGATTACCCTGCGTAACATCATTAAATTTTCTACTCATCTCCATCTAGACAACTGACGAAAAACACTTGCGGTCGAATCGCCCAAGAACTCTGCGAGCAGCATGGTATCCCTCTATACTGAGGTGGTAACAAACTCCCACCACTGTAATGTGCCCCCCACAAGTTTGAAAGTGGAAATCATGTATTTATGAGTGTCACTTCACTCAATCATGCGTAGATGGCATTGTAGGTCCTTCTTCCACTGACACGCTACTACAAAATTTGAGCTCCCCGAAAACTCTGGTGGGTGGCCTTTCTGAAAAGCCTCCCTAACTCTCTACCAAGACAATGGCCTGAATCACTGGTGCCACTTGTGGCCGTGGCTGGGCCTATGAAAAATGAACATCAATGGCAATCATGACTTCGTTGCCTGCCTGGGCCATTATCTCGACCACCTGCGCAGTCGTAATCATCCCCGGTGGTGGTGGTGGTGGTGGTGGCTGCGGCATCTCTGGTTCCTGATGAGCCTCTCTAACCTCATCTTTCGTTGTTTTTCTAGCTGGGCTACCTCTCTTAGAAGGAATCTAAAATTTAAAATTAGTTGTATGAATTCATAATCAATACAAGATTTAATAGCAGAAGTACGATATCTCAAACACATGAAGATACGAGCAACAGTCCTAACAATAAGGATTATATATTAAAAGAACACTACGCTGAAATTGTAGTAAGCCGTACAAATCCTATGGACACTAGAACTTGATGCTCTGATACTATATGTGACACCCCACCCAATTAAATATCGGGCAATCAGTCATTTATTAGATTAAAAGAGGATTTCCATTTGGTTCATTCTTAGCAACATTGTCAAAAACGTTATAAGTTACTAACCACCTACCATTTTAAGCCAGTGCCAAATTTTACCTTTCATAAATATTAACCAACATGCAGAAATAAAATAATTTTAAGCCAATCACAATACAATATAAAGTTTTAACATCAAAATAATCTAAAGAGTAATGAAAACCGAATAAATCATCGGCTCTAAACCCAAGATAATTAAACATAAGTAACTAACTGACTATTGGCAAGTTTCAATCCCCCGTACCACCCATATAGTACGCTTAACTGATAATTAATATCTCTCATATGTTATGTTATGATAAACATTTCACATATACTATCATTTAATCATTTAATCAAGTCTCTCTACTTAAGTTATCTTTAGATATACATTATCTAACTGTCTACGGTCACATGTAAGTAGAATCATTAGACTGATATATATATATAATGGCGCCGTCTCTCAAAATGACCGCCGTGAAACAGGCATACTCTGCTATCAGTCCATGTACCTCTTGTACCAAATCTAGAAATCTTAGTTCAGAATGTCTTCCTCGAACTACAAACTAAAACAACACATATTGGAGGTGAACATAGTTCTAAATTGTGGACCACAAACATACCTAACGTTTTCGAACAACATGTCGGCACCATTATATTCACACAAATAATGGTCCGCCCTAAGTCATATGTGCCGAGGCACAAATCCAGACCTCACTGGCATTATCAAGGTGCGATCGGCCACTGCGCGAGAATCTCCGTGATAGTAGGCAATGTAGGTATGCTAACACTTTACACCTGTCATATAATAGGTATCACTTAACCCATATATATAAAATAATCGATAGATATACACACAACCCAAACATCATCATTCGTACATAGTATATATCACTCGAATACTCACCGTACTTATTATTTTATGATTATACGCACTATCATATTTATTCAAGTATTATTTCTACTCTAAGGGTCCTAGTTATGCCCTAAATTATTTCAGTAGTTATCTCAATCATACCCTATTGGTCTATATAATAAGTCCATTTGAAATCCTCATAACTCATTATCGTTCTCTTAAATAAATTAAATTACGATTTAATCCCGATTACTCTTCTCCTTAATTCTCTCAATAAGACTAAGCCACACCCTATCATAGGCCTACTGTAATCCAATAAATATCTTATTATGTTTTAAATAGGCCCCAAAAGTAACCTCATTTATTATAGAAAATTTCTAGTCTTAAATAGGCAAAATTGGCAATTCTGGGAAAACTAAATTGATTCGCCTTGCCGAATCGATTCTCCCTTTGGTCGAATCGATTCGAAAAGTAGTAGTTCATCTTCCTCAGGTTTTAGCATTTTTCATCATTTTCATAGATTCAAATTCTCATGTAGGGCTTCCAAACTTCCAACTAACATTAACAATTATCATTCATATGTATTGGGATTATTCTTAACGTTCTAAACATATTAAATCTTCAAACAATTCAGTCAAGAACGAATCAAACCCATTAATCATCAAAAACCTTAGTTTTTTTTTGTTCTTCTCACATAGGCATCCACAAACTCAGATTTTCTTCATGTTCATCACCATATATAATTTGATTTCATCTACTCTACATGTGTGGATCAATTCTACATGCAAATCCTACCCAGATTATGTGTTCAAATCATTTATACTTTAAGAACATCATTTAAATCACAATTTAACACCCTATTTTACATGGGTATTATAACTTCAAAATAAATTGAAAATAAACACTTTCCTCTTTATAATTGATGATCTGAATTCATGAATTGTTGATGAATTGGTTTTTCTTCCCTTCCAGTCCACTCTCCAATAATGATGGGGTGCAAGAACAAGCTTAAATCCTTCAAGAATTCTCCTTTAAGCTTAAAAAATGGCTTCTCCTTCTTCTCTAATGGATTCTCTTTGTTTTTCATATTTCTAACCCTAGCCTCTCCCAACTATATGCTGATAAAAGCTTTAGAAATTCATAGGTTTCTTAACCCTAGATTACTAAATGACTAAAATGACCTCATATGGTGCAAGTTTGATCTAAAATTGCTCTGGGACCCAAACAATGCCGTGGGTATACTACTTTGACCATTTCGACCCTTTCGGAATCATCCATGACCTCAAAATTATCATCCGAGTCACTTTATCTCGACCTTAATTTAGTCTACACGTGACTCTTGATTGAGATATAATCCAATTACGTCAACATCACACGCTACGACGTAAATTAATTTTCCATAAATTATTTACTATTCACTTAGTTAATTTAACACATAATATTAATCATTGTCTCTCTCGATTAATATTTTATCAACACATTATAATTTAATTCAATTCAATTACGTCACTTGTTTAATTTAAAATACACAAATTAATTACCAAATTAATTAAATTCCAATTATGCAGAAATTCGATGTATTACAGAAAGTTTAACATTATCAAACCACTTTATCCCCGACCATTTGAATAGACTTAGAATTCAACCTCATCTCCACCACATGCACCATCACCCAAGTTTTCCATATGACATACACAACCACATTAGTTAACTCTAATAATTAGTAGGTTATTAATTCTTTAAATTGAATTAGTGTTTGTAGCTTTATTATTATTATTATTATTATTATTATTATTATTATTATTATTGTTGTTGTTGTTGTTGTTGTTGTTGTTGTTGTTGTTGTTGTTGTTGTTGTTGTTGTTGTTGTTGTTGTTGTTGTTGTCGTTGTTGTTGTTATTTTTCTCTAATGTGAAATATATCTAATATTTCATATAACAATTTTTATGAAAACGATCATTTGAGAAAATTCTCTCGATATTTGTTTATTTAATGTTTAGTCAAAGTATTTTTATTTGGTTCCAAAAAGTTCATCACCATATAAAACATTCACAAATATTTTTTTCTTCTCTTATTCTAAACTTTTAAAAAAATAATCAAAAAATAGACAAGAGAATTTTGGGAAGATAAAAAAAAAGATGGACCAAGTACAAAATATATTTATCTCATATGGACTAAACTCTAATTGTTCAAAAAGAAATGCATCAATTCTAATAAAATGAAGAATAATATCTAAATTATGAGTTTGCACAACATAATATATGAGATGAATAAATTGCGCCGTCAACAAAGCTATATCATTCTACATGACCATATTTTTTTAGCCCCACAAATGAGAACGTAATATACATTTGAACATATAGGTCCATCAAAATAAACTTTTACCAAATTATTACACAAGTAACTTAATGTAAGTTTACAATCTATATGAGTTTGAAACTCACAACATACGTTTTGCTGAATAACAAAATAAATGCACAAACTTAAATAAGTCGCCAATTTAAAAAATATAAGTAGGAAGGAAAACATTAACACGACTTATATGAGTATTTCTTCTCTATCTTTCTTCTCTATTTTTTTTCAATACATACATGATACTAATATATAATTTTATACATATATATAATAATGTAAAGTATACATATAATACATATGTATTAAATAATATTCTCATTTTATGTATGTACATAATTTTGTTGTATATTATACATGAAATATCATACAATATATGTACATACACAAACATAAACACACAAACACACATATATATAGAAAGAAAGAGAGAAAGAGGGAAATATAGAGAGTGTGAGAGAGAGAGCGACTCTCATACATAGCAAGTATACATACTTGCCGGAGTAAATAAAAAATATTTTTGAATTGAGTTTTTTATGTGGTATTTAAACATTTCAAGGGACCCATATAAAAAACATCAGCTCAAAATAACCTTTTTGCTATTTTAGAAAAATCGGTCAAACTTTCGCAACTTTTAAAGTGTTTTGAAAGCTGCAAAATATTGACTGATTTTTTTAAAACAGAAAAAATTTTAAGTTGATTTTTTTATATGGATCCCCTGAAATATTTAAAAACCATATAAAAAATAAAGCCGAAGCATAATTTTTTTACTATTTAAAAAAATATAAAAAAATAGGTATATATACTTCGTATGTACTAGAACCTAGATATATATATATATATATATATATATATATATATATATATATATATTTACCTATCTATCTATATGTACGTACGTATGTATGTATGTATGTATGTATGTATGTATGTATGTATGTATGTATGTATATTGTTAATTATACTTTCCCCCTGAACTACATTTCATTATTCACTTTGGTACCCAGACTTTTATTTTCTGCAATTGATTTCCTAAACTTATTAAAACACTTCATAATACACCCTAATCCAAAGGTGTTAAATATTTGGACGAAAAACTGATCATTTGTCATGCAGATGAGGGTATTTTTATCCATTCTAAAATAAAGGGTGTAAGAGGGTAGTCCCCTTATAGCGTGGGAGTAATACTAGTTGAGGTGTAACCCCTATAAGTATGGTGATAAATTATAATCCAGAAACTCTTCAATGAACACAAATAAACACACAATATTGTATTTGATCAACACACAGATTGGACTCACACTACACTCGTGTATAACCCAAACAATAATAAAGAAATCTGAGAAACAACTCAACCAGAGGGAGAGAGGAGTAAGCACCCTAGATACACCTTGGCAGGAAGCCAAACACACCAACCAACCCTCATAGATCTCTAATCAGCTATTAAAAGCTTCGTAATAAATGACAACGGCGGGTGAGTAAAAGCTCTGGTTTGCAATAACTTTTCTCTGATATCCTTTCTCTCTACTAATCTCTAGAAAGAAATCTGAAAAAAAACATCCTCCCCCTCAGAAGTGGTTGAGGCACATAAATAGCCCCCCACACACTTTATGTCACAAACCTTAATTTCCTGATGGACTAGTCAGCTCCACGTCATAAACATTAAATGCCAAAACATGCCTTTTTCCTAACCACTGTGCGTCAGGGGGCTGTCATCATAGAGGTGGCTCACCAACTGTTTGACAGCCCAAAATACCATGGTGGTTTACTCAAGTCCAGATTTGACATTGCTTAGATGGTTAGTGACATCACCTAAAGTAGATGTGACATTAAGTAGATAGGTATTTGGTTCAAAACTCAACGCATGATGGAACTCAAGGCCGCTTCGCCTAAGATTCCACGATCAAAGGTCTTTTGGTGTCAGGACAAGCATCAACGCTGCCTCACTTCTCAATCCTCCAAACCAAGTCCCTGAAGTTTCCTACAGCGAGGTCTCCCGATAGAGCATGAAAGCTCTCCCAGGCCCTACCAAACCTGGTCTCTCGCGAGTACCATTTGACCTCACAATGAATAGGGCTATAATCATTATATTATTAATCGTTATAGCTTGTAGCTAATATAAAAAGATACAATGTGACTAAGTAAGACAACAATGCTAAAGGATGAGCCCTCTCGACCAGTTACCTTGCTGGAAGATTTCCCTGAGATGCCTCGCTTAAGTTGCCACGTTGAACTACCTCGATGCCTTATTCCCTTGGGTCTGCTGTATTAGTTAGGGGGATTATCTCTAATCTCGAGATTATCATCAAATCCTCTTACAAAGGGAAATTTAAAATATTTTACATTACATAAACTACAAAAAATAAGGAAAAATCTAAAAATACTGAAAAAATAAAAAAAAAATTAAAAATCTGAAAATGACAAAAAATTTATTTAAACCATTTGAAAATTAAAAAATGGGGTCAATTGACGAGTAGTCCCTCAATTTTTTTAATAAATACTTAGTTCATGTCTTATATTTTGTTCCAACAAGTCCCACACCACATAAAAATATTCACAACAAGGACATAGAAAACCTCCCTCCCCCCACCCTCGTACACTCACTCACCCCATCCCACTGTCATAGCTCCAGCGACCCCCATTAGAGCATCGACGAGGTTCGTCGGAGCTCCGACACTCATCAGAGCTTCCCCAAGGTCTATCAGAGCTCTGAGAGTAGGTAGGTGAGATGCCGCTAGCGCGAACATTTAAAAATAAGAAAATATTAGATAAATAGTTGTTTGGGGGACTAAATGAGTTAAAAGAAATAGGTGTATTTTTTTATCAAATATGTATTTATGTCGGGGACTATGTATTAACTAAACCTGAAAATTCTAATATTTACTCAAAGCCAATTTTAATAATCTAAAATTTTGAAAAGTATTGAAAACGCTTTAAAAAATCTAAAATGACACAAATAAATTTAAAGATTCAAAACATTTGTACAAAATAATTTATAAATCTGAAAAACTACAATATACTTGTTAAAAATAGAAAGGTACTGGAAATATCTATAAATTTTGGAAATGACAAAAAATATATTTAAACACTTAAGGTATTATAATTTTTTTTATAAAATATGGAACCATACTAAAATATATTAAAAATAAAAAAACACATAAATACTTCTAAAATTTTGGAACATGACAAAATATGTTTGAAAAATCAAAACATTACTAAAAATATTTTAAAAATATGAAAACAACTGAATCCATATTAAAATTTTGAAAATACTTAAAAAAATCTAGAAATTATAAAAAATATTTGAAAACTCAAATTTTAGAAAATAATTAAAAAATTTGGAAAAATACTAATTACATATTAAAAAATATTTTAAAAATTTCGGAAAGGCCCAAAAAATTAATCTGAAAATTTCAAACCCGTGATGTTCAAAAAAATAAATCTAACAATAACAAACAATCTCCAACAAAACTCAGAATATTATTTAAACCATCAATAACGAATGTGAAACTTTGGAGCCAAAAATCTCCCCCAAAAAAATTAACCCCAAATTTGGAAATCTCAAACCTTCAAACCAATTTGAAACCTTAAAAAATAAATTTAGAAATCTCAACCTCCAAACTTAAAAAAAAACTTCAAACTTCAAACGTTAAAAAATAAACCCAAATTGAATTGAAACCTTCATGCCAATTTGAAACCTTGGAGAAAAAGAAATTTGGTATGACTACTTGTATTCATTGTGTATGTGTATTGTGTGTGTTCTTGTGTGTGCCTCTAACTCACTAATCATAGACTCAAGAAAATGCCAAAACTCCTCAAACTCTAGAACCTCTTTTTTCAAAGCCGCCATCAAACCCTGAAGACTATCTCTCTCTTTTTTAACATATTTTAGTTTCTCCCTAAGAGTCTTCTCCTGTTCCCTAAGATCCTCAATCAAAGCATCATTATTTTCTCCGACATGCTCATTCAACCTAGCTTTCAACTTTAAGTTTGACCTTTCACCTTTATCGCTTACTTGTACAAATAATTAAAGGCAACTTACAACTCTCCCACATCAATCTCCTCATCTTCACTATCATCACCCTCACTCACTTAGGATTCACACTCAACGGCCTCGAAAGTGTCATGCACATGAGAAACTTTTATGATATACTACTCGATTGTCGAATATTTTCTCTCCCAAATTAAAAGACGAGTTGACGATGTTCGATTATCTCGCGTAAAACTCATCAAATAACTCACTCTTTAACATCTTAATCATCTCAAATTGTGTATTGTGGTTTTGAAGTTTAGACGCCCTAACCCTGCTAGTGCCCTCGTAAGTAAGTGCAAGAATATTCCAAGCCTCCTTTGAAGCTTCACACGCCATAATTCTATTATACTCTTTCGGTGTAGCATGTGAGGAAATAACGTAAAGACCTTTAGAGTTGTAAAGTACAAGTCCATGTTCGGATTCCGTCCATGACTCAAGGGGTTTTAATTTAGTGGCATCTCCATCTCGTGTGACCGGTAGAGTCCAACCCTTTTCAACTACTAACCACGCATGCTCATCAAAATATCCATCCTTTAAAACATTTTCCAAGTCTCGTAAACATTTCGCATTCATACCTGAGAGATCGGGTCGCAATGAAGATGTGAAACGTTCACCAATAAAACTCAACATGATAAATCTTTGGAGTTTGGTCGATATGTCTTCTAATCAAAACATGTCATAGACTTTATGGGAATCGTGATAATATTAAATCTATATACTGAAACCAGTTTTGTTCCGGGAATAAGTCAAATACACACAGACAGACTCAATAGGAAATTTCCCTTACAACCTCTCTCTCTCTCTCTCTCTCTCTCTCTCTCTATATATATATATATATATATATATATATATATATATATATATATATATATATATATATATATATATATATATATATATATATATATATATATTGTAATACTTCGTATTTTTTAGGATATAGAATTTAATTAATTTGGTGATAAAAGATTTAAATTATCTGAAGGAATTAATTAAATTAGTGAATTGAGAATTAATTGATTCCGGCTATGTTTAAAATTTTACATGGGTCGTAATTTGAGGTCAAGGTCAGAGATTTTAGTTAAATAATTCAAACGATTCTGAGTGCACAAGAGATTCCGAATAGGTCGAGATAGTCGGAAAAGAGTACTCGGGGTAGTATATGGATCTCGGAGCATTTTTAGGCACAATCGGCATGACACCCTACCTAATTAAATACCGGGTGATCAGGACTTTATCAAATTAAATAGGATTTCCATCTACTTCATTATTAGGATCTACGGACCACCTAATTCATTAACTAAGACGATGATAAAATCTTATCTTTTAAATCACCAAGTCACTAAGTGCAACGATAGACTAAAATAGAACCATCACAACATAAAAATATCTAAGCATTCCACAAATATTTGAATCCAATACTATCCGAATAAACATCGACTAAAAACATCCAAAACCAAATAAATCTGACAAGTAGAAAATAAATCACATACAATCTGAACTAAAATACACCGAATAACTATGGTGAGCAACATGATAGAAAATACAACTGAGAATTTTTTTTTTTAAACTAGGAACGAATGAAAGAGGCATCTAATCCACTCCTACAGCACTCACATATGTCGTAGTTGCGTAACCTTAAAATGGAATCAAGTCTGGCATCCCTGTGGTCGGATACCTAAAAGGTTTGAAAATATTTAATAGCAAGCGTTAAAACCCAAAACATTTTGAAAAATATTTAGCAAGTGAATTAAATTGCAGTAAATTAAAATGAATGAATGCTCTTCATATTTAAGCTAGTGTCGCACTCTCTTAAGGACCTGCTCACCCCTCAACTATTGTACACACCTAACCTTTTTCTATATAACACACCTAGTCCTCTACCCTCTAATTAATTCTTGATAATATCCTTCCTAACACACTACTATAGCCTGAGTATGTTTAATATACAATTTATAAGTTAATTATCACATTATCTTAATTAATCACTTCTCATTTGGGGCAATATAACATTCTCACGTGTTATATATATTCAATACAATTCACATCAAGTATTTTACCCTTATATATATATATATATATATATATATATATATATATATATATATATATATATATATATATATATATATATATATATATATATATATATATATATACTAGGATATGCCTGTGCCTGAAGGCACGCTAGTAATTGTTAAAAGTATTGAATCGTGTAAATTTAAGTTAATCTTTTTTGTATAACACAAATGCGTAAACAATTTAGATAATTTGGGTCAAGTTTACTTTATTTATTGGACTATCCACCATATTTAGGAAATAAAAAATACCACAACAATAGTAATTAGTATTTCTTGGACCTCATATAAACAACATCAATTTAACTCAACTTGTCAAGATACAACTAATATACAATAAATAAACTAAATTCGGGCAGAACTTATTTTGTTTATATAACTATCCGCCTTGTTTAAGAAATAAAAAACACTCAAACAACAACGATACTAATAGTCATATACACATATTGGTCATACATGTACGCATTTGTTCTATATATAAAAATTGGTTAGGGCTCTGATTTAGTGCTCTGAAGTGGCTCTTCACGTTTCCTAGTCCGCCATTGTATTGTCTAAAACCCATGTGAGGAAAACAAATGGAAAATTAGAAAATTTAAGTCAAAGTATTTGAACATATAAATATCCTTTTCAACATAACATAAGCTCCTAGATTCTCATATTTACAATCAATCCTGCAATAGCATGGACTGAAACTTTCCTGGGACTTGGGTTACAATTATGTTATTCTTGAAGCTTACCAATTCTATTTGAAAGAGTCCTGGCAAATCCTAGTCGAGGAGCTAACCCAGCTGCTGACTGGCTTGCAACCCGTGGAGAGAAGGACCTATTATATGCATATTGGATTGGGAAACTACCCCACACTCGGTTAGATTGAACATGTCAAAATCTAAGGACCTGCAATGCATAAACCAAAATCAAAACAACCTCAAAAACTAATGAGCATGTTTCATAAGAAACATGGAAGCCATATGTGCAAACGTTCAAACATTCACTTTATGTATTTATATCCAACATGGTCATATTTATAAGGCCACCATGAAAATGAAGCCTACAAACACTCACTTTAGTACACTACATGATCCACTACACATGAGCCATACCATGTGATGAACGACAATAAACAAAATCAACAAAGCAAGGTTTGTTTGATCATCGACATTAATCTAAATCCCCAATAAAAATAATCAATATCATTATCACAAATGATGATCCAACTGATCATAATAGATCAGTCGGCATTGATTCTTTTGGTATCTTGTGTCACAGATTGAGCACTGAGTATGGTGTCCATGGAATATAAAAAAAAATCAACAGTTATTAAAGTAACTTTGATAAAATGCACAATACGACTATTAGCAGAAATCACAGTATTGTGATTATAAACTGAAATTAACTTAAGTACCCACTGAAATCAAATGAAATTAACACTATCAACTTAAATTAACACTACCAACTCCATTGATTGCTCTATCCCATATTCTTTGTTCAAGTACCCACTTTGTTTGGAATGGTACTCCATTGAGTACCTCCTTTATTCAAGTATCTGCTCTGTTTGGAGGATGGTGGCAACATTGTGTTTGTGGGAGCATTTTTTTCCAGAGTATATACTATGTCACTAACTGTTGGGTGCATTTACTCTGAAAAAAATAGAAAATTACAGCGCCATCCTGTTGCAGCAGCGCTCATCTAATTGCAGCGCCATCAATCGGTTGTCATGACTGAGATCAGCAGTAACTCCCTTCAATGATGTCTTAAATACCTTGTTAACAAAAAAAAAATTCAATATGAAAATTAACTTGCAATGGCATATGAAAATCAACTTGCAATTGCATATGAAAATGAGTACCTTATTTACATACACCTCATAATATATACAACAACCACCACGTAAGTATTCAAATGAATACAAACAAACTATAATCACATGTATTAATACTCAAGTGAAAAGAAAATTAGGATTACTTGTGTATCATTACATGTCTCATTACATTCACCTTAAAATTTTATGGCAATATGGTATGTTTCCACGTTGGACCTGTAGAAAAAAATATATATCAAGTCATTACTCGTATAGCAAAATCACCAACAAAGATATCTTAGAGTATACACACATAGATGGAAAACAATTAATAAGCAAAAGAAACTATACAAAACAATTCTTCCCCCATTTGTTCGAACTTGAGTCTGTTTGCCACAACACATTTATTAAAAAAAAACTATTTTCACTTTGTGTCCATATTGTTTCCATATTTAAAAGCTACTAAAAAAACCTTCCCTATTGATCTTATAAACAAACATTCAGAAACACTGTGTTTTTGAAATACACATTCAAACTTCCCTATTGATCTGAATATAGATTCTAAACTCACAACTGATCTTGCACAACCATTTTTTAGACTTATATTTTGTTTCCATATTGATCTTTAATCCTCTTCAACTTCCTTTGTTTACCGAAACAATGAGAAAATGACAAAAAGAACAAATGGTTAGTTGAAATCATCATTCAAACATTGATCAACCTAAACCTAAATGAAAATGAAGATGCACCATCAAATTGACGATCTTTCATGTGAAGCTGTTAAATCTTTAAATCAATAAATAATTTAATGGTGGTAATTAATATAAATTGACCCCAAGTGTTTGAAGTGAAACCAAACAACCCAGTGTTTGTTCCTACCCAGATTCATTAGATCCCGTAAAAAAACCTTTGATAAAGCTGCAATCCAAAACAATAATACAAACCCATTAAAAAATCCCTTTTGATAAAGATGTTGTTGTTTCACGCCCAAAAAATAACACCCATTAATGGGTATTTTGGGCTCATATGAAGAGAAAGTGTTGAAAGTTATGCCCACAATGTTATGCACCTAAATACCAAGCGAGTACCACTACACTTACCCATTTTCCTACCCACTTTCATACCCGCCTAATAAGACAAGGCAGCAAAAAGTTGTACATTTTGCCCTGGCGGGACCCACAACAACAAGGTATAAGACTTTTATGCAGGCGGGTATGGAAAATGGGTAGAAAACTGGGTCTGCCTAGCTTTATCCATACCAAGCATTCAAAAGTCTAACTTTCAGACTTTTTGCATATAATACTAACCACAAACACATGTTCAGTCAACAACAAAAATGAGTTCAAAATGGGTTTCTTTGAAAGTAGAATTTTATGGTTTCTAAGTATCCCTCGTGAGAAGCAGAGGTTAATATTTGGTGGTAAGCAATTAGATGAAGAAGTGTTGCAGATTACAACATACAGAAAAGTCAACACTTCTCTTAGTTTTGAGACAACCGATACCACAAACTTTGATTTGAAACCCAACACAAACAAAACCAAACCACATGTGAAAGGGAATGTACACAGAGAACGGAAGACCTTTTAATCTGCAACACCAAATATTTAGATTTAGATTTTCATAACATATTTTGATCTAAATCTAAACATATTTTTTTATAACCTAACCTCGTCAGTGAAAAACTCAGTTAAGAGTGTTGAGAGACTAATGAAATTTTGATTTGCAAAATTAACTAAAAAAACTAAATAGAAAAGGATAAAAAAAAAGAGAACTGAGAAAGAGGGGAGAGAAGCTAATGTTGGAAATTAATGTCAAGTAATAAAATTAATTATTTAATTTCAATTTTATTAAATTTCGAATTTCTCATAACTGTGGTATTGATAAATATCAGATAATTAATTAGGAATGTGATAAATAAAGATATTAAAAGATTTGGGTAAACCTTATCCGTTAGTCACATGATGGTTAGTGGCATTAGTGGGAGACTTGGAAAGAGTCCCACCTCTGCTAGGTTTTCGGCCCTCTTCCCCTTATAAATAGAGACATCTACACCATCTAGAGTCATCTCAATACACACTATTTCTAAGGAGGGAGAGAAAATCCGAAATCCATTTTTTCTCATTCCGGACTGTTTAAGAAAGGAATTAAAGGAGCATTCGAGTCATTTTAATCCGTTCAACAGCGATGAACAAAGGTCAGTTTTTAAATCGTATTTTTAAGGAATTTTCGATTCTGTGATTGCATGAACATAAACATCCTGGATTCATGTCAAAACTGTTTTATTCATGATGTAACCTTACGATTCATATTCGAATTTGTGATTAACAAAACAGTATGATTTAACATGTGGTATCAGAGCCTTCGGTTTATAATCTCATATTTTCCGTTAATGAAAATTTCTTTATAACATTCTGATTTATGATCTTCTGAAAATATGGAAATCTAAAAAAAAAATTAATGTGGAAATCTGGAAATTTTGGTATATCTAGAAATCTGGAAATTTTATTTTCTGGAAATCTGAAAAAAAAAAAATCTGGAAATTTTGGTAAATCTCGAAATCTAGAAATCTGGAAATTTTGATAAATCTGGTAATCATGCATATGATAATACGAATTTATGTCATGTATGATATTAAGAACCATATTGTTATATACAGTCCTTATCCTATAATAACTGTCCCATAATTGTTCAACCCCTTTTCGTGTTATTAAGAACCCTAATGTGCCGTTAACGTGATTTTATTGTTTTCAAGTTGTGTAAGCGTTCTGGAAAACACTTTTATTAATCATGATAAGAAAACGAAACTGTTTTTAAGATTAATTATGTGAAAACTGCGATTTGATGCAAAACAAATTTCGAAAGAATTTTTTTTTTGGCGTAGTGAATAGTGTTTTTTGAAATTTTTGGTGTCCGATTGACTTGAAACTTAGTAGGTTGACTGGAAACGAGCCAACGATCGAATTTCACCGCCTTTGGCTGTGACGTAATATGTTTTTCGGCAATCCGAGTCAGTTAAGGCCCTCAAAATCTCGTTTTTGCCATTTTAGGAAAGAATCTCGAGACTTATAACTCTTTACAGAAAATTGATATTGACGTTCCGCAAAACGTTTTGGTTTTCTGGCATGTTTTACTTAAATTCTATGGTGAAAAATCATTTCTGCCATTTTTGGCAAAGTTCATGTATTACGTGTTTTTATACCTGGGCAATTATGTTTTTGAGGCATTCGAGCTACTATTGGTATCTTTGTAATTACTGATAAATTACATATTATAGTTAATATTAATGCATGATTAACTATATTTAAGTTAAGACATGTAAACAATTATTCATTTGAGTTAAGTCAAAGGCCAAACACAGGCTGAGACTACATGTACGAATAATATACTTACATTCATTAAAGACTTATTCTAATGTTAGTTATAAATTGGATTGAGGCGCAACACATGCTAATATCCTAATTAAACAACATTAGAACTACTTTTGTAAAAATAGAATAGTTGACATTAAGTTCATTAATCATGGTATTAAATGAATTAGGCAACAAACACAGATGCCAAAATTATGGCACCATGATAAATGGATTATAGGGTAATACATCTTTACAATCTGAATATTATGTGATGATTAACACAGATTCCGTGATATTCAGAATGTAGATGAAATATGCCAAAATTTTAGTCAATAATTCAATATTCGACCCTTGCAATTTTTGGTCTGTGTGAAAATTTAATCTGTTAACATTGTTATTAATTGCAGTTCCCCTTAACCTGTATTCGCAAGATCAGTCCTATTCCAAATTTAATGGAACTAATTTTTCTGAATGGAATGAGCAAATTGAGTTCAGCCTAGGGGTTCTTGACCTGGACATGGCAATTATGTGTGATGAACCCGCTGCTATTACTGATATCAGTAGCGAGGATGAAATTGTTGTCCATGAAGCATGGTCTCGATCCAATAGGTTGGCCCTAATGTTTATGCGAATGTGTGTTGCTTCTAACATTAAGACCTCCCTACCTGAAACTAAGAAAGAGAAAGAGTATTTGAACAACATTAAGGAACGCTTTCGCACTGCTGATAAATCCCTTGCTGGGAAACTGATGGATGACCTGACCACTATGAGGTTCGATGGTACTCGAACCATGAATGAGCACATTATAGAAATGACCAATCTGGCTGCTAGACTTAGAGTTTTGGGCATGACAGTGGATGAGTCTTTTCTCGTCCAATTCATCCTAAACTCCCTACCTCCTGAGTATGGGCCTTTCCAAATCAATTACAACACTATAAAAAGATAAGTGGAATGTAAATGATTTGCAAAGCATGTTGGTACAGGAGGAAGGAAGGCTTAAGCAACAGAATGGCCATGTGACTAAGGGACATGTGGCAAATCTTACAGTCAAAGGAGCTGGTTTTAAGAAGAAGTTCGGAAAGGGCATTAAGAAAGGTCTTGGGCCGTCTCATCAAGCTGAACCATCAACTGCTGCTGTGAAGAAGGAAAAGAACGACAAGTGTCACTTCTGTAAAAAGAAGGGCCATTTCCAGAGGGATTGTCATAAACGAAAGGCCTGGTTTGAGAAAAAGGGTAAACCCTTTATTTATGTTTGTTTCGAATCAAACTTTATTAATGTTCCTTCTAACACTTGGTGGATTGATTCTGGTTCTATGTGTCATGTTTCTAATTCGATGCAGGGCTTCATTTCGATCCGCAAAACGAATCCAAATGAGCATTTTCTCTACATGGGAAATAAGGCAAAGGCTAAAATAGAAGCTATTGGAGTCTTTCGCCTGATTTTAAGCACTGGATTTATTATAGATTTGGAAGAAACCTTTTATGTTCCCTCAGTTTCTAGGAATTTAATTTCTGTTTCTAAACTCGCTTTAGATGGTTTTGCAATTGAATTTAAGAACAATGGTTTTGGTTTGATTAAAAATTCTAATAATGTTGGTTCTGGATTTTTATTATATGGTTTATATCGATTGAATCTTGAAAAGAATTTTTCTGAAACCCTTGTGACCCTGCATCCTAATGTTGGTACGAAACGTACACTTGATGATGAAAAATCTGCTTATTTGTGGCATAAAATATTAGGGCACATATCCAGGCCGAGAATTAAAAGGCTCATTAAAGATGGAATACTCCATAACCTGGATTGGGCCAATTATGATGTATGTGTGGACTGTATTAAAGGAAAACAGACCAAACATACAAAGAAAGGAGCCACAAGAAGCACCCAACTACTTGAAATAATACATACAGACATATGTGGACCTTTTGATATTCCATGCATTGGTGGAGAGAAATACTTCATCATCTTTATAGATGATTTTTCACGATATTGCATTTTGTACATGTTGCATGATAAATCTCAGTTTGTGAACGTCGTTGAAATATACATTAATGAGGTTGAGAGGCAACTAGGCAAAAAGGTGAAAATTATTAGGTCTGACAGATGTGGTGAATATTATGGTAGATATGATGAGTCAGGGCAACACCCAGGCCCATTTGCTAAACTCCTTGAGAAATTAGGTATTTGCTCCCAATACACAATGCCAGGATCACCTTGGCAGAATGGTGTAGCTGAAAGGCGTAATCGTACCCTTATAGAAATGGTTAGGAGTATGATAAGTAGGACACAATTGCCTACATTTTTGTGGACACATGCATGAAGGAATGCTGTACACATCTTAAATAGGGTTCCTAGTAAGTCAGTTTCAAAAAACCCTTTTGAATTGTGGAAAGGATGGAAACTCGATTTAAGGTATTTACGTGTGTGGGGCTGCCCAGCGGAAGCTAGAATCTATAACCCTCATGAAAAGAAATTAGATCCTCGGACATTATCTTTTCATTTCATCGGGTATCCAGAAAAGTCGAAGGGATATAGAGTCTACTGTCCAAATCATACAACTAGAATCATAGAAACTGGAAATGCTAAATTCATTGAAGAAGGTGAAGTAAGTGGGAGTATAAAAGAGAGGGAGGTAATCATTCAAGAAGTCAGGGTACAAATTCCTATACCCAGAGTTCATAACATACCTGTTGTTCCTAATGCAGTTATTGCACCGGTCATTGACCCAATCAATAACAATGAACAACAAGTGAATGATCAACCAACTGAACATCCATATAATGAGACTGTAACCGATGAAACCTTTGAAGCACCACAAGAAGTGCCATTAAGAAGATCTCAAAGAGAAAGGAGATCGGCAATTCCGGATGATTATATGGTATACCTTCAAGAGACCGAATTTAACATAGGGGATATTAATGATCCAGTTTCTTACGAAAAGGCTGTAAACAGTGATGATTCAGATAAATGGGTTAATGCCATGAATGAAGAAATAAAATCTATGAACGATAATAAAGTTTGGGAGTTGGTCGAATTGCCAGAAGGACAAAAACGAGTTGGGTGCAAGTGGATCTTTAAGACCAAACTTGACTCACAAGGCAATATCGAACGACATAAAGCTAGACTTGTTGCCAAAGGTTTTAATCAACGAGAAGGCATTGATTATAATGAGACCTTCTCTCCAGTTTCAAAGAAGGACTCACTAAGAATCATATTAGCGTTGGTGGCTCATTATGATTTGGAGTTACACCAAATGGACATAAAAACAACTTTTCTAAATGGGAGTTTAGTAGAAGAAGTCTACATGGCACAGCCACAAGGCTTCATAAAGGAAGGAAAATAAAACATGGTATGTATGTTAAAGAAGTCAATATATGGTCTAAAGCAAGCTTCTCGTCAATGGTACATTAAGTTTCAGGATACCATTACATCCTTTGGGTTTAAGGAAAACACTGTTGATCGGTGTATATACCTGAAGATCAGTGGGAGTAAGTTTGTGTTTTTAGTACTATATGTTGATGACTTACTTATCGCCATCAGTGATCTTGGTTTATTAAGTGAAACCAAGAAGTACCTTTCTAAAAACTTTGAAATGAAAGATTTAGGTGAGGCATCCTTCGTGATCGGGATAGAAATATCTCGGGATAGATCACGAGGAACGTTGGGACTGTCTCAGAAAGCTTACATTAACAAAGTTTTAGAAAGATTTAGCATGAAAAGTTGCAATCTCGTTAATGTTCCACTTCAGAAAGGGGATAAGTTCAGCTTAAGTCAATGCCCTGGAAGTGAGTTAGAAAGGGAGCACATGAAAGGCATGTCTTATGCTTCGCTCGTAGGGAGCTTGTTGTATGCACAAGTTTGCACTAGACCGGACATCAGTTTTGCCGTTGGAATGCTAGGCAGATATCAAAGTAATCCGGGGATTTACCATTGGAAAGCTGCAAAGAAAGTGCTGAGGTACCTGTAAGGGACCAAGGATTACATGCTCACATATCGGAAGACTGATAACCTTGAGGTGATTGGTTATTCAGACTCTGATTTTGGGGGATGCCTTGACAGTAGGAAGAGCACTTCGGGTTATGTCTTCCTTATGGCTGGAGGAGCCGTTTCATGGAAAAGTGCTAAGCAAAGTGTCATTGCATCATCTACTATGTAGGCTGAATACGTAGCTTGCTTCGAAGCTACAAATCATGGATTATGGCTGCAAAACTTTATTTCAGGACTTAGAATTATGGAGTCAATATCTAAGCCGCTGAAAATTCACTGTGATAATGTCGCAGAGGTCTTCTTTTCGAAGAACGATAGGTATACTAAGGCTGCTAAGCATATTGAGATGAAATACCTATCAGTTAAAGAAGAAGTTCAGAAACAAATAGTGTCAATTGATCACATCAGTACGCGTGATAACATAGCAGATCCTCTTACGAAAGGACTATCTCCGAAGACCTTTATGGAACATGTCAAAGAGATGGGTCTCGATTAGTTAGACTATGATTGCTATTTTGGCTTAGTTATTTGACACCATTACTTGAATTCAATAAAAGTGTTTCTGATTTCTATTATTTCTGTCTTTTGAGAAAGCATGCATATAATTATGAATTATTGTTGACAGAAATAGTGCTTATTGAAAAGGACATTATGAGGCCATTATGATACCCAATATTAAAGGCTCAGTTGAATGAAACATTGGTGTTGTGGTACATGGAAGGAACCATGCTCTTGAATAGCATGGAACCGCCATGACTCGCATCCGTGAATCATTTGATTTAGCAAACTGAATTTATCAATAATTGTGCACCTTATGATACCTAATTTAATTATACGAATTATTAAGACCAAGTGGGAGATTGTTGGAAATTAATGTCAAGTAATGAAATTAATTATTTAATTTCAATTTTATTAAATTTCGAATTTCCCATAATTGTGGTCTTGATAAATATCAGATAATTATTTAGGAATGTGATAAATAAAGATATTAAAAGATTTGGGTAAACCTTATCAGTTAGTCACATGATGGTTAGTGGCATTAGTGGGAGACTTGGAAAGAGTCCCACCTCTGCTAGGTTTCCGGCCCTCTTCCCCTTATAAATAGAGACCTCTACACCATTTAGAGTCATCTCAATACACACTATTTATAAGGAGGGAGAGAAAATCTGAAATCCATTTTTTCTCATTTCGGACTGTTTAAGAAAGGAATTAAAGGAGCATTCGAGTTATTTTAATTCGTTCAACAGCGATGGACAAAGGTCAGTTTTTAAATCGTATTTTTAAGGAATTTTCGATTCTGTGATTGCATGAAGATAAACATCTTGGATTCATGTCAAAACTGTTTTATTCATGATGTAACTTTACGATTCATATTCGAATTTGTGATTAACAAAACAGTATGATTTAACAGCTAAACCGTAGCATACCTCAAAATAAACATCAAAGCTCAAAAAATTACAAAATGAAAATGAGAGACAGGAAATTGAAATAGGAGAGGGGGGTTACCTTCAACAGAAGAAATTAAGGAAAGAAAACCATAAGAGAGAGAAACAAAACACCACAAAACTACAAAACCAAAACAATTTAAAGTATGTGGGGATTTACGAGTTCAAATCTAAGGTTCCGAGTTCAAATATGAAAATTCTCAGTTCAAACAGAGTGAGAATGAACATAGAATAATTTATAAACAAACTGAGACAGATGTATATATGATAAACTGAGACAAACCGAGTTCCAAATCTGAGGTTCCGAGTTCCTGTAAGAATGAACAGAGAAACCCCAAAATATAACTAATTAATATGAAAATTTAATTCTAAAAGCCTAACAAAAACCCCCAAACATCATTGTAAAATCCACGAATGCCCAAACGTATACCGAGAAAATACCTCTATAAGAACTTACGTTGCAAACCTCCCTCATATGGCCAACTTCACATTCAACGTCGCCAACAATGCTAGCGTTTTATGGTGTAGGAAGGCTCTATTGACGAATACCACTGAGATATAGGAGGTTATCATAAGGGACCTTGAGTTTTGAGAGAGAGAGAGAGAGATACCACCAATGCCGGTGTTTTGTTGCTTGTTGACACGGGGGGGAGAGTAAAGTGAGGGAGAAAAATAAGGGCCCGTTTCGTTCTGTATTCAGAAAATTCGATTTAAACACTACTTTTAAATACAGTTTTAAAATTCAGTTTTTATGTTTATAAATATTAGTGTGCGTTTGTTATACTTATTTTTAAATACAATTTTTTGAAAATTTAGTAAAATTGGCATTCATTTATCTTGTGTGTGTGTGTGTTTATCCATAAAACTTTCATACATATATGATACATACATACATACGTACATCATAATTGCATCAATATATCGTGTGTATATTTAATGAGGTATGTTGGGGAGTTTAACTATATATATATAAGCATACATACATAATACAAATGCATACGTACATACATACATAAATGTATAAATACATAAATATACATATGTGTGTGTGCGTGTATATATATGTCTATATAATGATATTGCATGTATAATTCATAATAAAATTATATACATACATGAATTGATAATAGTTTTTAATACATATGTATTATATATGTATTTTATATTATTCCATGCATTAATAACACATGTATAAAACTATATATAAGTATCACGCATCTATTAATAATATTATTTAATATATAGATCTTAGTATATTATATAATTTAATAAAATATAAATCTAAGTAATTTTGTGCACATGTATATATATTTTTTATTTATAAGAATTACATACATATTAATGTATTATATATGTATAATATATATTAAGGTATAAATATATTAAAATATTAAGAATGTATAATTCTGAATTGAATAATAAAAAACAAAAGTTATAAAACACCATTATGCTGTTTTTTGAAAAACTTGATTATAACACAGAAATATAGGGCTGTGTTTTTGCCGGATCAGATCGGAAAATACCTATTCGGAAAAAATTTCGATTTTTTCGGAAATAAAATAACTATTCCGATTTCCGATCCGATTTTTTGAAAAATTAAAAAAAATTCCGAATTCGGAAAAATCGAAAAATCGGCAAAAATCGAAAAAAATCGAAAATTCACAAAATATATTAAAAATCCTGAAATTTCGAAAATTCCAAAATTTCAAAAAAATAAATTATGGATTTTCGATTACTCGAAATTCTCATTTTAAAGAAACAATGAAAATGGCTTAACCCAACATGTAAACACATGAGGATTTGGCTCATTTTTTATTTGTGTAGAAGTTAGGAGGATACTATCCTTTTATAGAGCATATTTTGGAGCCCTCTCCCTCTCCCAATCGATGTGGGATATGGGAAACTTTCAAAAAATCGGAAAAGAAATCGGAAAAATCAGAAATCGGAAAATAATTCCAAAAAAATCAGAAATAATTCGGAAAAAAACC
The DNA here is from genome assembly GCA_949130495.1 of Sambucus nigra. Classification (NCBI taxonomy): domain Eukaryota; kingdom Viridiplantae; phylum Streptophyta; class Magnoliopsida; order Dipsacales; family Adoxaceae; genus Sambucus; species Sambucus nigra. The sequence continues at coordinate 441,788,879 of OX422222.1, read as the reverse complement.
GGAAAAATCGGATCGGCATAGTTTCGGAAAAATCAGAAATTCGGAAATTCAGAATTATTTCTGATTTCCGATCCGATTTTTTTTTGGAAAAATCGGAAAATCGAAAATTGGCAAACTAAAATTTCATTCCAAATTCGGAAAAAATCGGATCGGAAAAATCGGAAAGTTCGGAAAAAAACCCAGCCCTACAAAAATATTATAATTCAGTGTTTAAAAACAGGTATGTCAAACGCATATTTTTATCAAAATTGCATTTAAACACAGAAAACAGAATTATAGTTGCAAACCAAATAGGCCCTAAGAGACGGGTAGGTATGGATAATGAGGGTAAGGGAGAGAATTGGTGAAATACTAATGTACCTTATTTTTGAATTTTGAAGACAAAGGGGAAATAAATTAAAGGGTGTGAAAAGAAGGGGAGTCCAAATTTGTAGGGGCAAAATAGGTAATCCATGAAAAGTTCATATAGATGACATCATGAGTCAAACTTGTGACATACATAAGTTTCCTACTTTATTATATATATATTCACACACATGCCGTAAATATATAGCAATCCTTCCGAATAGACACTGACCGGATGTTCACTACGATGTTATCATTTCCAGGTATACTCATCCACCTAGACACCCTGACACAATTAGCTCCTCAAATTAATTAAACAAAATAAACGCAGTGGAGACGGTCATTGTTCTCTCCGGAAATGAGGCCAAATCATACCCAAAACATCTCACCCTAACTATAGACGCTATGACCTGGGGACTATACTCTTCGTGCTCCTCAAGCCAGGGGATTTACCCACATCACGCAACCTCCTATAATATCACTAGAGGGGTATGTTTTTTACCAAATATCTAGTCACCGATATTTAAAAACACACAATATATATATATATATATATATATATATATATATATACATACTATCACACTACCGTATATATATACATTAGATTTAATCCCGTCTATACCGTGCACAAAACTCGTAGCACTAGCTTAAAATATACCCGAGTCAATATTCTGACTCCAAATTTATTTAATTACACAAGAATTAATTTATATCCTTGGTTTTCCTCAACCAATAATCGGGACTCGCTCACTTGGCCCAAAAATATAATATTTAGAATTTATCATCCAAAATTCATTTTAATAAGTTTGACACCCTTATTAATTTACTACTCCTTAGGGTTCATCTTCTCATATTAAGTTTAATCTAACACTGTCATGCCCCATTAATCTCTAATAATTTCAGGTAAAGAAGCATATTATACAAATGTTGAAATCCTCAAATCCATCCCAAACCAAACAGCACTTTGTTCGAACCAAACCCCTCCGTCGTTCGAACCAAACCCCTGTTGTTCGAACGATTCTGGGCATCGCTTGAACCAAATACAAGTCGTTCAAACTACCATGGATCTCCCCTTTTCATCTTCGTCAAACAGTTCTTCCGCCATAGGTAAGAAATTCAACCTAAATTCCCAGATTCTTTCACTATAAAACCTTTCAAACCCATACCAAACATAAATATAGGTATAATATTAGATATAGTTCTCCCCAAATCCTTACAATTAATAGATCTTTCCTAATTTATCAATTAATTCCTCAACAGTACATACAAATTAATAATTATTCTCAATCCACACCCTATTCGTATTATTCCACAAATTAAAAACCCAATTTATGTGTCAAGCCAACCCAAAATCATTTGTTGTTACACACCCACTATGATATGAATTGAAATATGAAATTAAATTAAAAGAAAGTTTTACCATTTTCCTTAGGGTTCGCAGGGTCTGAATCCGTTGGTGTGGATGATGATTTGATGAAGATTGCCCACACTTGTTCTTGATTTTGGCTCCCAATATTTCTCCAATTGCTCCCTCTTTTATCCTCTACTTACTTAGGGTTTCTTAAATGAGTTATGACTGCAACACCCTCTCACTTTTAGTTTTTATTAAGTCACTCCTTCTTTTAGGCTTGTGGGCTTTATTAAAAGGGCCCAAACACTCTTATGTGGGCTTGATTATGCCTAGAAATGCCCCGACACCCATTTACTACCCCTGGGTACTCTTTTTCGACTATTTCGACCCATCCGAACTCAACCATACACTCAGAATTGTCATCCGAACTATTTTATTAAAAGTTCTTATCTCAACCCGAAAATAGTCTATACATGACTCCCGGTTGGGATAAATGAATTCCACGTCACTATCACTCGTTATGATGTAAATAAATTATAATTATTCACTTAGTAAATTTAAATCTTATAAATATTAATCGTTTACTCGCAAGATTAATATTTAAACAAGTATTAATAATAATTCATTCAATTAAATTATGACACAAGTAATTTAAAATTAACCGACTTAATTAATTAGTAACTGCCCAAAAAATATGAGGTGTTACATACTTTCCCTCTTATAAGGGAATTTTGTTCCCGAAATTAGGTTGTACTTACGGCGAATACCTCTCGATACTGCTCTCGCATGTCATCCTCCCACTCCCAATTGGACTCATCAACGCTGAAATGTCCCCACTAAACTCTAACTAGTGGTACCACCTTACACCGAAGCTTGCACGCACTACAATCCAAACTAGCTATGGGTATCTCCTCATATGAGACATCTACTGTAATTCAATCTCCTCGAGTGGGATGTGCCAATAAAAAAAACTTCTCGCTTCTAATGTATTTCCTCAGTAATGCTAGGTGGAACACGTCGAATATCCTCTGAAGATGCTCTGGCCAACCAAGTTTATAAGTTACCGGTCACACCCTCTCAATGATAGAGAGAGGCCTGACAAATCTTAGCGCTAACTTCCTTATCATGACGAACCTCATGACCCCTTTTATGGGAGGCACCCTAACCAACACCTAGTTATCACATCCAACTCAATGGTTTCCGACCATATAGTGCCTCAAAAGACAAGCCTATGCTATGTCGGCTCTATTGTCTCTAAGTTAGAAAAGGCCCCACCTTTATGGGTGACAATTTCGTGTTGCCCAACCCGTGACTCTTCTCAAGGTAAATACCCGCATTAATCCCTGAATACTCATGTTAGACTTCAAACCCTTAAGTTACTATGACATAACTATCCTTACATTTCTGAGCTATTTGGAAACAACGCGGATTACTTAATTCCTACCGATGGACCATAAATCTCTTCGGGTACTAGGAGCTCGTTACTCCCCACCCTTCTCAACCAAAGGTGGATGACAAAATTCCCTGATAATGTCTCAAAAGATGTCATGCAGATAATAAACTATTACGAAGTATCACACGTACTCTACTAGTGGTAATTAATACTACCTATTTTCCCAATAATCTGGAATTACACATTTCTCGATTCCTCCAGAACCTAGTCGCTTTCGTCAACCATTGACTTAAAGGTATGAAATTTCGTCCCCATCGCCTCCAAACACTTCCAATCTGGGGTGGGACTGAAAGGTCTTATCCCAATTCACAACAATTTTGGACAGCACCTAGTTTCATTTCACTTATTTGTTTAAGCGAAAAGGTTGAATATACTACTGGATAGTATATCTCACCCCAACATAACAAATATTCCACGTAGGTCAATCCATTCCGCAAACCCGATGGAAACCTTGACCTCTCCGCAATTTTGGATGTCCCAAATTTGAATTTCACCACTCATGCTCATCGCTCCTGTCACTGAGAATGTCAAAATTATAAAAGCCTAATTGAAAACCTTGGATCAACCTTCTTTCATCCCTAACTGGTGTAACTTGGAGATAGCTCCACTATATTTTATTCACCACCGATCCCCATGCTTGACGTTACACCTTATGAGGGACACCTTATTCCCCTTTTTTCGGAATATACCCAAAATCATTGCCCTTGTGTTTACTCCCCAAACTACTAGGCATGTGACTAGGAGAGACTCTGTCTCTACCCAGGGGGCCCATTAGGGGCGTTCAAAAAATCGATCGAATCGACGGACCAAACCGAATCGAGCCGAATCGCCTTATTTTTGTCAGTTTTTTGTTAATCGGTTCGTTCTTGGTTTTGTTTTTTTAAAAACCGACTGAGTTGGTCCGGTCCTCGGGTTTTGAATTGATAGGGTCGGTCTGGACCGACCTGGACTGACAGTAATTAAATATATATTTTTTATATTTTATAGTGTCAATATTATGGTACTTAATAGTGTCAAATAAAAGGAAGACTGAGGCTAAAATAGTATAATGGTAAAGTCCCTAACTAAACCCTACATTTAATCAGTCGTTGTTCTTTTTTTTCTCACAAGCCAAGAAAATAGAAACTCTCTCCCTCCCTCACTAAACTTACACACGACACTGCTGCTGCTACCCTAAACCCCCACTCATGACGCTGCTGCTACTGCTGCCCCAACCCACCACTCATGGCCACCTTCACTCACGGCTGCACTTTATCACCTCAATCAACTTGATTTGGATCTATAATTAGGTACCATATTATACCCGATCTAATTTTGTTATTGAACTATTTTTTTTTATCTGCTGCTACCCCGGATTAGCAATTGCAATGGATTTTCATTGATTTTACCCCTAATTTCTATTGTTGCTGTTAAAGACACATTCGATTTTTAGCTTGGCACATATAAAAGTAGCCAACTTCTAACTAAATATAGAGTATATTGGATTTTGAGCTAATCATCTCACCTTTATCTCCAACCTCAGTCTCCATTTTGTTGTTATGGGGAATTATTAAACATACGGAATGATAATAGTAATGTACATACTGTAATAGCATCTACTGTTATCCTTGAAGATAATTTGTCCTTAAAGAAATTTCCAAGGGAAGAAGTGTTTTACCTGTCTATCTCCACTTTTTTTTAATTATCATACATATACGATTTTAGGATCGACAAACTAAATCGAACCGACCCTGTAAAAAACCGAACCGAATAGGGTCGGTTAACCGACATTATCGGTCCGGTCTTGGTCCATTTTTTTTAGGATCGACATAGTCGGTCCGGTCTAAAAAAACTTCAAAACTGAAACGGACCGGACCGCGAACACCCCTAGTGCCCATACACCCTATATCCCATGCATATTTGCACAAACCCTAGATCATCACATACGTAACGTACTTATCTCAAGTTTGGCCCCCGCATTCTTGGCGTGGCTATATCATCCGGGTATTTTTTTATCACCCCACCAATTTAAATTTACTTATTCCCGATATTGCCCCACCCATCAACTTGTGGTGCAAAAGTCTTTCCCGGTGTTTCTTTCGCAACACCACCCAGCTCCATCGGCCCTATATCTTAATAGCTCTTCGCTCAACATTTTTTCTCCACACGTTCAATAATTATCATTAAATTTAATGTCCTAGCATCCAATGAAGTTTCTCCATTCCCATCATTTATTAAGGCTTATGCATATAATATCTCACAGCAAAGCCCAAAAGAACTTTTCCCAATGCACTATTCCTTAACATTGTTGGTCTTTGATTGTCGAAGAACCCAAAGCATACACCCAAGACACTTAAATCATGTCCTTATACTCACAAGTCTAATCATTGACTCCCGCATTTCTAAAGGAGTCTTATACTACTGCGCTCGCAATATCACCAAGTCCTCAGTGCTAAATTAATAACGAGTTAAATCTCTCCGCTCCACGCTAACCCGACAAACCCTGAATCTCCTCAATAAGAGTTCATACGCACTGGAATCCAATATAAATAGACAATTGTACTCTTTGAAGTCTACTTCACAAAATACCGCCATGAGATCGACCATCTTCTATATGAGACATCACAAATATACATCATGCCCTGGAACAACGAACACGATAGTCTTGCGATAACCGCCCACCATCGCTAACCCATCTGTACTCAGGATAAAATCATAAGTGCATAATCACCTCTCATCATGGGATTACCTTGAAAAAACCCTCTCAGTGTCCACACCCACTCCTCTGCAGGTGGAACTAAAGAGAGACCCGCTACACAACGGTAAATATTTACAACTACAGTATTATTAATTATACCTCTACTAAACCCGTCTTATAGGCGGATTTAGTACTAACAAGCTATTGTGAATCGCTCGTGTCACCCAAAATAGACACCAAACACTCCGGGATAAAACTCTTAGTTTCAATCGCCGATAACATTTGCGACACAAATGGTTCCTGGACATGACACTCTTGTCTTAATTGAACAAAAACTTCAATAACTATTGCTCCTGCTAGGCATCCTGCTCCTGTCCCCTGATTCGCTGCGGACAGATCCACACATGTGTTTCTAATATTTACACTTAATACACCTCGCTATGCCCTTCCCCTTTGTCTGGTCCCACCGGCCATTTCAGGGTTGTCCTTCTCTTGGACTTGGTAGTCTTGACCCTAATTGCTACCCCCAATGTGCCTTTGGCTCCTTTGGTACCTTCAGACTTGTTGATGGCCTTGACAACCCTGACTGAACCCACCGTCACTTGGTAGAAATTCTATTGACCTCGATCATTAATTTTGTCCCTCTACTGGGTATCCCTTCCGTTGGTACCCCACTAGCACTGAAAAATCCAGTTTTACCCTTTTGTTAGATTCTTTAACTCCCTTAGCTCCCTTCTCATGAGAGCATTGGTGTAAATTTTATAAATGTATAACCTTAATGACAATGACACCAATCCTCCTAGCCGGATCTCCTATCCACGCTTGTATATTCTACCCACGGGTTTATTATTAACTTACGAACCCTTTTTTTATTCCTTATATCCCTCTCATCGAGTACGAATTTTGTGAATTTCATCAACTTCCTTCACATCTGGCCACTTCTACACCCTTCTGGAAAAAATTATTGAAATCTCCCTTTCCTCCATATTTAAGCAACTGGTGAGAGGATTCATAATAATCTGCACTCTAAATTTCTCGCTATACATGGTAATCTTCCCATAGATATGGTGACTGACTCCCATCACCCTACGTTGTTCCCATGAGCAAACATCTATGCCTAGAATTTTAACTTGAGTGTCACTACACTCCCCTGCATATGATCCCAATTGGATGTTCTCCATCCATTGGTAAATCACCCTTTCGCGCCTTCCTCGAATTCTGGCTAATTGTTCTTCTAAAATAAAAATCCCCTTCGACCCTCGCCCCTTGTTATCTAAACTTGGGGTTTGAGTTATGCGCCATCATCCTTTCCAAAATTTCTAGGTCAATAACTATTCCCCAGCGGTTATTGTTCAAACAATATTTATGGTGACTCTTAGCACGTCACTGTTCCCAAAATACTTTATGGATTCTACTGAATCCTCCTCTCTAAAATCCTTCTAACGTCAACGCTTGTCATTCTAAAATGTTCGATCTGCCACGCTAAATCGAAATTGTATATGAATCAGATCATCCATACTTAATAGCAGGAGAACATAAGTCGCATAGTAAAAAGGAATACAACAATCCAATAATAAGGCACTATATCAAAAAACGCTAAGCTAAAATGTGAAAAGACACACAGAGCCTAAGGACACTAGAACATGATGCTCTGATACTATCTGTGACACCCTACCTAATTAAATACCGTGTGATCAAGCCTTTATCAAATTAAAAAAGATTTCCATCTGGTAAATTCTTAACATCACTATCAAAAACATATTACTACGAACCACCTTATTTATTAATTAAGCCATGACAAAATTTTAAATCACCAAGTCACTAAGTACAACAAGAGACTAAAATAGAACCATCATAACATAATAGGATCTAAGCATTCCATAAATATTTGAATCCAATACTGGTTGAATAATCATCGACTAAAAACATCCAAACCAAAATATCTGATAGGTAGAAAAAAACGTCCCATACAATCTGAACTGAAATCAACTGAATAACTATGGTAAGCAACATGATCAAAAATACAACTGAGAATATAATTTTTTTAAACTAGTAATGAATGAAAGAGGCATCTAATCCAACTCCTACAGCACCCATATATGCCGCAGCTGCGTAACCCTGGAATAGAATCAAGTGTGACATCCCTTTGGTCGAATACTTAAAAGGTTTTGAAAATATTTGATAGGAAGGGTTAGAACCCAAAAAAATTGAAAAATTATTTAGCAAGTGAATTAAATTGTAGTAAATTAAAATGCATGAATGCTCTTAATTTTTAAGCTAGTGACGCACTCTCTTGAGGAGTTGCTCACCCCTCAACTATTGTGTACACCTAACATTTTTTTATATAATCCACCTAGTCCTCTACCCCATAATTAGTTCTCGATAATATCCTTCCTGACACACTATTCAAGCCCGAGTATGTTTAATATACGATTTATAAGTTAATTATCACATTATCTTAATTAATCATTTCTCATTCGGGGCCATATAACATTCTCACGTGTTATATATAATCAATATAATTAACATCAAGTATTTTACCCGTATATAAATATTTGTACCATATATACGTATCATCATATTACAACATTCACACACATGTCGTAAATATATAACCATCCTCCCAAGTAGACATTCACCTGACGTTCTTTACGATGCTATCATTTCCAGGTATACTCATCCACCCGGACACCCTAACATGGTTAGCTCCCCGAATAAGTGAAACAAACTAAACGTAGTGGAGGCGGTCATAGTTCCCTCCGAAAATGAGGCCGAATCATGCCCATAACGTCTCACCCCTAACTACGGACGCTATTAATTTGGGACTATATTCTCCCTTATCCTCAAGCCAGGGGATTCACTCACATTGCGCAACATCCTAATATAGCACTAGAGGGGTATGCTTTTTACCAAATATCTAGTCACCGATATTTAATATCACACACAATATATATATATATAAAATAAGATAGCTTGGTTTTTGAAAATGTGTACATTTTTAAGGGTGAGGATGAGTGCCACATCAAAAGACATTTTACCAAAATTAAGGGTTGAGATCAATTCTTACAACTTTCATTCAAAATTTGAATTTTAAGTTCACTTTTTCATTCTCCCTTAAACTTTTTGATTTCCCCCATATTTGACTCCCCCCCCCCCCCCAATTCCACCTCACACGGCTCTCCAACTCTCTCTCTCTCTCTTTTTCCACTTTTCTAACTTTTGATTTCTATTTTATTTTATTTTCTGCAGATTTCTCATGGAAGTTTCAACGGAAATCCGACGCCGGCCCCCTCCGGAGCCCCCTGCCCGACCCCTCCGGAGCCCCCTCCCGCCCCTGGTATACCCCCTCTCCTCTTCCCCACTCACACACACGCACACACAAACACACACACGCACGATAATCCAGCGTCGACGCCAGACGTAGCCCCTTCCCCCGCCCCCTCCGTAGCCCCCTCCCGCCCCTGGTAAACCCCCCTCCCCGCTCACACACACGCCCACACAAACACACACAAACACACGTCTCCCTCAACTTCTCCCCCTAACCCTCCCAAAATATACTCAGCTCAAAACAAACGGTTACACACCTAGGGCTAAGATCGATCGTCTATAAATCTAAGGTCGGATCTATTTTGTCGAACAGATTTCGAAGATAAAAGTCGGTAAAAGGGACGATTGGTGATTGGTTGTTTTTGAGTCACAAGGATTTAGATAGATTGGAGCAGCTATGGTCGTTGATGAACTGTTGCTTCCCCACTCACACACGCGACCTCTGCCCCTCCCCCCCCCCCTCCCCCTTCCCCACTCACACACACACACCCACACAAATGACACACCCACACACACTGTTACCTTCACCTGAAAAAAGGTGCCCCTCCCCCCCCCCCACACACAAATATCACACCCACACCCACTGTTACCTGCCGACGAAATTGATGTCCCAACCAAGGCACGTGTGAGTTTGAAGCACAAAATTTGTTACAGATCCAGGTTCGCAACTTAAGACACCTTTGGTTTTGAATTTTTTTTATTTTATTCTTTATGTGTGTGTCTTAAAAAACATTGGTGTTTGACTTATCATAATAGGTGATAGTGTGAGTCTCCGCCGAATAAGGTAATTCAAGGTATGCTCTTATGGGTTTTTGAATTTTTTTGTTTTAATCTTTGTGTGTGTTATAAAACATTGGTGTTTAAATTTTTTGAGACTTTTTTCCTATTCTCACTCTCCCATCTTCATATTTCATTTTCACAATTTACAAAAATCTATTATTATGTCCAAAATTGGTTATATCTATATGTTAAAAAAAACACTTTATTTATTGTTAAAAAAATAGTAAATAGTTTAAACAGTAAATAAAAAATATTAAAATCTATTATTAAAAATATTAAAATATGTTATTTTTATAAAGGTTTTTACTTATTTTTAAATGTTTAAATTGAAACAATTTTTTAAATCGTGTTGATTTTATTGGGGTGGAAAAAAAGATTTCATGTCATGTGTCGTGTCCTTTTTTAATTGAGTTGTGTTCGTGTGTCGGTTAAAAAAATGATGTGTCCTGTTGCTTTTTTCGGTTCATTCATTCATGTTGGATTAAAAAAAATAAGATTTTGGGTTGAGTTTTAATAAAGATGTCTGTGTTAAGTAAAAATAATAAGATGTACTGTTACATAATTTTATTGGCATGGGAATATTTGACTAACTATTTTAATTGACTAACTATATTTTTTGTTTAGTATCATGTCACATTTTGAAAACTACGGATAATTATTTTAGTGGAACATGTGGAACGACTTCAGTTCATGTACATGTGATTGTTTTTACGAAATTTGTTTCATTAAAATATTTGTTAGATTTTACTTTTGAGATTATTGAATATTGTTGGATTGGTTGTAACCCTTTAAGAGGGTGGATAGTCCAATAAACAAAGGAGACTCTGTCCATTTTTTTTTAAATGGACAATTTATTTATTTGAGGCACAATGTCAATGCAGTGGATTTGTGAATGCAGTGAATATTTTGTATTTCATATTGTATGTGAATGTTGTTGGACAAAGGAAATTTTTATGTTTTTCGATTACGTACTGTCAAATTTTTTGCCACTTCGTGATTATGTACTTTGCCACTTCACAATTATGTACTTTAGCATTACACAAAATAATTATAGGATTGGTGGGATGGATGATATTTTTTTAACTAGATCTTTGTTTAAAGTTAGTGCAACATATATGCCATTTTGTAAGAAAATTTACTGTCAGGATATTTCTGGTATTGAAGGCATTATTAATTTATTTGTCCTTTTTCTACTTGATTGTGTCATGGGATTACCAATAGTATTTATATTTGTAGTATTTGCAACATAGGAACAAATTTTTTGTGGTGTAAGCTTAAATATAAATATTGTGCTAAGGGATGCCCGAAAATTGGCATAGTGTTTAGTTTGTTTAGATAAAAACATTTATTATTTTGGCATAAATTTATTTTGCGTTTAACCAGGTCGTGTTTAATAAGGTTGTGTTGTAAATAAAATAAGTTATAGTGTTGCCAAATTATAGACAATATAAAAAATATTTTTTACAAACTAAAAATGACCTCAACCAAAATATACACGACACGACATGAAATATTAATGTTTACCTATCTCGAACATGACCCAGTGTTTTTTTAACCAAAAATGAACTTGACCAAAATAAACACGACACGACATGGGATTTTATTACCAATCACGAACACTACCGTTTTGCAGGATAGTCCTATAAATAACGGATATTATGACCATTTTTTTTAATTACACTTTGTTTTGTCGGGGAACGAAATATTTGCCGTTTTGTAACTATGCTATTTGAAAATTTTGTCGTTTCGTGATTACGTACTTTGAAATTTTTTGAAAATGTGCCTTCAGGCACGAACATACGCTAGTTGATATATATATATATATATATATATATATATATATATATATATATATATATATATATAATTTAATCCCGACTATACTGTACACAAAATCTGTAGCACTGACCTAAAATATACCCGAGTCTATATTCTGACTCCAAATTTAATTAATTACACATTAATTAATTTATATCCTTGGTGTCCCTCAACCAATAACTCGGACTCGCTCACTTGGCCCGAAAATATAATATTCAAAATTTATCAATAAGTTTGACACCCTTATTAATTTAATTCTCCTTAATGTTCATCTTCCCATATTAAGCTCAATCTAACACTGTCATGCCCCATAAACCTCTAATAATCTCACGTAAAGAAGTATATTAAACAAATACAGAAATCCTCAAATCCGTCCCAAACCAAACATCACGTTGTTCGAACCCCCCCCCCCCCCCCCGGTCGTTCGAATCGAATCGTTGTCGTTAGAACCAAAACCCTGTCATTCGAACGACTCTGGGCGTTGCTTGAACCAAATCCAAGTCGTTCGAATGACCCTGGATCTCCCTTGTTCGTCTTCGTCACACCATTCTTCCGCCATAGATAAGAAATTCAACCTAAATTCCCAGATTCTTTCATTGTAAAATCTTTCAAACTCATACCAAACATAAACCTATGTATCAAATTAAATATAGTTGTCCCCCTATCCTTACAATTAATATAGATGTTTCCTAATCTATCAATTACTTCCTCACCAGTACATACGAATTAATAATTATTCTCAATCCAAACCCTATTCGTATTATTCCACAAATTAAAACCAAATATGTGTGTCAACCTAACCCAAAATCATTTGTTCTTATCACACCCACTATGATATGAATTGAAATATGAAATTAATTTAAAAGCAAGTTTAACCACTTGCCTTAAGGTTCGTAGGATCTGAATCCGTTAGTGTATATAATGATTTGATCAAGATTGCCCACACTTATTCTTGATTTTGGCTCCCAAGGTTTCTTCAATTGCTCAATCTTTTATCCTCTACTTACTTAGGATTTCTTAAATGAGTTATGGCTGCCACACCCTATCACTTTTAGGATTTATTAAGTCAGTTCCATTTCTAGGCATGTGGGCTTTATTAAAAGGGCCAAACACTCTTATGATATTTTTTGCTTTTTTAGTTCTATAGTTTGTATTCTTCTCTTCTTGCCACTTTGGAGAGGCTTTTTCTCCCTATTCAATAATAATCTAGGGGGTCCTATCCCTCTTTCATTAAAAAAAAGCACTCTTATGTGGGCTTGGTTATGCCTAAAAATGCCCCGAAATCCATTTACAACCCCTGGGTACACTTTTTCTACTATTTTGACCTGTCCGGACTCAACCGTATACTCAGAATTTTCATCCAAACTATTTTGCTAAAAGTTCTTATCTCAACCCCAAAATAGTCTATACCCGACTCCGGATTGGGATAAATGAATGCCACGTCGCTATCACTCATTATGACGTAATCAAAATATCACTAATCACTTAGTAAATTAAAATCCTATAAATATTAACCATTTACTCACCCGATTAATATTTAAACAAATAATAATTAACTTTATTAAATTACGACAAAAGTAATTTAAAATTAGCCGAAATAATTAATTGATAATTGCCCCAAAAATACGAGGTGTTACAACCGGCCTTACATGGGGGTGTTGGAGTCATTTGCACTTAGGCCATAAGCTTAATTTCGGGATTAGAAATATAAAACCTACATTAGGGAGTTTATGGTAGACGCAACTCAATAAGAAAATGCTAGTTTTATAGAGGGGAAAAGAAGGAGAAATTGGGAGAGCTTTTGGGAGCCAAACTAAGAGAAGATGGGTGTCTTCTTCGTCAAATATTCGTCTGCATCAAATGAAATCATACCTCATGAATTTATCCAGGCAAATAGTTAAACTTTCTTTTAATTTAATTACATCATTTTGATTCATATCATAGTGGATGTGATAAAGAAATTCGTTTTGAGGAGTGGGCTATTATATGAAATGGGTTTTGGTGATTTGAGGATATTGTACAAATTAAATATGAAATTGATGATGGATTATCATATAGGATTGTTAGAATATGATGTTTACTCAAAACCTAGCAATCGAACTCGTGTAATTTGGATTGATAGAATATAATCTAGGATGAGATTTGTATAAACTGTTATAAACCCGATTCAGGAAGTATTTGGAAAAGATCAAGGTTCTAAAAAACGTGGGGCATGATCAAGGCGTGGAGGTCAAGCCTTAAGCCTTAGAAGCCTAGGCGGGTTTAAGCATAAAAAGGCGTTTAGGCCTTCTTAATATATTTTAATATTTTTACACCATAACAAGGCTATTAAAATAATAAAATTGTACATATCATAAAAATATGTCTGAATATATGAAGATTAAAATACTATTTGATTATTTTTTATGAGATAATGGTCCGGTTAGCTAAAAAATTCTTTAAAAGGCGATATCGTTTCACTAAAGCATTGTTGTTTTTAGAAAAAAAGTGCACCTTAAGGGTTTTACTGAGCATAAGGCGTAAAAAACTTAAGGCGAGGCGTTTCGCCCAAGCCTTAAGCCTTAAGCCTAGGCGGAGCCTAGGCGGGTTTTTTAGAACAGTGGAAAAGATATAAATTAATGATGTTTGATGATCAGCATGATGTTTAGAATTTGTTTGGAGCGGGAGAGATCGATTGAGTTCTGGGTTGAGAATCAAAAAGCTTAAGGGTGTAATAATGGAGAAAAAAGAGTTGGAGAGACGGTTATGTACCCAGGTACAACGAACCGGTTCGGGGTCAGGCTGAACCGGCTCAGGGGCAGGGGGTTAAAACGGAGGATTTTCCAATGGAATTTTAAATGTAAGAATGAGAAAAACTTGCTGGAAAAGTTGTATGACATTTCGTGGGAATAAAGTAGGGAGTTAAATTAGTAACGGATTAAGTGAAATAAAATTCATGCAACCTGATTTACAGGCCAAGTAAATGTGTTTGGGTATTATAGTTGGGTGACTATAGTTAAATAGCAAAGCAATTAAGGTGTGATTAATTAAATTACAAGTCGGGATATAGACGTGGGTATTGTTGGTCTAGTGCTACGGGTGTTAGACACGGGGTAGCCGGTTTAATTTATTATAGATATATATAATAAATTATAGAATATTAAATTTAATGAGGGGTGCTAACCTTATTAGTGGGATTTTGTGTAACAAATTTTAAAGGGTGAAGATACGGACCGAATGAGTGAGTATGGGTATTGTAGTTGGGTGACACAAGTTTAAATGAAAAATAATTAATGTGTGATAATTAAATTATGAGTCGGGATATAGATTTGGGTATTTTTGGGCTAGCAGTACAGTGGCCGGGGGGGGGGGGGGTAGGCACAGGTTAGTCTGATTTTTATTAAATATATGTATACAGTTAGTGTGATATATATATATATATATATATATATATATTGTGTGTGTGCATTATAGATATTGGTGTGAATGATATTTGTAAGAATACATGATAGGAGGTTACGCGATGTGGGTGAATCTACGGACTTGAAGAGCAGGGAGAGTATGATCTCCAGGTCATAGCGTCTAGTATTTATATGTTGTGATTCTTTTTTAAATAAGACGTCTTGGGTATGATTCGGTCTCACACTCGGGGAACTATGATCGCCTCCATTATGCTTATTATTTTTACCGAAGCTCGAGAGTGAGTCTGACTTGAGGTAACTTGTTAGAGTGAGCATACTTGGAACATGATAGCATTTTAGAAAAAGCATTCGGTGAGTTATTACCTAGGAATGAATGGTTATTATACGTGACATGTGTATGAATGTTGTAGTATATTAGTATGTATATAATATGAGTAGATAATTATATACGGGATTAATACATAAGTGTGAATGTATTTCTTACATAACTAGTGTGAAAGTTATATGAATTGAAAAGGGTTTCCTATATGACTAGTGTGAACGTTATATGATTTAATATAGTTAAACCGATTAATAAGTTAATGAGTGGATAATTTAAAAATCAAAGTAATAATACTTGAGTTAGAGTAGTGTGGTGGAAAGAGGTGTGATATGACTAGTTAGGTGGGGTAGCATAACTAGGAAGGTTAGATGACAATTGTTAGGTGTTCACATTAGATGAGGAATGAGTTATACATCAAGAGAGCGCGACACTAGCTTAAATATAAAGAGTGTGCATGCATATTTAATTATTGCTAACTGCCTACTAAATATTTTAAAAATATTTCACTTGGGCTCTGACCCATGTCAAAAAAAAATATTTTCCAAAACCTTTAGGTGTCCAGCAACTGGGACACCCAACTTGAGGATTCTATCCAGGGATGCGTCGCTGCAGCTCGTGTGGAAGTTGCGGGACTTTTCTATAGACAATTCGTTCATTCATTCCTAGTGTAGGGACTTTATTTTAGTACTCATTTGGGCATGTCGCCCTCAGGTCTAGTATTCAGTTTATTTATTTGACCTTGTGTCCGGTTAATATTTTAGTTTATTGTTGGATTTTATTGTTGAACCGATAGTTGATTCGGTTATCTTTATTTATATTATTCATTTGTGTTGGATTCAGTTATCAATTTGTATTGATGATTTAGATTATTATTTATTTTCGCATGTTGTTAATTAATGAAAGTTAAAATTTGACACCGATCTAATTAAATTACTAGGTGGTTAGTGACTTTAAAAATATTTTCAACAGTGATGCTGAGAATGAACCATATGAGACCAACGTTTTATTTTGATCACGAGATAACCACCCGGTATTTTAGTACGCATGGTGTCACACACACACACACACACACACACACACACACACATATATATATATATATATATATATATATACACACACACACACACACACACACACACACACACATATATATATATATATATATATATATATATATATATATATATATATAGAGAGAGAGAGAGAGAGAGAGAGAGGCTCATGTGCTCACCAAAGTTTGCACATCATTTTTTTTTAAAATTGAAAAAAAAAGTTTGAAGACAGTTTTTTTGTGTGATACTAAAATATTTCAAGGGACCCGTATAACAAAATCATCTCAAAAAAACCTTTATTTGCTATTTTTAAAAAATCGATCAAACTTTCGTAGCTGTTAAAGCATTTTAAAAATTGCGAAAGTTTGACCGATTTTTAAAAAATAGCAAAAAAAAGTTTTTTTGAGTTTATTTTTTATATGGGTCCGTTGAAATGTTTAAATATCACATAAATAAATTCAATTTAATTTTTTTTAACATTTTAAATAAATTGGTGTGTGCCAGCACGTATGCAAACTTGGTGTGCACATGAGCATCTCTCTCTCTCTCTCTCTCTCTCTCTATATATATATATATATATATAGCCTGAAGGCATGGCAAAAATTTCGAAAGTACATAATCACAAAACGAAAAAAATTTCTAAAGTACGTAATTGCAAAACGGAAAAAAATCCGTTCCCCAAAGTATGGAATATTGTATAATCAAGTCAGAAAATTTATCTCATAACACAAAAGTGTAAAAAAAATTAAAAAAAAATTGGGTAGAATTTACTATGTTTATATAACGATCCACACGGATTTAAGTGTAAACAATAATTATTTCATTTTGTCCTATAATGGTATACTATTTTATTAAAAAAGTAAAACATTTGGGCAAAATACCCTTTGTTTATAGGACGATCCACCGTGTTTAATGAATAAAAAATAATCAACGACAACAATACTAAGTGTCATGGATCTCGCACAAATAGAATCATACCATCAAATACTTTTAAGTCCGAGGTTATTTTTTATAACACAAATGTCTAAGCATTTTTAAATTGGGCAAAATTTCCTTTACTTATAGGACTATCCACCACCCTATTTAAGAAATAAAAAATAGTGAACCAATTTAAATAGTCGGCAACAACACTAATACACATCCATATAATGACCTAATAAAAATTAAAGGGTCAAATTCCATTAATGGAAAATTAATGTCAATTCATATACAATTCATCTCAATACATGAGGAAATTTTAAAAAATTTAAGAATTGTCATCATGAATATGATTTATAGTCAAGTACACTAGTGGGTTGTAATTGCAACTCGATATCGTCGAAGTCTGGCTTAAAGGCTCTCCAAGTTATCATACTTTCTTCGTATTCTAGTATCATCATTGTAGGATTTGAATTATCACACTTCGCAAGGGTTGGTTACCAGAGTTCGTAGCAGTTCAAATCCTTCGGGTACTAAATACATGATTCCGCTGAACATCTTTCCTCCTCTGGTTCCCTTGAGCAATCTATAATGAAAGGCAGAATTAGTATTTTGTAATGAAGTGTTAAATCGCAAGAAATAATGAGAGGCAGAATTAGTATACTAATTCTTACGTTCCGATTCACGATTCATAAGGTCTCTAATTTACGATTCGATTCACGATTTGACGACTATGGTTTTGTGTCATTGGAATATATTTTGCTCAATGACTATTGATTTAACATGGAATACTGTGCAGACTGACACGTGACAATATAATCAATTAGATTTTTCTATGCATATTAATCTTAATTTTTAATTTTTTTCTTTCAAAATTTTTTTGGGTACTCTAAATAGCATATCATTCCGTATCATTGGATACCGTGTCTGAGTTAAAGATTAGGTGTCCAAGTCATAGATGACAACTGAGATATTGAACTATGCTAGGGAATTGAACGATGCTAGGGGATTGAACAATAGTTTATGGGATTTCTTGCCTTTTATCCTTTAAAAGAAACATGTAAAAGAAGTTACTAGTATAGACCTGTCTTCTTTAGGGTCAATTGCATCATTTTCATCACCATGAAATAGCTCAGAGGAATATGATCCAACCTCTTCTTCCTCTTCCTCTTCCTCTTCCTCTCCCTCTTCTTCCGCCTCTTTGGTATCTTCATGCAATATGGGTTCCGGAGATAAAACTTGAGCATCTACATGCAAAAGGTAATGTTTACTGATTTTTCCAAACAATACAAACCTCCACAACTAACGCTGATGATAACAATAAGTCATACGCTTTTCATCATGATCATTATATTCCTTTTTAGGTGTTAAACCCTGATCCTTTTCTAGGTTATCATCACCACTCATTGGTTGCTCGACATCTTGGCATGAATTTCCATCAGACATGTCGGTAATTGCAACAATTAAATATCAAATGAACTCAAAAAAACGTTTGTGACTGGTTGTCAAGGCATTTGAGAATGTTGAACAGAAGTATCTTAGCCTTGTAAATGTGGAGACGTTTAAGAACAACTTCCCAATACTCAACCACCTTAGCTGTGCTAGAACGCATCTGTGACTCAATTTGTGATTGAAGAGCTTTCAGTTCAGCATATTTTTTCCCTTCAAGTAAATTCTTGACATCTGCTTCGATATTGGAAGGCAAACCCCTTTCTTCAGCAAGCAACTCAACAGGAGGTTGCTCTCCACGCAATATTCAAAATTAAAGTAAATTATTCATGTTTTTTTCTCATAGTTTCTTGTATTACTATGCTTAATTGATCTTTGGTTACTGTCATAAAGACAACACACTAAATACCATGTATCATAGAAGAAACTCACATGATCCTTGGTTACTATTGTAAACCATGCCCCTTTTTATCATCGTAGAAAAATGTGCGAAAAATGAGCCTTGATAGTTATCAATGGATAATAAATAATCATCCCACTTGTTTAAGATTCAAGGTATATTTAGCATCCAAAGTTATTACTCCAATTTTGATAATGAACTGGAACAAAAAATGAGCCTTCAGTACTGTTAACATACACACATATATATTTATCACCCTACTAAGTTGTATTGTACAGTGATAGTACCTATAGAGGAATGCAATTAGCTTCCCCATCACATTGTTGTTCGAAAAAAAAACTCACATTCCATCCAACGAAATACTGACCATATGTAAAACTGAAAACCAAACAGAAGCTAAATTATTAATCAGTTGACAATTGAAGATCAAGCATAAGGCAATTACAGTTGGACCATCATGTATATACTCTTCTATAGAATAAGGCCTGGTTTCTACATCCAAATGCACCAATATATTCCATAGTAGTTTGTCCACAACATTTATCATCTGTAGCTCCAATACAAACATGGTTTAAATAAATATAATTGAATCAAAATATACCTCTTGAACACTGTTGGAGCATATAATATTAAGGAGAAATGTATTTGAAGTAATAGAAACAAAAGGGATTGACTTTTGGTGTAGAATGCACATGTATCCTTAATATGTCCAAATATCCCATTGTACTCCCGACAAAAACTTCAAATCACAAAATTAAGAATGGAGATTGTTAAAACTAATGAAGATAGTCATTCAGTAATTATTAAACGTTATGATCCGGAATGAAGATTTCATTCAAAAATTATTTTTGAAAATGGAAAAATAATTTACAGGTGGAAGATACAAATAAATTTTAATCCAATCATGCAACTGATATTAATATTAAGCAATAAACTATATAGATTATGAAGAGATAAACTTTTTTAAAATATGCATACAACACAACACAAAATCCTAATAAAATCATGTGCATAATTAAAATACAACCTAATAATTGATGAGCATTGTTGATGTAAAAAATTAGATTATATCTAATTATTTAATCACAGATAAAATAAATGAGACAAAGAAGTTTTAAAGTGGTTAAGCCATATAAGAATGGCCTACGTCCACTGTTTCTGTTATTGCTGAGTGTTTGGGAATTCTCGATTACAAGTCTTCTCAAGAAATTCCGATCCCCCTTCCAATGAGGGTAATACAATGTATTTATAGCCCTGAGGCTGTAATGTGACAGGGTAATACATTAAATGTTGTACATGTGAAAGGGTAATGCATTCAATGCCCCTTAAGTGTATACGTCTGAATGATAAGCATTTAATGAACAGTCAAACTGTTGGTTATCCTGCTATTAATGTTTTGTTCGAGGTGCAGCTCGGACCGCCTAAGCTGCTCGAACCACCTAAGGTCCTCGGTAATCAAAAGTTCCTCGGTACTCAAAAGTTCCTCGGAGAGTTCTTGTAGGTCGGAGCGTCTGAGTTCCTCGGGGATGCAATGTTCCTCGTTGTAGTATGGTTCCTCGGAGCGTCTGATTTCCTCGAAAGTGTTTGTTGTTGCCACGCAAATTGTCACGTGTCTTCACTCGATTGAGCCATGTCAGCAGACTAAATTTTGTATCAACAGAAGCCCCCAATGTTTCATAGATCAAAATTTGAGGAGTGTGGAACATTCTTTCTCGGAATATGGTAGTTTTAAATGGTCCTCCCAATTTTTAGGAGTGTTTCCCTTGTATTTATTTTTCCTTCCAAATTCATAAAATCAGGCTTTTTTGAATTTATATAACCGCTTCGATTGCCGTGCCCTTTTTGTCTTTTTAGCCATCGGTAGCGTAACCGTCTCTTTTCGTACTCATTACTTTTTCCTTTTTCCAAGGCAAGGTATTTAAGCGTCATAGGCAATCCCATCGTCTTCTACTTTTTCAAATTTGTATCTTCGAGTTTTCCATTGTCTTACTCTCTTGTGCGTTCATCCTTTTCATCATTCTTTGTCAACAGATCCACTCTTTTTCTGTAAGATCTTCTTCCTTCTTCTTCATTTCCTTCTTTCATCATGGTTTATCCTGTAGAATCGATTGATAAATTTTGCTCTGATTTTTCTATTCCCTCCTGGGTTATTTTGGAAGAGCTTTATGAGCCTTCAGACTATTTTCGTTTGGCTGAGGGACATTGGTTCCCTAGTCTCTTTGTTGCTGAGTGTGGGTTTTCTTTTCCTCCAAACCCTCTATGTCTGGAATTCTATCAATACTTTGACGTGGTTCCTGGATTTTGCATCAGACTGTTGCTGACGAGCAAATTAGGTCGGCTTTATATTTGCTGCAGTACAAGAGTTACACCTCATCTTTCACTGCTCGTCCGGTGATAAGCGACGCAGAACCAGTACCACCTTCTACCAGCTATTCGCCCGAGTCACACGTTCCTTTAAGTGAAGGGATGAAGAAAATAAGGCCTCCCACCCTTTTTGAGAAACTTGCCTCTGGTGCTAGAGAGGCAAAAAGAAGTAAGATTGACGTCCCAGGAGAAGGGACAAAGAAAGTTGATGCATCTTCTTCGGCTGCTCCTGTGAAGGTGGTCGAGAAGCCCCCAGTGGCCCCGAGCAAGGCTGCTGCTCCAGGCGAGGTCATGTCATATCACCGACCAAGAGTTCCTCCTTGGTCGAAACTATTCATGTTCCCCCGAGGAAGCTAAAGAAAAGCTCCTCGGTTAATTTGGCTGACACCGTCTCTCATCCCTCGACTAGTGGAGTTCCCACTTTTGTTCCCCCGAGCTCTGCTATGAGCTCGATGAAGACTTGGATCATTACCGAGATCCAAGGAATTAAAGAAAACCTTCCTCAGGACACTGTTAGTACACTAGCAGCTCATCACATTGCTTCTGTAAGTCCCATAGTCTTAAATTTTCATTCTTTCCTTTTCGTATCTGTCTCTGACTTGCTTTCCTTTTCTTTTCACAGTTGGTGAGCTGTTTTAACACAATTTTGAAGAAAGACGAAGCTATTAAAGCTTCAAGTTCGTCGTCTGGTGTAGATGAAGCTTTGATGGGCTTGGGGCAGTCTCTGAAAGATTCTCGCCAGAAATATGCTGATGATAAGGCAACTTGGGAGAAGAATCTTGCTTCGACTGAGCAGGAAAAAGCTCAGGTTATTGGGGTCTCCAAGGAGTTGGAGAAAAAATTAAATAGTCTGGAGGAGAAGAATAAAGAGCTTGAAGTGAAGCTCAAAAATGTTGAGGAGTTTGAAGATAAACTCAAGGTTGCTGAGGAGGAGTTAAGTCGACTTCGGGAAGTAAGTCGTCAGAAGGAGGAGGTTGAGAATAAATTAAAAGCTACTGATAACCTTCTTTTCGAGAAGCTTTCCTCGGAGAAGACAAAGAGGAAGTTGGCTGTGAAGAAATCTTTTAGCGCTGGCTGGGATAAGGGGTGGAACAAAGGCTTGGATGCCATGATGTCGCAAGTCGAATATGGCAGCCTAAAATACTTTAGATATGGGTGGATCGCAGCTCTTCAGGAGATGAAGGTTGATGAAACTTCTGAACTCTTCCAGTGACACATCCCTGGTCCCCCTCCAACTCCTGAAGAAGAAGAAGAGGACGAAGCTGCCTCTGAGGAGTCTTCCATGGTGATGGGAGATCAAGTTTCTCATCCCCCAACCATCCATCGTACTAAAGAGAAACTTCAGCAACTCGTTACTTCATCCGAGCAATTGCCAGTGCTCCCTGAGCAACTCTCTATTCCCTCCGAGCAACCTACCTCCTCGTCCCAGCCTCCCGAGAAAGTTTTAGGAGACAAGGAAAAGGTGTAGAGTTGTTCGGGTTTCTTTCTATTTTATTTTTCTTTGTCAAATGTAACCCTGAATATGTAACTCTGAACTTTATGATATAATAAAATTTGAACTTTTGTTTATGCATACCGTTGTTTCGCCTCTTCATGCTCTATTTGTACTCTTATTGATTATTGCTTTTTCTTCCTCTACTAGTTTTTGGCCAGGATGGAATTATTGTCTGCTCATGATACAAGGCTGTTACGATAATGCAATGAATACTTTAAGGCTGGTCACACAGTTCTGAGTGTAACACAAATCGTCGACATCCTCGGCCAAGATGCTTCGGAACAAGCAGTTAAAGCTTACCAATATTTGAAGTGTCTGATTGATCATGCGGTGGCCAATAATGTAGCTTATTATGATATGATTGAAGATCTCCAAGGCACTCTTGAAGACCTTCAGCAACAGTATAAGGAATCCACTACCCTCTTGCATGAGGGGTACGAGAAGAAGTATCAGCAAATCACTGCCGATAAGGGATACGAGAAGCGTTTTGCTCCTTACGACGTGCGGGAGAGAATGTTGAAAGCCGAGGTCGAGGGGCACAGGCAAATAGCCGAGTTATTGGAGCAAGAAAAACAACTTGCAAAGAGAAGTATCTCAATTAAAATCTGTTTCCTCCACCTCAAATGCTTTGGTCCCAGTGACTGACGAGGGATTCTCGTTCTTGGAGGTCGAGAACGCCAACTTGAGGGATGAGTTGGAAACCTTGAAAAGAGCTGGCCCTTTTACATCTTCTCGTGGACGAGCAAGAGATCCTCGGGGACAAGCAAGAGCTCCTCGGATTCCTATCGAGGAACAGAGAACTCAATCTGCTCTAGAGAACCAGGCCTTCCAGCTGATGGCGAAGAACCAGGCATTGGCTGAGATGTCTAAGAAAATCAGGGACTTAGAAGAGCAGCTTTCTACGAAGAAGTCTGTCTTGGAGGATAAAGAACTTTTTATCAAAAATCTCCACGAGCAGCTGGAAATATTGACATATCAATTCCACAAGCAGCCCAGGGAGTTCTGGATGGCTGGCTACAAAGAGGCTCTCTACCACTTGGATGATCGTATCTAGAATGCAAATAATGAGGGCTACAAGAAGGGATGGTTGAATGCCTTAGGTGTGCTGCAACTCGAACAGGGTCATTACCTGTGGGATTACCATAATACTGGGCTGCTCGACCTACCAGTGCCCCCATTCAAGCTTGATATGAGTTGGATCCCTGCTCGGGCCATCCCTCAATGTCTGATTTCCAAATACCTCGGCGATTACATCTCCATTCAAATGTTGAGATATCTCGTCCAGAGCATCTACTAGATCGACCCTCTGTGATGAACATCAGGACGTTAAAAGATCTTAACTTCATAAATTCTCCTCTTGCTTTAAATGATCCTCCTGCTGGCGAGGAACCTGTTTCAAAAGCAGAGGGGAAAAAACCAATAGAGTAGGAATATTGATGTAATAAATTTGTATTTCATTCCTGATGTATTTTGTTCTACATTTAATGAAATAATTTTGTTTGCAAATCTTGACTGCTATTGTTTTATAACACTTTACATCTGTGCATGTGTATCTGTTAAAAAAATAACAATATTGTGTTATTTGTCGACCAACTTATTGTCGAGTAGTTTGAATTTGTGGTAATCATTTGGCAAAAACGATGTTTTATTTCTCGACCAACTTAGTAATAATTTAAAAAGTTACGAGTATCTAAAATTTTGCTCGATCACTTTCTCGTATTCATAAAATGTTTCCGACCAACCAAGGTCGATAAATTTTCCTTTTCGACCAACTACAGTTAGTGGGTTTTTATTCCCGACCAGCCATAGTTAGTGGATTTTTCCTCTGCGAGCAACTTTGGCACTTTCTGGAATAACTTTACCTCCCGACCAACCTTAGTTGGCATTTTCGAGAATATATTTACTTCCTAACCAATCATAAGTTGGCATTTTTAGGAATACATAGTTTTACTTCCCGTAGGAATACATTTACTTCCTAACCAACATAAGTTGGCATTTTTAGGAATACATAGTTTTACTTCCCGTAGGAATACATTTACTTCCTAACCAACATAAGTTGGCATTTTTAGGATTACATAGTTTTACTTCCCGTAGGAATACATTTACTTCCTAACCAACATAAGTTGGCATTTTTAGGAATACATAGTTTTACTTCCCGTAGGAATACATTTACTTCCTAACCAACATAAGTTGGCATTTTTAGGAATACATTTGTTTCCCGACCAACCTTAGTTGGCTTTTTCGAGAATAAATTTGAGTAGTCCGAGTTTTGCCGAGTAGTGTGTAACACTAGTATTCCCCGAAAAACTTTCAATAAAGGAGAGAATTTGGCAGAATATCTTCATTTTATTCATACTGACGGATTTGCGTTACATGAAAATATACATCACTGATAATACTTGCGCAGGTGCTCTGCGTTCCATGCATTCTTAAACTCCTCCCCCTCTAAAGTTGCTATTCGGTAAGTTCCTGGTCGAATAACTTCTGTAACTTGGTATGGTCCATGCCAGTTTGCCTCTAGTTTGTTGTGCTTTTGAATCACTTTCTTTAGCACATAATATCCTTCTTTCAGGTCGCACTTCTTCACCCTCTTATTGTAGAACAAAGCTGTTCGTTATTGGTATGCAACATTCCTGATGGATGCTTCTTCTCTAACTTCCTCGAGCATGTCTAAATCCAATCTTCTCATTAAGTCGTTGACAGGGGAATTGAAATTCAGTACCCTGTGTGTTGGGAGGCCCAACTCGGCAGGTATAACAGCTTCACTTCCAAATGCTAGCATATATGGAGATTCCCCTGTTGCTACTCGGGGAGTAGTTCGGTAAGCCCAGAGTACTGATTGTAGCTTGTTGATCCAATTTTCTTTTGCATTATCCAGTTTTTTCTTCAAGCCATTCAGCAACGTTCTGTTTGTCCCTTCAGTTTTTCCGTTGCTTTGAGGATGGCCTGGCGCTGAGTGGATATTCAAAATGTTTGACTGATAACAATAGGCAGCGAACTCCTCGTTATCAAATTGTGTTCCATGGTCTGTGATGAAGGCATGAGGAAGACCATATCGATAAATGATGTTCTTCCAAATAAATTGGTACACCTTGTCGTACGTCATATCAATGAGAGAATCAGCTTCTATTCACTTAGTAAAATAATCCACTACGACGACGAGGTATTTGAACCTTCCTCTAGTCGTTGGCAGTGGCCCGACCAAATCTATTCCCCACATGGCAAATGGCCAAGGGGAAGTGATGGGTGTCAACAATTCTTATGGAGTTCTTCGGATGGAGGAAAAACGCAGGCACTTGCCACATTTCTTGGCATAGGCTATACAATCAACCCTCATCATCGGCCAGTAATATCCCTACGTCATCACCCTTTGCAAAAGCGTCCGACCTGCTACATGGGCTCCATAGGACCCTTTATGGATCTCTTCAATCAATTCTTTCACCTCGGAGGGATGTACGCATCTTCGAAAACCTGCCATAATTCCTCGTCTATATAGAATACCGTTAGTTAATACATACCGAGCAACTTTAAACTTCACTTTTTTGGCTGCGAGCTTGTCAATTGGTAATTCTCCTTCCTCAATATATGCCCTGATAGGATCCATCCAAGATGGTCCTAAATCAAGGGTAGTGAAATTCGTCATCAGATCTTCGTCTATGCTTCGACTAACTAACACTTCAATTGGGATTGTTCTTCATAGCTCGGTACGAGTAGCAGATGCTAATCGAGTTAGGGCATCTGCTCTTGCATTCTCCATTCTTGGTATTCTGACCAGCTGAATAGCAGCAAATTCTGATACCAACTCCATCACTTTTGCATGATACTTGATCATTAATTCTCCTTTAGCTGCATATATTCCCAACATTTGATTTACGATCAATTGAGAATCACTGAAGACGATAACCTGCTGTGCCTCCATAATTTTTTCCAAATTAAGATCTGCAATCATGGCCTCATACTCAGCCTCATTATTGGAAGCTTTGAATTGGAAACGCAGGGCGTATTCTATGTCGACCTCGTCCAGACTGCTCAAAACTATCCCTGCGCCACATCCTGTAGTGTAAGATGAACCATCCACATACAGACTCCATATAGGTAACTCGTCTTTAAATTTCTGATCTGACAGAGTTCCTCGGTGGAAAATTTGTTGCTTCCTTTCACCATTTCCTGATTTTTCTTGATGTTCGTCGATCATCTTTTCTTGCCCTTTTACCAACCTGAGCTGGTCTGAGCTTGAATTTGATGATCCTGTAACATTTACTTGCCCTTTTACCAAGCTAAGTTGGTCTGGTCTTGCATTTGGTGATCCTGTAACATCCACAGGTTGATCAGCGAGCAACTTTTGTTCCTCGGGGGTATCAGGATAGGTGAACTCTGCTATAAAATCTGCTACCGCTTGACCTTTTAGCGATGATTTGGGTTCATAGACTATACCATATTCATCGAGTTCTATTGCCTAGCACATCAATCTTCCTGACTTTTCTGGTTTATGAAGGGCTTGCCTCAATGGCATATCAGTATATACTACTATGGTATGAGCCTGGAAGTATGGCTTCATTCTTCTACTTGCCTCAATCAATGCTAGTGCTAATTTTTCCAGCTTTGGATATCTGATCTCTGCTCTTCGGAAGGCCTTACTTGTGTAGTAGATCGGTTTTTATACTCCATTCTCCACTCTTATCAATGCCGAACTGATTGCATTCTCGGACACTGCCAGATATAAGTATAATTTTTCTCCCGTCACTGGCCTGGATAACAGCGGAGGTGCTCCCAAATATTTCTTCAAGTCTTGGAAAGACTTCTCACATTCATCATTCCACTCAAAAGTTTTTCTGAGCGTCTTGAAGAATGGAAGACATCGATCAGTTGCTCGCGATATAAATCTGTTGAGTTCTGCTACTCGTCCTGTAAGACTTTGCACCTCTTTCTTCGTCGTTGGAGATAGCATCCCTAATAGAGCTTTGATCTTTTCAGGATTTGCCTCAATGCCTCGTTGATTGACAATGTACCCGAGAAACATGCCTTCTCGTACTCCAGTTGATCAAAATTTTGACTTAAGTCAACAAGATGATCGGTAACTTTCTTGCTCTTTGTCAGCATATCGTCAACATAGACTTCCATATTGCAACTGATTTTTTCAGCAAAGACCTTGTTCATCAGCCGCTGATATGTCGCACCTGCATTTTTCAAACCAAAAGGCATAACATTTTAACAATAAGTACCACTATGGGTAATGAAAGAAGTACTCTCCCTGTCTTCAGGTTTCATTTTAATTTGATTATAGCCAGAATAAGCATCCATGAAGCTCAGCAGCTCGTGTCCCGAGGTAGCATCCACTAGTTGATCAATTTGGGGCAGTGGAAAATGATCCTTTGGACATGCTTTGTTGAGTTCGGTGAAGTCTACACACATCCTCCATTTGTTGTTCTTCTTTTTCACCATCACCACATTTGCTAACCAGTCTGGATATTTGACATCTTTAATGAAGCAAGCTTTCTGGAGCTTCTCGACTTCCTCCTGTATAGCTTGATTCTTCTCGGGACTGAATACTCTTCTTTTCTGCTTTACAGGCTTGATCTCCTTATTCACATTGAGCTCGTGTTATAAGAAATTTTGGGTCTATCCCGGGAATATCCTCATGACTCCACACAAAAGTTTTCTTTCTGCTTCTTAGGAAAGTTATCAATTCCTATTTTAATGACGCTTCCAACGACGAACCTACTTGAGTAGTTCGTTCAGGATGCTCTTCGTTCAGAGTGATGTTTTCAGGAGCTTCCACCACTTGACCCTTCACGAGTTGCGACTCATCTCTAGGATCCAATGTTTCAATTTCTCCACCTTCATCCACTTGATAGGTAGTGGTCTTTTTCCTTGATTCCTCCACTTCCTCTTGCTCGACGGATGAATAATAGCATTCCCGAGCTACTTTCTGATCACCTTTCACAACTCTTACTCCAAAATTTGTTGGAAATTTTAGGCATTGATGTACCGTAGATGGTATATCCTTGAACTTCTTCAATCCTACTCTTCCCATGATGATATTATATGATGATTGAACATTCTTATCCATCACGAAAAGCGTATTCTTTCTGTTCGACAAGCAGGCCACGTACCAATGAATATATCCAATTTGATCGTCCCAAGTGGAAATACTTTCTCGCCAGCAAAACCGAGGAGAGGTCTATGATACGGCTCCAGTTGAGATAGCTTTAGATTTAAACTGTCGAAGCACGAGTAGAACATGATGTCTGTCGAGCTACCATTATCGACCAGTACTCTTGAAATCATTACCTCCTTCATCCTCATTTTGATCACCAATGGGTCATCATGAGGATACAAAACTCCTGCGAGGTCATTCTTTGAAAAACCAATGACCAATTTCTCTTTGTTCACCTTTCTCGGGCGATCCTCCTCAGCTAGATTTATTTGTTGAATGTACGAGCAAGCTTGATCCTCACAGAGGTAAGCTTTTCTCTCTGTAGTAAGGTCTCATCCTCCTGCATCTCCACCTGTTATAATATTACAGTCAAATGACCCAAAGCGTATTGAAAATACCTCTCGTTCTGGCTGCATTGGTCTCTTGGAAAGATCGGGGTCGTCTTCTGGATCAACTTCATAGTTTCTTTTCTTGTTCTCCTCTGCTCGACGAGGAGATCTAGACCTCTCTCTTGTTCAGTCGTTGTTTCTTTTTTCGCTTCCACGATCAACATACTTTGCCAGTTTTCCTCATCTGATGAGTGTTTCAATCTCATTCTGAAGAGCTATGCAATTTTTGGTCATATGGCCATGATCTTTATGAAACTCGCAATACTTTGCCCTATTCCTCCTATCAGGGTCTGCCTTCATTTTCTCCGGCCAGTTTAATTCCTCCTTGTTCTTAATTTCTTCTAGAACATAGTTGATGTCCTTCAAAGGAGTATAATTATCGAATTTCTTCATTACATCCCATGCCGACCTAGTTTTTGAATGTTTGTCGTTACCATTGTTCTTATGCTCTTTCTTCTTAGCTTTATCACCTTCCTCCTTGGTTTCTTTGGCATCCATGTTCTTCTTCGCGGCCATAATCTCCTCGGTATTCATAATCTTGGACGCTTTTCCCATCAGGTCTGATATGGTTCTAAGTGGATCTTTGGCCAAAGTGTAGTACAACTTGTTGGGTAGTAGTCCACTCATCAAGGCGATAATCGCTGTCTTTTCCTCATAATCAATGACTTCGAGTTTCTCGTTATTAAAACGAGTTATATAATCTCTGGTACTCTCACCAGCTTTTTGTCTAACACTTAACAAATGCGCTACTTGTTTAACTGGCTTTGCCCCAAAACAAAAATTCTCAATGAATAACTCGGGAAGTTGAAGAAAAGTTGAGATCTTACCCCGAGGAAGATTATTATACCATATTTGAGCAGATCCTGTAAGAGTTCCCGAGAATGCTCTGCATCTCATCTCATCTGGAACAGCATAGATGTCAGTTGCAGCTTGGTATTGTTCTATATAAAGGACAGGGTCGGTCTTTCCATCATATTTGGGGGTCACAACAGGTGCTTTAAACTTTGATAGTGTTGGAAAATCTACAATGGCCTGGACAAAAGGTGTTCCTCGAACAAAAGTTCGTTGTAGAGGGTTCTTGGCTTTAGCCATTTCCCCTAATCTATCCTCCAGCCTCTGAATAAAGCCTTTCCATGCATCATATCCTTCCTCGGGCCTGTTGGTTCGAGCAACTGATCGAGTTGATGTGGCTTTCTGGGATCTATCTTAACGAGCAGCTGGTCGCGACTGGGCAGATCCTTCCCTTAAATCTGATGGTCGTCAAAAACTCCTCGATG
This sequence comes from Sambucus nigra, assembly GCA_949130495.1. Taxonomy (NCBI): domain Eukaryota; kingdom Viridiplantae; phylum Streptophyta; class Magnoliopsida; order Dipsacales; family Adoxaceae; genus Sambucus; species Sambucus nigra. The sequence continues at coordinate 441,757,898 of OX422222.1, read as the reverse complement.
AGACTTTAGGAGGAATTCTACTCCTTCTAGGTACTAATCGATCAAAAGGTGATACCCTGCTTAACCTCTTTAGCGTACTAGTCCTTTCTGGAGAGAGATTGATACGTTGTTCAGTATTTATGGCTCGCACTGACGAAGTTCATCCAGGTTGATAAGAAAAATATTTAGATTCCTCAGTACGATATGAATCAGTACGCCTAGTACGTGAAGAAGGTAAACGGCTATTTCTTTGAATACTTCGCAGTCCTGAATGGGTTGGTGCACCTCCATGGAGGGTTTGTATGAGTTGTCGCATAGTTTCTTGCATGACTGTCTGACCCTGAGCCAAATTTGTCATTATTCCAGCCAGATCTTGAATATTTGGCGGAGCAGATGGATTTGGAGGGCTTCCAGTGTTTCGATTGCTGGATTCTGGAATATCAGCCATTTGTGATGAATTGTTTTCGATGAAAAATGATATTACCAGTCGTTTCCCACAGACGACGCCAATCTGTTGATGTAAAAAATTAGATTATATCTAATTATTTAATCACAGATAAAATAAATGAGACAAAGAAGTTTTAAAGTGGTTCAGCCTTATAAGAATGGCCTACGTCCACTGTTTCTGTTATTGCTGAGTGTTTGGGAATTCTCGATTACAAGTTTTCTCAAGAAATTCCGGTCCCCCTTCCAATGAGGGTAATACAATGTATTTATAGCCCTGAGGCTGTAATGTGAAAGGGTAATACATTAAATGCTGTACATGTGAAAGGGTAATACATTCAATGCCCCTTAAGTGTATACGTCTGAATGATAAGCATTTAATGAACAGTCAAACTGTTGGTTATCCTGCTATTAATGCTTTGTTCGAGGTGCAGCTCGGACCGCCTAAGCTTCTCGGACCGCCTAAGGTCCTCGGTAATCAAAAGTTCCTCGTTACTCAAAAGTTCCTCGGAGAGTTCTTGTAGGTCGGAGCGTCTGAGTTCCTCGGGGATGCAGTGTTCCTCGTTGTAGTATGGTTCCTCGGAGCGTCTGATTTCCTCGGAAGTGTTTGTTGTTTCCACGCAGATTGCCACGTGTCTTCACTCGATTGAGCCATGTCAGCAGACTAAATTTGGTATCAACAAGCACAAACTTACTACATATGAAAACATACCTTAGTTATGTTTAGAGACGTGTACTTGTTAACAGAACACAAATAATAGTTAGACAAACCAAGGTTAAATTGAACAAACTAAAAAACTACTTTTATTTATAGTTGTCTTTTATTACAATCACAAAGGTTCTGGACAACTAAATAGAGTTAAGGGAAAATTCAATCAGACCATAGAATGAATTCTCTACCTTTATAGACGTGTTAAAACACCACCATGACAACAATAAAAATATCCAACCCCACTAAGTCATCACGCCACACTTTAAAAGCACCACCGTAGCTTTAAAAGTAAATACTTGACAAAATGGAAGATAGAGAAGTGTAGACAGGAAACACCCACCTAACAAACTTTCAATCTTCTTAGTTGAACCTGGAAAAACACCTTGAAACCAAACTTAAACATACAAACCCCAAATAAACATAGGTAGATAGATGAAAATGAGAGTAATTAAAATAAATACCAAAATCACATGAAACACCACCAGCTACATAACTGAGAAAAGAAACTGCCTATGTTTATATGGGTTTTCCACTAACAAATTTGGAGTGCAGTGAAAAATTTGCAAAAAAGGTATGTATATATTATGAATAATAGAGAGACGTAAAAGGTCGTATAGAGATGGAGATAAGAAGTTATAGAGAGTACCTGCAAAAGAGAGAAATAATATCTTGACATAAGGTGTCACCATTTGCAGCAGGTGAGTGAGAAAAATCATGCTCTAAAACACATATATTAAATTGCACAAAAATGGGTAAGAAGATATTCCGAGAATCTGAGATTGGTGGGTTCTGCGCATGGGTTAGGGAGTAGATGGAGACAGTACATCTGGAAAGGTTCATGTACTCGGTTCTTGAGAGTTATTGGAAGAAGTACCCTTTGCTTGTATGCCTAGAAAAAAATCATATTTAACAAATCCCCTACCCCACTGTGACAACGTCTGGCCTCATTTTATCGACATTCAGCATGGTAAGCATCCCCCACTCTGTTGCTTCTTCTACTTCTGTCGATGAGCCAATCCTGTGTGTATCTTCCTCTCCCCTGCCATTTCCATCATCCTTGTCTTGCCCAACCATCTTCATAGCTACAACACCTTTTTTAATTTAGACTAACATTAGTAAGTAAGCGAGACATGTCTCTTTAACAAAAACAACTCGGGCATCAAAAGTAATAGGCATTTAAAGACTAAGAAATGTTGGATTAAAATCTGATTCATGATTGTGAATTTTTCATAGCTCTATTAGGAGTTTATTTATTATATAAAGTCAAACAAAAAAATGAAAAACAACATAAACATAAGGAGAATAACATGGGAAGGAAATTTGCATATTCTGTAGGGATAAAATCTGTCCTTTCTGCTACTGTTTCATCAGCAGTATCACGAGTTAACAGAGCAAGAAGAGGAAATAAGACCTAAATGTTTTTTCTGAAGCTAGTCTAGTGGTTGCAAGTTTCATATTTGTATAATCAGTTCGCATAATCATAATGGACAGAAAGGACATGAGCAATTATATTTTTCTTGCTGAAAAAATAAGCACATATAAGTTGATCTGGGCATCACATCACATTACATCCGACTTTCAGAATCTCTCTGTGCAGTCCAGTGGTAATGATGATATCGATATTGTATTTGAGAATGTGGGAATCACTAATCCAAGGAAAAAAGAAACAACATGTGTATGAATGGACATCTTCCTCCAGCAATCATAAACCAGTCGATCCCTTTAACACCATGAAGTCGTCATTGGGTCAGTGGCATCATTGTCTGAGGTAATTCTTAAAGGTCTTCTGTTTGTTGCGTCTATACCATTGTCTGAGTCTAGTTTTAGTCATTACAATTATTGTTTTTCAATAAAAGACATAGACTTTCATTTGGCATTTCATCTATTTAATGTCATTACGTAAAAAAAAGACTAACTTGAATGATAAAGAGAGATAATATCCTAAATAAACCCAACGCAAAATACAAATGAATATAAAAGTAGTCTATAGGTATGGTTGGCTTGGATGATTTTGTGAGGGTGGTTTGCAAGGTGATATGTGTGCATCTATAGGTAAACAACCTTATTTTCATTTTTATTATGTTTGTTTTGTTGGTAAAAATTCAAAAACATAACAAATTTTATGTTTATTTTGTAGGACCGGAGACGACGAAGGTGGAAGTGTTGGCGATGACAGTTATGATTAGACATAAATGTCTTTGTGATTAAACAACTTCTGCAATTACATTATCTTCCTCCACAGCCTTCTCCATTATCAAAATGGCATCCTAAAGGCACTTCGTAAGATTGAGCACATGAGTGTGATAAAAATTCTTAAGATGAAATAAAGGGTAAACCGAAAAAATAATCCCAAAACTAAGTAGTTTTTTTTTCCCCCAAAAAAACTTGAAACTATTTTTAAATACAGAACCACAGAAGAAAAGAGGGGGGGGGGGGGGGTAACTTAAAGTGAAAAGTGCATATACCTAAAACGAAATACAGAGCTATAAAAAGTTTTATATTTTGAGACTATAATTCAAATATTTTTCTATAAAAAGAGGAAAATATAATAAGGAAGCCTATAAAATCATAATTCAAATAAGTTTCATAGTGAAATAGGTATGTTTTGAGATCTAGAGGTCACTGTTTCAAGCAATACATGAAGTTCTTGCAGCCTTCCATTCCCCCAAAAAGATCTCTATATGTTTGGAACAGGAGAATTGAACAAACCACACAAATATATCCCACTAATTTCTTTCAAAATATCACCTTCAAGGCACTTTGTAAATTATAAAAAATAAAGGAGGTCATAAAAAAGGGATACATCGTTGTTATGTAGAAATTTATTAAGAACATGGGAAGGGCTGGTAATACATGAACTAATACAACCATCTTAACCATTGTTTACAACCCCATACCTAAGAAACCAGTAAGAACGTAGTACAAAAACCTAAATGCATAATACATATTAGTATGTACAAACATAACAAAAATATAATATCAGGGGTTTCAAAATTTCTATTACAAATAATAGTTAGTTTAACAAAAAGAAACAAAAATAAAAGAGCAGTTCACCACATAAAAGAGAAGAAAGTATTATAATAAAGAATTGTTGTTGTTCTTCATAAAATGTAGGTGAATCAAGGGTTAAAAGGGGGAAACAGGGGTAGGGAGGGATATATCATATCGGATGCTCAAATGTTGATCATAAAACCCCTAATTTTTAAACCCCAAAACTAAGAATTATTTAAAATAATGTGGGATCTAGAATCCCTAATTTCATAACTTTAAAACAAATAAAATGTGCTAGAGTAAAACTTCATAACTTTACCAAATCTCTTAAATGTGATTCTCTTCAATTTCCATACCATAGAACCCCTTCACAAACCCTGAAAGAGTGAGAGATGGAATTATGAGAGAGTTAATTCTGATCTAAGATGAAATTATGAGAGAAAGAGTTACTCTCTGTCCTGTCCAACAAACGTATAGCACCGAAATCATCCCTTCGACTCACGATCTGAGATCCATTGACTCACAATCGTAGATAATAAAATTTGTGGATGAATGGTAATCGTTACCATCGACTCATGCTTTGAGATCCAAAATCACCAAAAAAATATCGAAAGTATCTGTTAGACCCATTGGATCCAAAATCGAAAGCAACGTGAAGCAAAGAAAAAGAAAAAAAATACCAAAACCCTAAATTACAAACAAAAAAAATCCCTTACCAAGGTGTGGGTGCTGGAAGCTCTGAAGATTATTATTTGAACAAACCGAATATGATACATGTGTATTGCAATCCATAGAAAATGAAAAAAAAGATACATGTGTTTTAGTTTTAGAAACCCTAAGTCAGTGGTCTTGCAATCCAGACAAAGCCCATTTCTTCCATTTCTTCAAATCCTCACTTGACAGCGAGAAGACACTTGTGAGATAGATAGAGAGAGTGAGAGAGAGGTCATGGGAGAAGAGAATTCGGAGAGAGGAAGGGGATAAATGTTCGAGGGTCGAAGGGCTACGTGTGATAGGAGAGAGACAGTGGAGAGAGGTAGTGAGGGCAAGAGGTTGAAAAGTCAAATCAAAATGGGTATAATACCCTTTTACCATTCTTTTTGAATTTTGAAGATGGGAAAAAAGAATTAGGGTGTGTTAAAAGAGGGAAAACTCAAATATTAAAGGGGTAATAATGGTAAGATGGGTATTTTAATCTCAACCATTAGATCGTTGCCTTGGTGGCTCAATCCTAGACCCTGATTAAGTTATCAACTTATGGAATAGTAACCAATATAATAAGGAGTAGAATTTTGGTTACTATTCCATAAGTTGATAACACAATTAGAGGTGAGGATTGAGTCACCAAGGCAAGAAATGGAGGGTGAGATCAATATTAACACAATAATATTGTGTACCTTACCACACCTTATTTTATACTTTAATTGTAATTACAAATTTATCCCACTAAAATTTAATTTCCCTTCCGATTTACTCTTAAAATTTTACTTTAATTCAAATATAAGGGGTATTTTTGTAACACAACAAAAAAATGGGTACATTCATCCTCACACGATCTCATCCCCCCTCGGTCCATGTGCTCTGTAAACCATTTCTCTATATACCATACTACACCTCTTTCTCTCTCATACAAATCGCCACTACCAAAGTCTCCCGCATACCTCAAGCCATGTGCTCTGCAAACCCATCTCTCACTCTACCGCTCACAAAAATCATCAAAGCTAATTTCGCACTTTACCCCAGCATGGTTCGTTCTGTCAAACGATGAGTTTGGGTGGAGGAAAAGTGAGTTTCAATACCTTCTTCTCCTCTACCCCCATGAAAAAAGTCTTTCACTTGATCTTCTTCTACCCCTCCATTCATTTTTTTTTTAAATCATGTATGTGTATAGCTGCAATCAGGGATTTTATCTTTTGGGTTTTTTTAAATTAATTTTTTGTTACAATTTATGGCTCATTAGTACTCTCTCTCTCTCTCTCTCTCTCTCTCTCTCTCTCTCTCTCTCTCACATTGCGAGTTGAAGGGTTTTTTGTTGTTAAATATTGTTTTTTGTGATACATTTTGTTTTCTTTAATGTTATTTTTGTTTTTTTGTGCAGATTGAACCCTAATCATGTTCTAATTTGCATTAAGGTATACTCTCTCTTATCCATGCCTCTTCCTTTCATGATTTTTTGGTTTTGATGAAGTTTGTGGATCTAAATTTAGGCGTCTGTTTATATATGCTACTAATTTTTCACACTTTTTAGCGTGTTTGAGTCTCAGGAGCTTAGTTATCCAATTAGTTAAAAAATATTGTCTTTAATTACACTTCTTATTTGAACAAGAGTAAAGACCAATACTAGCTTAAAATCTTGAATTTGGTATTGTTATGGGGTTTATTTAGTTCATAATAGGGTTTGTGGGGTGTGATTTAGGTGTTGAGTGTATACTCTTTGTTCTTGGGGGTCTAATATTTATGTAATTTATTGCACTATCGAGAGACATGATGCTTTCAATGTAATATCGGTTAATATTAGTGTTACAAGAGAAAATAAGTTTAATATGGTTTAAATATGTATACGATGTCTGTTCAATATTGGGTGCATTTGAGTTTTTATGAATTCATAGTTAGTTAGACATGCACTATTATGGGGTTCGACTTTTGAGATGGTGGAATGCTATTGATTTTTATCTTAAAAATTAGCATAGCGTTATGAAGTTATCGTTATTTGGTAATGATATATTTTTTTATTGAAGGAATAGGAATCATGGATACGGGTTTGGGACCGAATTATTGATAGTGAACGGTTCGGATGCAAGAGAGTGACATGGCCTAATGGTAAGATACTATTGAACAAAATATTTTGGCGAGTCATAAAACTTGGAGACTTCATGTACTCGACTTCTAACTGGCAGCTGAAACATTATGTGAATCGTACATATACTTTGTTGACAATATTGTTTAATTTTCTGATGTAACAGAAAGACTTATATATATTGCTTCTGATTCCATGACTTCATATTATTGGCATTGGACTGAATTAAAATTCTTGGAATGGCAGGAACTTAAAGAAATATTCTCTCCCTTCCTCTGTATTTCTCTCACTCCAAAATTACTATTCACCAACGTTGTCGAGGTACTATGTGCTTATGTACTCATTTTAGAACTTCTTTATAATTTAAAGTAGTATATAAGTTCTTTATTTTCAATGGCCTAACGGATGACCTTTGTTCTCAATTGCAATTTTTGGTTGGTGGGTGACTTAAATTCACAGGAACGAGGTAACCATCAAGCTCAATGTTAAGTTGAATTTTTTTTCGTTATGTTGTTAGTTATAGAGTATATTTTAGTTGCAATGAATGAGTTTATGTTCTTTTATGTAGATAATGAAATCAAAACTCCCTTGTGAGGATATGTTATGTTCGGTTCAGTTAATGCTCATGTTCAATTCACACATTAGCTGTTATGTTTGGTTATTTATGTTTTCTTAATCTTTTATATTCAGTTATGTTATGTTTTCTTAATCTGTATTTTACTTCATGAAATTGTATTAGCCTCAATGCTTCTAATCAATTCTTGCGCCTCTCTAGAAATTGTATTGTCCTCCAAACTCGATTTCATCATGCAATCAGTTACAATCTAAATTTCTTAAGAAATTCTTTCCTACACATCGAAAGAACTCCATCAAGGCTCAAATTTAAACATTCCGACAACTAGAAAATGAGTCGTTCGATCGATGTTACGAGCGTTTTAATGAGTTAGTCACTTCGTGCCCTCATCATGGACTTGATAAACAACAAATCATTTCCTTCTTCCATAATGGGCTGAATATAAACTCCAAAAAACTTGTTGAAACTATGTGTGATGTTCCCTTTGTCGACCTAGACACCAACGATGCTGAACTTCACCTGAGGTATGTCGCTGAGACTACCCAAGCATGGGACACATCTGACCCTAATGCTCATAATCGAACGCGTCAAGTGACCACCACTCCATCGGCATCTGGCCTATTTCACATGGAAAAGAATGCTATGATGGACAGCCGACTCGATCTACTTGAGAAAGGAATGCAAGAAATACTGTAGGTGTGTGTAAGAGGACCAACTGGATCCATCCCAAACCCCGTCGAGAAGGTGTGTGCAATTTGTGAGGCGAGTCATTCAACATAGGAATGCCCGATAATATCCGCCTACAAAGTTATGCTTCAAGATCAAGTAAGTGGTATAGGAGGATTCAAGGGTAATTTCGGTGCACCGCACGGGAATTCTTATAACCCTTCATGGAAAAACCATCCTGGTTTTAGCTATGGTCAACAACATGTTGTGATGAATCCTAGTTCACATGTTACCACTCCTCCACCATCGCACTTTCAACAAGCTCCACACATGCAAGGACATGTGCAAGAACCACCACCTCAAGGGGCATATATTACTCCACCGCGGAGAAATCTCGAGGATACGATGAACCAATTTATCAATACCCATAATGCAACCAATGCTAGATATTATCGCATGATCAGCGACAGAAATGGGAATATTTCAAAGATGCAATATTTGTTGAGTATCCAAGAGAAGGGAAAGTTTCCTGCCCAGGGCCAAAGACCTCCCCAAGATCAAACTAGTGTCAGCTCCATCTCTATAGAACATCAGGAGCAATGTCAATCCGTGACCACTCTTTGTAGTGGGAGAGTCGTTGTTTTTATCACCTCCCCTGCACGACGCAACCAAAGATAAGGAGAATTTGCCTGGCACCAAAGAGGTCAAAGATGTTCCCTTGAAAGAGAGTGATAAAAAAAGACACTAGTGAGCCCGAGGTAGTAGTGAAACCACCCACCGCGGCACCGTTTCCTCAAAGGCTCGTTCCTTCCCACAAAGGGAATCCCCATGATGAAGTGCTAGACGTGCTAAAGCAAGTAAATTTAAATTTACCGTTCCTCGATGCCATTAAGCAAATTCCCGCTTATGCAAAAGTCATCAAGGACTTTTTAACAGTGAAGAGGAAGATGAAGGTAAAGACAAACGTATTTCTAACACAGAATGCAAGCTCCATTCTACTTAATGATCTTCCACCAAAATTTAAAGATCCCGGTGCACCCACTATTTCCTGCATCATCGGAGAAAATAAAATTGAAAAAGCCTTACTTGGGAGCAAGTGTCAATATCCTCCCTTACGCCATCTATAGGAAACTTGATCTGGGCGACCTTAAGCCCACAAAGATCACTCTCCAGTTAGCAGATCGAACCGTGAAGATCCTAAGAGGTATAGTTGAGGACGTGATCATTCAAGTTGACACTTTATACTTTTGGGTAGATTTTATCATTTGGGACACGAAACCCTACTTCGCCTCAAGCAATTATACTCCCATCATTCTTGGGCGCCCATTCTTAGCTACGGCTAACGCAATTATCAATACTCTAAATGGGAAGTTGCAACTCACCTTTGGGAACATGACCTTAAAGACTAACATCTTCCATATAGCCCAACATACGGGGGAAGAAGATGATTTTCATGCGGTGAGACTAATCGACGAGATCGTAGAGGAGTACTTTGAGGTAAATTATTGTGGAGATGCCCTAAGGTCCTATTTAGTTTTGAGCCACGAGAGTGAGGGGACGTATTCTGAATTTGAGAGGGAAGTTAAGGAGTTGAGAGAGTTACTTGATGAGAGAGCGTCGAACAAGGACGCGAGAGATGTAAGTTGAGTTTCTCTATTCGAGGAATTACCGCCAAGGGAGGCACGCATGGTTCCCTCCAGCGACAAATTTCCGACCCTCAAGTTGAAGAAACTACCCTCCCATATTAAATATGCATACCTAGGAGAGGACGAGACATTTCCTATTGTTGTCTCATCTAGCCTAGACAAAGAGAAGGAGGGTAAACTATTAAAGATTATGAGGAAGCACCAAGGTGCTTTCGGTTTGTGTATTACTGATTTGAAGGGGATAAATCCTTTGATTTTCACTCACAATATCCACCTAGAGGAGGATGTCAAGCCTTCAAGAGAAATGCAAAGAAGGCTAAACCCAAATATAAAAGAAGTGGTGAGGATCGAAATCATTAAGTTATTAGATGCCGGTATTATCTAACCCTATTCAAGTTATCCCGAAGAATTCGGGCATGACATTGATTGAAAATGCTAAGGAAGAGTTAATTCCCTAACGTACCACCACCGGATGGCGCGTTTACATTGATTACCGGAAACTCAATGCGGGAACTAGGAAAGACCATTTCCCCTTACCATTTATTGATCAGATGCTTGAGAGAGTAGTGGGATACCCTTACTATTGCTTCCTTGATGGTTATTCCGGATATAACCAAATTGAGGTAGATGTACTTGACCAGGAGAAAAAGACTTTCACTTTCCCTTTTGGTACGTTTGCTTACAAACGTATGCCATTCGACTTGTGTAACGCACCCGCGACCTTTCAAAGGTGCATGTTGAGTTTATTTAGCGACATGGTTAAGAGAGGACTTGAAGTGTTCATGGACGACTTTAGAATTTTTGGCACCTCTTTTGATCTTTGTCTGGCAAAGCTGGAAAAGGTACTTTCCCGGTGTGTGGAGAAGAACTTAGTGCTAAATTGGGAGAAATGCCATTTTATGGTCACTGAGAGAATAGTTCTTTGTCACATAGTTTCATCCATGTGGATTGAATTTAATAGAGCTAAGTTATATTAATAGCCGATCTACCCCCACCATAATAGCTCAAAGACGTGCTCTCCTTCTTGGGCCACGCGGGGTTTTACCGACGGTTCATTAAAGACTTTAGCGCCATCGCTAGACCCTTAAGCAACCTTCTTATGAAGGACAACCCATTTGAGTGGACAGAAGCATGCCATAGCGCTTTTGAAAAACTAAAAACCATGCTTGTGTCCGCTCCCATCATGCAAGTTCTGGATTGGACCTTACCATTCGAGCTTATGTGTGATGCTAGCGATTATACAATAGGGGCCGTTTTGGGCCAAAGAAAAGACAAACATGCTCATGTCGTCTACTACGCTAGCTGAACTCTTACCGGACCACAACTCAATTACTCTACCACAGAGAAAGAGTTGCTAGTTGTAGTTTTTGCGCTTGACAAATTTCAGTCCTACCTTATCGGTTCTCCCATCACTTATTTCACCGACCACGCGGCATTGAAATACCTACTTGTGAAGAAAGACGCAAAGTCGCGCCTCATAAGGTGGATCCTACTCCTACAAGAGTTTAATCTATCCATTAAAGACAAAAAAGGAGTAGAAAACGTTGTTGCCGACCACTTATCATGGCTTTCGTCCGACGTACCCAGTGATTCGATACCCATAGATGAATATTTTCCGGATGAGCAACTCTTTGCTACCTTTTCTTTACCCTGATTTGTGGATGTAGTGAACTATCTTATCACGGGAGTCGTCCCTCCCGATTGGACACCGCAAGAGAAGAAGAGGTTCATCACTTGGTCGCGCATGTTTTTCTATGACGATCCTTTCCTTTTAAATATTGTGCTGACCAAATCATCCGACGATGTGTATTGGATGACGAGATCCCGAAAGTCATCCAATTCTATCATTTGGAAGCTAGTCGAGGTCACTTTTTGACGAAAAACACGGTCACTAAGATTCTTCAATGCGGCCTCTATTGGCCCACACTTTTTCAGGATGTGAATAATTATTGCAAATCTTACGATAGGTGTCAAAGGATAGGAGCGATTACCTGACGAGACATGATGCCATTAACCCCGATACTCATTATTGAGATCTTTGACTGCTGGGGTATTGACTTCGTGGGACCTTTCCCCCCATCTTTTGGTTTCATATACATCCTTATCGTGGTAGCTTACGTTTCTAAATGGGTGGAAGCTATTGCTACAAAAATAAATGATGGCAAAGTGGTCATTAGGTTCCTATAGGAACACATACTTTCCCGTTTCGGTGCTCCGAAAGCGATAATTAGTGATAATGGCATGCACTTTTGCAATAGGCCATTCGTGAAGCTCATGAGAAAGTATGGCGTCGTTCACAAGGTTGGAACGACCTATCACCCATAAACGAAAGGGCAGGCCGAATTAGCAAATCGGTAAATCAAGAACATTCTCGAGAAGAACGTCAATCCCACTAAAAAAGATTGGTCACTTCGATTGAACGATTCACTACGGACCTATCGTACCGCATATAAAAATCCACTCGGAATGTCCCCCTTCCGCTTTGTATATGGAAAACCTTGCCATCTTCCCGTTGAATTAGAGCACAAAGCGTATTGGGCGATTAAGAAGTTGAATTATGACATGGATAAAGCCAGTGAAGCTCGCAAGCTTCAATTAAATGAGTTAGAAGGGATACACAATGATGCGTATGAGAACGCAAAAATTTCCAAAAAAATGATGAAACTCGCTCACGATAACATTATTCGACGCAAAGAGTTTCTTCCCCCCAAAAAAGTGCTTCCCTATAACTCTCGACTTCATCTATTTCTGGGAAAGTTACGGTCACGATGGTCTGGCCCGTTCGTTGTAAAGAATGTATTCCCTCACGAAGTTGTGGAATTAGATGATTTACAAGGGGAAAATACATTCAAGGTAAATGGACAACGCCTAAAGCTATATCTAGAGGTGTGTGTGGAAGAAGTCGACACCATTTGGTTGTCGGACCCCGTTTACGGGGTCGAGTGAGCTGAAAATGAGAGGTCGTCGCACCACCGACGCGTATGGGGTGAATTCTTGTGTACATTAGTAGCGTGTGAGTTAGGTTATTTAGGAGTTCAGAGCACGATTCACGAGAAGGAGCGAGTTAGCACACTTTCCGTGAGAGTTTGCACGTATTTTGAGGGTGTGGTAAAGGAGTTTTTAGGGAACCCTAGAGTATAGGACATCTTTAGGGGTCATACGCATGAGAGGAGGCATGAGCAAACACTTCGTTTTTAAGAGAAGAGAGAATTTCAACTTCTAGGCCAGCTGCCTCCCCTGAACCCCAGGGTGAACCGGTTCGGGGGATAACCGGTTCGGGGTACTTGGCAGATTCATCTTCCCCCTTTTCCAAGTTCAACCCCTTTTCCCCCCTTCCCTACATACATTTCCCCTACGAAAATTCATCCTCTCAAACTTCCCTCCATTCATTTCCCACTCCAAATTATTTCCCTCATTCCTTTCCCTCCAATCCCATTACCATTTCGCACCAAAAACCAACTCCCCACACCTATAAATCAACACTCACCCCTCTCCATTTCTCACACTCCATTTCACTCTTCCTCTCTTCTACACCATAACATCTATCTCTCCCTCTCATAATGCCGTGTCCCCGCCAAGCCAATTTTTGCCCTCGCAAATATGACAACACCACCATCCTTGATGACGAGGGTAAGGGGGTGTTTCGGTGTGTCCAAGAATACGATTGGGCCGAGCGCTATTTCTCGACCACACGCCCAATCCACATCGAGCGCTTTGTCAACTGGGAGCAACTTCCCGGTGACGTCACCGTCCTTTTCAACCGCCGGGGGTGGTGCTCATTCCTCTATTTTACGAGCAACAATGTGTTTGAAGCTGCAATTCGCCAATTCTACGCGACACTCATATGCAAATCATCCACGCTTCATGAGGCCTATCTTGATGATATCCAAATTTCGTTCTCCGCTGCCATCATCGCACGCAAAATGAGTGCCAAAGGATTTGTCCTCCCCGTGCCATTCCGGTATCCCACAAATGGTGCCCCCCGCACCAAAGAAGAATGTATTTCTCGAATTGCACCCGAGGAGGAATGGGTGCGCCATTGTTTTCCCATAGGAAGTCTCTCGGATACGGTACGATTCACGCACCTAATTGCATGAGGTGCAATCCACCAAACCACCAATGACTCGGTGGTCCGGCTACGTCACACCAACTTCCTTTACCATTTCCTCGACCCCAAGAGCACGATAAATCTGGCCCAACTCTTTTACACGGACATCATCAATGCCGCCTATGACTAGTGGGGCAAAGATTCACTCCCCTACACCCACCTCATTTTGATTGATGCCGGGGTGGAAGACCCGGGGCAACAAGTCCGACTCCCCCGCCCAATTGGAAGCACCTCCACCACTCGGAGTGAACGCCAAATGCATGTGGCTCACCCCGACAGTCCCATTCTCGATGAGGGTACAGGGGAGGAAGCACATGATGCCCCAATGATGGATGTGGGGGAGGAAGAGTAAGAGTATGAGGAAGAAGAGGACGACGACTTTGACTTTGAGCCCCCGGGTGCAAATTTTGCTAGGCCCCTTTTGGTAGTGGAATCCCGCCTTGACGGGTTCATCACCCAATATAATCAAGATTAAGCGGCCTATCAAAGAGATCAAGAAGCTTACCAGAGGGACACGAGCATGATGCATCGTCTCCAAGCCCATCTATACGAGCTCAACTTGGGTGGACCCCCTCCGCCTTTCTTCTATGATCCATATGATCCCAACGCACCCGGGCCCTCAAATCCGCCTCCCCAATGAAGCCCTTGCCTTTTGTTTGATGTTTGTGTGTAATGGTGGTGGTTTACATTATTTAGTTGCTTGCTCTACCCTCTCCATTGTTACACATGATTCTCCGTTTCTATAATAAAATTCTGCATTTATGTTTTAATTTGTTGGTTTTAATTTTCCGCACTTTTAATTCGCTTTGAGTTAGATTTTTGTCTTTTTTTCTTGAGGGAAATGCAAAAGTCTAAGTTAGGGAGGGTCACACGTGCGTTTTTCTAAAACTTCACAAATTTTTAAAAAAATCCCAAAAATATAAAAAAAATCATAAAATTTTGAGAAATCCAAAAATATTTTTCGTCAAAATAAATAAAAATTGAAATTCAAAATTTTAAAAAATATCATTAAAAGTCGGTTTAAAATCTCAAATTGTAAAAACACAATACACAAAGCCGAAATTGACCAAAGATGGAAATTGAGCGAAAATTAACGACTTAACGAATAAGTGTGGAGATTAACAACCCCGGTGAGATTCGAGCCTTTCATTTTTGTGAAATTTATAAATCAATCCGAGTTAATTGTTAACTCAAAGTTCTTTTCAGCGGTCTAATAAGTCGTCGAGGATCTCAAGTCTTTCACTTTAATCAGTTTTGAGACATAAGTGTGACATTGCCTTGAAAATTGTGCCAAAGAAATCTCGAAATTAAATTCATCTCGAAATGCATATGGTAACGCAATTATTAGTTTGGATAATGAAGTAGCCCATCATTTGTCACCAAAAAATATTGGCCATAAAAAGTTGTGAAAAATCATCCCTTTTGTAACCCAAAATTGAGCCGAATAAGTTTTCCTTTCGTTTGACAACCCGAAAAAACTTAAAAAGCCCGAAATTGTGAAAATGGAAAAAGTCATAATTTAAGTCCGAAAAGTGCAGGAAAGGGGCAAGAAAAGAATAACTATGCTCAACAAAAATAGCAAGAAAAGAAAAGCGTGAAAATAGAAAAAGAAGAAGAAAATGGGCAAAAACCTGGAAAATCACTAACGGAGATCATAAGCAAAATTTTCCAATTCCGAAATTCTTAACCTTTTCCAATATGACCCAATATAACTTCAACCCGTAAAAGTCCTAACTGAGTCCGAAATTGCGAAATTGGTTACCGCGTGGAGAGCTAAAATACCAAAAGATAATAAAAGAGATAAAAACGTGAATTAGAGGCAATGGTCCCATTTTCTTATAACCATACTCCAATGATGGGATCTTTTCATCATAAAATTTTCGTCTTTCTATTTGTGTGCATGAACTTGGTTCCAATATATTTACTCTTATAAATCACGCACACCGAGAGAATATCCATATTCTTAGTGATTCGTTTGTGAGTGAATCCGTGAGAAATTGAATCAAAACGAATTTTTAAATAAGTAACGTAATGGTCAATCGGTGGAAATTCGCGATTAAATTTCCAGCTTTACACACACGCACTATGATTTGAGACTCTTGAATATGAATTGATGATGACTATTTTTGAAAAAAGTTTGAATTATACAATTGTTACATATTTTGAATTTTCTTTGAGTCGAATTTTGTGGGTACATTCACTGCAAACCCTCACGAGACAACACTCGTCCTACTAGGGTAACCTAGGGGTTTAACGGCTTGTTGCATATGCTAAATGCAATCGCTTACCCGTGAAAAAGGTATTCTATCCAAATAAAGTGTTTAGAAGAGTTGCGATATTTTTCTTTTTCTTTTACATTGCTAGGGACGCGCAAAGTTCTAAGTTAGGGGGGTTTGATTAAGCATAAATATTATATATTTATCCCCTTAATTTCGGTACCTTTGTGAAACCGAGTGATGCAATTGATATGGGTTTAACTTACATTTATGCTACAAGCCTTCGTTGGAAAGTATTTCGTGTTTTGTGTTTCTCTTATGTGTTTTACATGTTAATTATGCAAGCGGTGCAAAAGAGAAATCGAAAGAGTGAAAGAAAGGCTAGGATGGCAAGTTCAAGGGAATTTTTGTAATTATATATCCCGATCCCGGAGGTGGGGCCAACTGGAAAGTCTAAGATCTCGGAACAACGAGAACACTCGAAGAAACGACACCCAAATCCGAGCTACGATGAAGGAGTTACGTTCATCTGACATTGAGGAAAAATCCAAGAAAGAAAAGAAGAAATCAAGAAAAAATTCTAAGTGTTGGAAGAAAGAAAAGAAGAGCCAAAACCAGCAGAAAATCCCGAACCACACTGTGAACCGGTTCGGGGTACTTGCGAACCGGTTCGGGGGTCCTGATGCACGAAATTTTCCCTGACAGCTGATTAGTCCAAAGAGTCCCATTTTGTTACAACTTCTTCTAAAACGTATTTGTACGGGGGTAATGTCTTAAAAAAGGAGTTTTTCATAGTTCTGATAGAGAGGAGGGTAGAAAAACATCCTAGGAAGATAACTTTAATTTGTTGATTCAAGAGTGATTAATTCCGGGTTTGCTTTCAAGTTTTAATGCATAATTTCATTCTCTCTATTTTTATTCTTGCATGTTATTCTTCTTGCATGATTTAAATAATTTTCAGGTTTATAATTGTTCCTTGCATATTTCAAGATAGTTTCATTATGATTTTTCTCGCACGCAACGTAGTTAATTCATGCATAGTTAAGTTTAACATGTCCGGCTATATTTAAAAGGTCGGGATGCATGAACTCAACCTGATGTGGTAGTTGCATGTATATAAAATTAATCCTCTAAGTTTAATGATTTACTATGATCGTATTGCGTAGCACAACCATTGTAGATCTTTGGATCTCGTTTGCTTCAGGGTAACCAAGATGCTTCAGAATGCAATCTGAGTGTAACTATCGCAATACCGATTTACTCTTCCTCTGATTATGTATGGTGCTGGCTTGAACCTCATATATGTAATGCTTGGGAGTACTAAATTTTGGGTCTAATTAATCACTTAAATTTATGATTAATTTTGTACTAGTAACACACTAAGGTTGATGGATTGTATTCCCGTCCTGTTTTCCTCATCATATAGTTCAAGTTTTAATTCAATCATCATCAGTATTTTAGGTAATTTAGAATAGTTGCATTCCATTCACACTTTAGTTCATTAGTTAACAATTTTCCAAATTGCATCTAGTTGTATTTATTTCACCAATCAAATCAACTTTTCCTTTTCTTTAGAGTCAGAGTTAGGGTTCTTTCATCTATCCAACGTCGTTACAATTTCGTTGACCTATTTCCCTGAGGATCGATACCCGACTTATCGAATTATTACTTGAGCGACAGGCTTACACTTGAGCCTAGAGAGTACGCACTTCTGAGACACATTCTTAGTTGTGTCACATACCATTCCTATATTATGTTTAATGTTCTCGACATCTTTTTTCGGATATTCTTCATTCAATAATCACTATTATATCCTGAACTTATGTCTTTGACATTGTTGCATGTTATATCACTATGTGATAGCCTTGAACTCGTATTCTCATTTATGAACTCTTTGATAGTTCAACTGTACCGTGAATATTGATTCAATCTTTTTTCTGATTAAACTCAAGCCAGCTTAACCCCGACAATCTATTTGATTTTAGTAAATTATCCGGATTGCAGTGCACCCATATATCCTGTTGAACAATGATTTACACTGTTTTACCATATTGCAATATACTCAGCATGTTATTAATTTTTGTTTCAATTTTCTAATTTTCATTCTAGCCTGCCATTTTATAACTATTATCAGTGAAACCTTTAGTAGCATATCGTATAATCCAGGGATTAGATCCAGTAAACCCCACGGTAACTCTAATTGGCCTGAAGAACTCAGATGTTGAGTGCCTTGTTGTTATATTTGCTCTACGTATGAGTGTCACTCTAGCTAAATGTGCCGAGTTATTTGGTTATTCCCAATTATTTGGGACTGCCTGTCAAGTACATTTTATGCCTTGAGCGATATTATAATGGTATGTTTACGCATTTGCATCCCTATAGACGATAATTTACAGGTTATCGTTTTATAGTCCGAACCTTATTTATAACTCGATAAACACCATATCCGGTTATAATCACCATACAATTCTTTCATATATCACAGACTTCAGTATACCCCCCGTTTAGTTTTGTTGATATTTCAATTTGCTGCAGATTGCCATACATTGTTTTATATTTTAAGCATTTCAAGCCCAAATATGCTATTTAAACAGATTTTCATATTAACATTATTATAGAACTAGAATTATCTACAAAGTTTTGCTTATTCCTTATTTTTCAGTTATTTTACACAGGTACTAATAGTTCATGATGAATTGTTCAAAGATCAGTTGATGCATATAGACAAATAAAGGTCATATTAAAATAAAAGGAGCCTAGTTAGCGAGAGAAATACTTTTGTATTGTTAATAGATTTCAGTTGTAACACATTTGAGAATAAAAAAAATGCCTCAGTTATTTCAGTATTCATATTTATTTATGATTTAGTAATTATCAGGTTAACCCTCACCCTTAGTAAATACTGTGACATGACAAGAACATTATGTTAGCGATAAATAAAAACTTAAAGTTTTTCTATACATATAATGTTAATAATGTTTTTATAACCAAAAACTTTTTTTATTTATATAAACACAATTTTAGCATTAATTTTTTTTTTCTACATATAAAAATATTATATAGATGTTGTAGTATTAATAGCACCGTGTAACGTGATTTGAATGGAAATGAAAAGAGATTAATTAAATCTAGATTGTGTTGGATCGAGAGATTAATTAACATAGTCTAGAATATATTATCTTTTTAATTTTTCACGGGACTTTTGATGTATTTATTTTTTTGGTTTCAAAGAGATTTTTTATTTATCCATGTTTTTTATTTCAAAGAACACAATGTTCAAAATAAGGGAGAAAAAAATAAGTATTAAAGGTTCATTAACTTCTCTAATACTATTGTATTAGAGTTATAATATAGATTTCTTTATGAAAGATAAATTATTGTTGTATTTGATTTTACTACCTTTCATGTTAAGTATGTTCTAATTATGTTTTTAATGGAACAAATATATATATATATATCCGCACAGGTATAATACAAACCCTCCAAATTCTATCAATTTCTTTACCCCTATAAATTATTGACAAAATTATCGTCTCTCTCTCTCTCTCTCTCATTAATGTGTGGATCAGTCGGCACATGAACAATATATATATGTATATATATATTATCGACAAAATTATCGGCTCTCTCCCTCTCTCATTAATGTGTGGATCAGTCGGCACATGAACAATATATATATATATATATATATATATATATATAGACACACACACACACTCACACCGAATTATGTCGTATCATGTATCACATCTTAAGTTCTTGCTTCATAGGTACCCACTAACACCCACCATGGTAAGGCGATCATCAATTAGGCAGACATTTATGCTTCAATTTCCACATTTAAATGGTGAAGTCAAAGCGAAAAAGTTGTAGCTTCTGTTTATTTGCCTCACATTGTCAAAAGCCAATTTATTACCAAATTCACCATCAGTTGAGCAGCATCAGATTGATCCATATCCACTTTGCACAAATAACTTCATATTAAAGAATTATCACACCCATTAGAAAAAATAATCACATTATCAACATAGAAGAGGTGAAATAATAGGTTCCCTTAAAAGGGGAAGAAAACTGCTTCACATTACAATGGGACATCCAAGCATTATGATCCCCACTAAGTGATACAATGATCCAAGTACAAGTATTGCTATCAATGGTGTTCATTATATTTAGAGGGATACAATTTGAAAGTATTTTTTTTTTTCAAATGTTTGACTTTCAAACAAGAATTATTAATGTGGGGTTTACATACTAGTAAATATCTATGTCAAAAGCATTATTATAATTTTGTGTTGGTGTACTCGTCCCTCTGGCACTATGTCTCATGCATTGAATCCCGATTAGTAGCTTATACTTTCTAAAAAATGCGGAGTTGAATATGTAAATTTTGCTACTGGTGGATAACCGTGTCAAAAGCATTGCTATAATTTTGTGTTGGTGTACTCGGTCTTGCAATACTCTGTGTCCCATACGTTGTACATATTTCATGACCAATAATTCTTTTTATATTGCATTTTGTAGGGTTTATATTGCATTAAGTAGGGCGTACTTAGTAAATTTTAGGATTTGTTATGTAAATTTAGAAAATCAAATTTAGATATTTAAAAGAGGAGACACAAGTTGTGAAGAATCTCACGAAAAAGTTGAAAATACGGGATCTGACGCATCAACACATGGTAAAGTTGTAAATAATCTCACGATAATGTAAACTAAAGGATTTGTCAATAGGGTTACGAAAGTTAGAGAAAGAAAGTAAAATCTCTCTAAAACTGTTTTAAATTTAAAAAACTGTTTTAAATTTTTTTATTCCATTTAAAAAAAAACTGCTTAGAAAACTGTTGTTATCCTATTTAAAAACGAGTATTTTTTTTAACTTTTAAAAGAAAAAAAGCGGTTTTAAGCTATTTTAGGGACTAGATTGATTAAATTATTAGTTTATGGATTAAATTGGCTCAATTATATTAGTTTATGGACTAAATTGAACTACATTAGTTCAAAAACTGAATTAATCAAATTATTAGTTCACGAACTAAATTACTTGAACTTTTAGAGTTTAGGGACCATAGAAATTATTTACTCTATATTGTACATATCTCAACCTTTATGTTGGACATGCATGGCGTACTTGAATGAAGAAGAGGATGGGTCAACTGACCAGCTTGGTGGATCAATGACTCACTTCGCTTTATAAGTTTTTTTTTTGCGTGTTCACTGATCACACATACTCGTCACCTCTACTTTATGTAGGAGTGTTATTTGTGTTTTTAAAAAGGATTTCGGGTAGATAGGACAATGCTTTCTTGGACATGAACATGACATTATGATAAGACAATGGTTTTTTTTATATGAACATGACACGACGATAAAGATTTTTTGAAATGAAGATACGACACGATAAGAATTTTTTTACCTGACACGAACACGACTTGTATGAAATAAGAGACGAGACGACACGGCTAACACAATTTCTTAAATTTTATGCTTAATTTAATAAAAATAGATATCTAACTAAAGTAAAAACACAATTGACACAACAAAACATTATAACATGAATAACACAATTTATAATTTTGACACAAATAAATAAATGTGCAAGTGTAAATAACAAATTATCTCCCAAAGGGTAAAGTGAAAAACGAAAAAAAAAAAACTTTACTTTATTATACATCCGTATGAAATGACCAGATGGTTTAATAACTTCATAGTAACGTTATAATGAGAGCAGAAGTTCAGCTCATATGATGGTGAAAGCCTTTTTTTTTTCTTTTTAACTTTTAGGGTCAAATTCCAAATAATTCTACCATTTAAAGTGTAGCTATTCATACCATTAAATATCTATCATAATGTTAAAAGCTCTTAAGAAGACCATCTCCAAGTTATGGGGCAAAATCAGTTTTAACCTAATTTGCAAACCCAATTTAACCTTAACTCATTTTTAGAGATATTTTGGTTGAGATATTGCTCATGGATCAAGTTTGAAGTCGAGCGGCACAGGCGTGTCAACCGAACATTATCTCTCTATCTATTTATTTTAATTTTTTGGGTTCAGAGGTGACATTTTGACTAGCCAAAATGATCAAATGTGTGGAGTGGTTTTAAGATATTATAAAAAGTATTATTACATAGACATGGGAAATTGAAACAAGACAAAATAACACGACATGAATCTGGACAAAATTACTGATTAGGGTGGATCATTAATGGTTATGGATCATATCGGTGTCAATTCGATAAAACACAATAGTTAACGAAAAAAGTTTGTTCTAACCCACTCCATCCATTCAAAATCGATAAGAACCATTAATTTAAATAAATAAAAAATATTGTCAAAGATTTTGTTCATTTAAAGGGAACAAAACACACAAAATACATGTGTTTTTCAACTATTAATCTATGTTGTAAAATACGGAGTAAAATACGGTTTACATGTTCACTCAAAATTATTCATTATATTAATTAATAATAATAAATGAATATAACACGTCACGTTTAAATGAGGAATTATATTAAAATATTTTTTTTTACACGATAAAAAAAATTATTTATTTATACATGAATCCTATAAAAATATAAATATGACAACATTATATTAAAAATTGTAAATTCATAGCCATTCAACATGATCATCATGTTATTAGTGTACGAAAAAGTGCAACCTATTAGAGACCGAGGTTTTGCCTTTGGAAGGTACTAGGAATCTTTCCTTTAGTAGGTGAAACACTAACATAGATTTTCTAAATCACTTTATAAAAGCTAACGAATAAATTAGTCACACATAAACAAAAGTGAATTCCAATTCAAGAATGGTCATTACACGTATTAAAGCAAGATTGACCTCCTTAGGGCCACCCACGGTGGGAATGTATAAAAAGTTAGAATTTTGAATATTTACACAAATAAATAAAAGGTGAATAAGATGAAGAAATTGTGAAAAATTTGGCGTCAACACTTAGGGATGACAATGGGTCGGGTTTTAGACGAGGAGTGTTTGTTAAACCCGAATTCGCCCCGCAATTTTTTTAACCTGCCCACTCCGTGACGGGTTTTATTTAATCCATCTCGAACCCGATTAAGTGTAAATCCCCTAAACCCATTCCCGCCCGTTTACATTAAACGGGTCAAAAATTCGCTCGCAACGGGTTAAAACTCGCATGTTAAACCCCCATGTTGCATATATAACTTATATATATATATATATATATATATATATATATATATATATATATATATATATATATATATATATATATATATATATAAGGTTTTAGTGTAAATAATATTTAAAAGACAAGTATTTGAATAAATATAAGAAATAAGCGGGTCGGGGGCATATATAGTAAATCCGAACCCGCCCTGTTTAACTAATGAGTTTTTTATTTAAAACCTAGATCCGTCCCGTTTATTTTAAATGGGGTTTTAACCAGCACCATTAAAAGCGGGGCAGAACTTGGAGGGTGAAATTACTATCCCTATCTGCACTGAATAGTTTAAAAAGATTTTTCCCGTTAGAATATTTTGCACAATAAGTATACGCACCACATTTTCACAATGTATAGAGCCAAACTTTATTTACACTCTCTACCTCTTTGTACCGTGTATACATAACATTATGCCCACTATGAATTCTTAGTGTGTAAAAATAAACATTTACACCGCGAATTGCGGATTGCCTAATGTTCTTTTCCATAAAGAGGAAATTGTAAGAGGAAATGTCAATTATTTATGAAATGACAAGAAAGGAATGCCATATCATTAACTTATGGTATTTTTTTATTTTATCCTAAGAGCTTATGTTGTGTTAAGAGATACTTCTTAGATGTTCAATAATTGTACTTAACCCCTCCTGCATGTATAAGGTACAAACGAGTCAATACATAATGTATAAGCGGGATGATTTACATGCTGATTTTAAGATTAATTTTTTGAAAAGAGATGTGTTATGTCTTATTGCGGCATTACCTTAAGGGTCAAAGTAAAAATAAATAAATAAATAAAAGCAATGAAAATTTATACTTTTTACTTATTTTATTTTTTAACTTATGTGCTGCTTGATCTCAAATATATTTTGAAAAGAATAATCTAAATATGAAACATGTTTTATATTTTTATCATTTTTTATACAAGATATTTTTTATCCACCTTTAAACTATTGAATTTCATAAAAAAAATGGAAAGAAGTAAGAAAATAGTGACATTTTTTTTAACTATATTTTTACCTATTCCTCAAAATTAGCTTCTTTTTTTTCAAACTCGTAATTGGATGGAAAAAATAATCGGATTCTTGTAATAGATTATACACTTTTAGGACTTAAAATAATATTGGTTATGGATATAGGACAACAAACATTTTGTTTCAATTTTTAGTCTTTATTTTCAAATTATTGGCTGATGTGGCATGCTTTGATTGGTTGACGTTTTATGAATATAGGTCTGCGCCAGCAACTTTATTAAAAAATAGGGACTAAAATTATAAATGAAATATTTGTTGTCCTATTTATAAAATACATATTACAATAAGTCATAAATTTACAAAATCCATTGGTGTAAAGATTACAACACATGTTTCACAAGTCCTCCTTTTGACTTTGAAAATAAATTAAAATTCGTAGGATTATGTTTAGAGTAAACTTTAATCAATGTAACACTTTTGTTTCCCATTGTTAAAATGTTCCTTTCCTTTAGAGGGAAAAGAAAATAAAAGGGAATATATGACTCGTTTATAATTTTCTTCTTAGCCTAAAGTAATAAAGTTTATGGTGGCAGAATAAATTAAGACACTTCTCTTTGCATTCTTCCTAGGGAACAATGAAAGATGGCTGAATTTCCTTCCTACCAGATTCCTATCTTATCTTTCCTATTTCCACCCCTTTAAATAATGTTCTATGTTAAAAATGGAAAGAGGGAAAAAAAGGTTTTGGGGCTTTACTTGCTAGTAGATAAGTTATTTTTTTTTTTTTTGTTTCTAGAACATAATATAAGATTTAAAAATAAGGTTCATCAACACTATGGGGTTCCTGTGGATTAGTGTATACCTAATTATTTTTAATAATGTATATATAAAATTTTGTAATGTATATGCATAATTTTATAATGCGTAATTAACATTTTGTACTGTACACATACTAACATATAAGATACACATTAATTGTGAGGGACCTAAGTGCCACAAAAATATGTCAGTGGACTAGAGCATGCAACCCACAATTGAATTAATTAGGGGTTGAGGTTGCAAAATGGTAATTATTAAAGTACATACACTACCTCCATTAGATCTCACCCTCACCCCACCATTACCTCCACCACCTTCATTATACCTCACCATCTCACCCCACAACTACCTTCATTACTCCTCAAATTATTCCACTTTGTTCCCTTTACTTACACTATATATATGTTTTGTTGTATATTTTATTAAATATCAGCTTATTTGGTCAAACTTTAGAATCAATTTTAATTAAGACACATATATTAAAAGTGACGTGTCTTAGTACCAATGTGTTCCTTGTAGTAAGGAGATTAATTTGATATACTAACTTGTTCAAAATAGTGAAGTAATGAATGAGAAATTTGGACTTAAAGTGACCCATTTGAGTTTAAACTAGATGGTACAACATAGTTAAGTGGGTTTGTCCCACATTGCAAAAGTGGTAGAAATACTTGGAGTTAATATACCAAAGTTATGGGACTAAGGCTTGGATGCTTTGCGCTATCCTAACTATTTGAAGGGGAGATGCCTACACTATGCATGTATTGGGCTTGGGCCAAAAGCCCAAACGCCCCGCCACCGTCCGGCGCGGCCTGTGCCCGTGTTCGGGTCGTGGGTCTTTCTTGAGCAACTATTAAATTTTTTGGACAAATTTTAATTGACCTTTAGGATTTAAAATTTATTTTCTGAACCAAAAAATCTGGTTTCCCGAAACGAAATAATTAATTACGGATTAATTATTTTCTGCATTAATTAATTATTTAAAAACGCTATCGTTTTTTAATTATTTAATTAAAACGTTGAGTTTCTTTGTTAGAAAGATACGACTGTACAAACAGTCACATCTTTTCTGGGAAAAGCCATGAGTTGCAGCCCTTCACCACGTATAAAAATGACCATATGCAGTCCATTTTAAACACCAGAAAATCCACCCGAATTCCCTACTACTGTCCTTATTCCCTTCTTAGTGCTTGAGAGAAATTCGCCATTGTTGGTTCGTGGGACTGTTGTAGTGAAGTGCTTCTTGTAACAGTCGTTGACCGTTTTATCCTGGGAGGTAGACGCCCGTTGAATTTGCCGTCAGCACCGTAGCGGGGGCGTATTCTGTCTTAAGGAGAGATAGTTCAACTTTCGACTCGGTCAAAACTCTGCAAGTGATTGTTTCAATCACAAAATGTATGTTCTTCTTCCCTCTCTTTACTGTTACTGTTTTTCTAGAGTAATTAATTAATTAATTTTAATTACTGTTTAATTATTTAGTGAAATATTATTTTTTCGTAATCCGGTAAACTGCAATCTTAAGACAGAATATTTGATATTTTTTGTGCTTTTCACTAAATAAATTTAATTTTCTTAATTGAAATTAGATTGGTAACTTTTTACCTGTTTTTATATACCTAATAAAAAGTGTTTACATTGAATATCTCTTTTTCCTACAATTTTATTTTGAAAAAATTCTATACATTTCATAAATTGGTTTTGTGTTATTTAATAACAGAGTAATGGCTACTGAATCTTCTGAAAATGTTGTTCCTCAAAACGATGTGGCGGTTAGTGTTCCTACTACCGTTCCGACTCATTTAACTCATAGAGAAGAACCCGAAAAGTTTAATGGTACTGATTTCAAACGTTGGCAACAAAAGATGTTGTTCTATTTAACTACCATTAATCTTGCGAGGTTTATTCACGAAGATGCTCTTGTGGTTAATGGAAATGAAACGGATAAAACAACTTTGATAGCTGTAGAAGAATTTAGATTTTATTTGCAAAAACTATATCCTTAATGGATTGGACAATACACTTTATAATGTATATAGTCCAATCAAAATCGCTAAATTATTTTGGGAGTCTTTGGATAAAAAATATAAAATCGAGGATGTCGTCATGAAAAAATCCGTGGTCGGTAGATTTCTCGAGTATAAAATGGTTGATTCAAAGACTGACATAATCCAAGTCCAAGAGCTTCAATTAATTTTTCATGAAATACTTGCTGAAAATATGGTCATAAGTGAAACATTTCAAGTTGCTACGGTAATTGGAAAATTACCTCCTTCTTCGAAAGAATTCAAAAACTATTTGAAGCATAAACGAAAAGAAATGGGACTTGAAGATTCAATTATTCGGTTAAGGATAGAAGAAGATAATCGTAAATCTGAAAAGAAAAATAGTAGCCATGCTATGTCTGCAAAAGCAAATATTGTTGAGGATGGAAAAAAATTCAACAAAAAGAGAAAGCACAAAAACGAAGGCACAAGTCAACAAAGCGGTGCTAAGAAGTTCAAAGGGAAACATTTTAATTGCAACAAAGAAGGTCATTATCCGAAAAAATTAGAGAACTTCTTAGCACCGCAAGCCAAAAAAATAAGAGAACTTCAAGAAGAAAGCACGACAAGCCAACATGATAGAAGTTGATGCATTATCCGACGATGTTTTGTAATACCCCGTATTTTTACAAATAACTATTTTTATGGAAAATGGGGATTAATTAAATTAAATGAAGAAAATTTAAATTGAAATTAATCCGATTTTTATGATAATAATCACTAACGGGATGAGAGTTAGTAATTATTGAAATAATAGTATGGTCGGGAATGAGATACACGGCAGTTATGTTATAAATATTTAGGACGCGTATGAGTTACGTTAATTGTATATATTTGGGGGGTTAAAAGATAATTTATTTTTGTATAACTCTGACAACTATTTTGAGTGTGCCAGAGTGTCCGGAATGATCGAAATAGTCAGAAAACACTATTCGGGTATGTTATTTGGAGTCCATGACTTTTTAACCCAAAACGGCACCCCGGAGGGGTATTTTGGTCTTTAGAAATTTTAAGGTAAATAAATGGACGAAAATTGGGTTAATTAAAAAGGCATTAAGTGTGAGTGGCTGTCAGTTTTAACCTACGTGAGAAGAGAGGAAAAGAGAGAGAGAATCAAGGAAGAAGGAGACTCCATTGGAGCCTTAGCCAAGAATTCACCATTTCACAATAAAAAAATACACCAGCGCGTAGATCGTGTCAGGATGATCTTTCCTATACCAATTTCAACCCATAAATCAAAATTACATTTTTAAGCCAAGTGATTATCTTGCTCTTCTCTTAG
The DNA here is from genome assembly GCA_949130495.1 of Sambucus nigra. NCBI lineage: Eukaryota > Viridiplantae > Streptophyta > Magnoliopsida > Dipsacales > Adoxaceae > Sambucus > Sambucus nigra. The sequence goes on along the minus strand of OX422222.1, from coordinate 441,729,455 downwards.
CACTTATTACTCTTGTTAACATGTGTTGAGATTTTTAGAATAACAAATACCAATTGGGTTTATCTTTGATGAAATCGTGTAGGAAATTTAGAAATCTGATTTGGTGATGGCATGTAAAGGATTTTCCCCTTAATAGAAATGTGAAAATTGATGAACTATATGTAAATCACGAATTAAAATGGAGTTCTTATGGACAAATAAATTATAGGTTCACGTAAATAGGGTTTGTGCTAAAATTTGGGAATTTATTTAAACTACATGATGATTAGAAGGATTTAACCTCCAAAATTATGTTATTATGGGTTCTAAAAGAACTTAGGATAGTGGGAAACATTGTATTTGGGTTGGAATGAATTTAGGTTGAGTTTTGAGTGGTGAAAATTGGGAAAAATGAAGTTGAGAGACGAACTGGGCAACTTCGAAAATTTCGTTAGAAGTCTAACCCAGGTCGTTCGAACGAGACTTATAACGATATTCCAGTGGCCCTTCTAACAAGTTTGGTGGTTCATTCGAAACCCTTCGTTCGAACGAGATTTCTGGGCCTTCTAACGAGATTCCAGAATGGTCCTTTTTAAGCCGATTTTGTTTCGAACTTCCCGTAGGCTTATTTTAATGAGTGTTAAACTAGAATGATCCTCGAGTGACTTATATTGATAATTATAGTGAGAGGAGAATATGTCGACCCTCGGAAGGTATAAAATTTATAAAATTGAGTAGGTACGAAAATACAAGGTAGGGTATACATGAATAAAGTACGGGTAATAATAAGAGTTAATATACGTACTGCAAACACTAAATGGTGGGAAAGCTAATGAATTTATATAAGTGGTGTGCATGCTTATTGTTCAAAATATTATGTGTATAACATACCTAGCTACTGGCTATCGAACAGAGGTTAACGCGTTGTGGACAACCGAATCTTATGTGCCTTCGGGGGATTTAGAGTTGTACCACTAGAGCATGGAACCTAGGTACGGGCTATCCGTGAGAATGATAGTGATGAAGGTCGTATGGGTACGTAGGTATGTGCGTAGCCCATCGACTTGAGACTATGTTCACCTCCAATATGTGTTTATATTTCTATTGGTTCCCGCGAGATTGAACCTGCTGTCCTCCATGCGTGAGCTTTACGAATGGACTAGATAACCGAGTATACGTAGTACTAATGGGTTCTTAACCAAGGGTGTGATGTTGCTATATTTATATAATTTGATATGTATATGTAAAGTGAATAAGGTGTGTATACCGAAAATCATGTTTAGTGCCTTATGCTGTTGTCACTATTGTTATTTATACACTTGTGGTATTAACCGTTGGGCATTTTGAAGAATATGAGAATAACCTAAAGAAATCCTAATTTTATATCAAAATCATAAGTATGTAAGTTTTTATGTTATTTAGAGAGACTTTCAAACTTCATATTATACACTTAGTAGTCAGTCAGGGTATCATGACTAGTATGGGTAGTTAGGCTCGTTAGACGTGCACACTAGATTGAGGGGTGAGCATCTCAAGTGAGTACATTAAGTTAACTTGATTAATAATTGTGCTAATTGAATCAATTTAAGCACTTGCTATTTAAAATTATTTTCAACTCGGGCTCTGACCCATTTTTCTGTATATCTCTCTATTGTTCCATTATTTTAGGTGCCCAGCCACAGGGACACCAACCTTAGGAGACTCTATTCAGTTTTTGGACTGTAGCTGCTGTGGAAGCTGCAGGATTATTGCTAGTAGAAGATTCAGCCTATCCTTCCTTTTTCAGTCATTCATCTTGTTGGACATGTCGTCCTTACTCATACTTACTTTCAGAGATTTAGTCGTTTTAAGCTCTTTCTTGGATTTTGTTTCTTCCATTTGATTTATTGTATGGGATTGTATTTGGATATGTTTACTCCAACCATTTATTTTACTTCAGTCAGACTGTACTTATGTTACTGTGATGTATGGTGTTTATTGATATTCTTTTGGTAGTAGTTAATGACAAGATAAAATTTTGGACATCAACCTTTTTAAAATACTAGGTGGTTAGTTTTATTAAATTAAAATTTGAGTTCTCGACAGTGATGCATTATCTGAACCAACTTGATATCCTGAAATTAATTAATTAAGGACTGATCACCCGGTAATTAATTAGGAGGGGTGTCACATGTTTTTAATGTTTCTCTCTCCGCAGTTGTATCTGAAGTAAATTTGGTGGGTAATACCGAAGAGTGGTGGGTTGATACCGGCTCTACACGCCATGTGTGTTCCGATAAAAGTATGTTCACAACCTGCCAACCAATTGCGAATGGAGAATAATTATTCATGGGAAACTCCTCCACCTCGAAGGTTGAAGGTAAAGGAAAGTAGTGCTGAAAATGACTTCGGGGAAGCATCTTGCACTCAACGATGTATTGCATGTGCCTGAGATCAGAAAGAACCTTGTCTCCGGTTCCGTGCTAAGCAACGAAAGATTTAAGCTAGTCTTTATTGGAGACAAATTTATACTAAGTAAAGATGGAATGTATGTAGGGAAAGGATATATATGTGATGGGATGTTCAAATTGAACGTCATGACTGTTGTACCTAAAAGTAACAATGATAATAATAATATGATATCTTCTGCTTATATTCTTGAGTCTATGGATATGTGGCATGGTAGACTTGGACATGTTAATTATAATACTTTAAGTAAATTAACTCACTTAGAATTAATTCCTAAATTTAGCATTGATATAAGTCACAAATGTGAAACATGTGTAGAAGTTAAATTAACTAAAACACCTTTCCATTCAATTGAAAGGAGTAGTGAACCTTTAGATTTAATTCACATCGATATATGTGATTTAAAATTTGTTCAAACTAGAGGTGGGAAAAAGTAATTTATTACCTTTGTGGATGATTGCACTAGATATTATTATGTTTATCTTCTAAGAAGCAAAGATGAAGCAATTGAAGCTTTTAAGCAATACAAGATAGAAGTTGAGAATCAACTTCGTAAAACGATTAAAGAATTAAGAAGCGATGGAGGTGGTGAATACGAATATCCTTTTAAGGAAATATGTTTAGAGAATGGCATTATTCACCAAACTACCACACCTTACTCTCCTCAATCAAATGGGATTGCGAAACGTAAAAGCTGAACTTTAAAAGAAATGATGAATGCATTATTAATAAGCTCGGGATTACCCCAAAACATGTGGGGTGAATCATTGCTTTCAGTTAATTACATTCTCAACAAATTGATTCATAAGAAAATAAATAAGATACCCTATGAGTTGTGAAAAGAACGCAAGACTTCCTACAAATACTTAAAAGTGTGGGGGTGTCTTGCAAAAGTACTAATTCCTGAACCTAAAAAGGTGAAAATTGGTCCAAAGACTATTGACTGCATATTCAATGGTTATGAACATAATAGTAGTGCATATCGGTTCCTTATGAATAAGTCTGACATTCCTGACATTCATGAAAATACAATCATAGAATCTAGGTATGCTTTATTCTTAGAAAATATCTTTCCTTGTAAGACTACACAAGAAACAAGTTCTAACAAAAGAATGCTTGAAGTTACAAATGGTGAAACTCGAAGTATTATTGAGGAAGAACCTAGACGTAGCAAAAGAGCTAAGATCTCAAAATATTTCGGTCCTAATTTTCTAACATATATGTTAGAAAGTGAACCTCAAAAGGTAAAAGAAGCTCTATCCACTCCGGAAGCCTCATATTGGAAAGAAGCTATCAATAGTGAAATTGAATCCATTATGCAAAATCATACATGGGAAACGGTGGACCTACCATCGGGGAGAAAAACCATTAGGGTGTAAATGCATATTCAAACGAAAAATGAAAACTGATGGAACCATTGATAAATATAAGGTTAGACTTGTAGCTAAAGGATACAAGCAAAAAGAGGGAATAGATTATTTCGACACCTATTCACCTGTTACAAGGATTACATCCATTAGAATGTTAATTGCAATTGCAGCAATAAATAAATTGAAAATACACCAAATGGATGTTAAAACGACATTTTTAAATGGTGAATTAGATGAAGAAATATATATGGAACAACCGGAAGGTTTTAGATCTCCTGGAAATGAAAGGAAAGTATGTAAACTTGTGAAGTCATTATATGGGTTAAAACAAGCACGTAAACAATGAAATGAAAAATTTGAAAATGTCATGAAGTCAAATGGTTTTAAAATAAATGAGTGTGACAAATGTGTTTACATCAAAAGCACTCAAGCGGGATATGTGATTGTGTGTCCATATGTAGATGATATGCTGATAATTGGTAATAATAATAATGTTATCAATTCTACTAAACAAATGTTGACTAGTAGATTTGAAATGAAGGATATGGGATTGGATGATGTCATCCTAGGAATTAAAATTACTAGAACCCCTCAAGGAATTAGCTTATCTCAATCACATTACGTTGAAAAAATACTTCAAAAGTATAATAAATATGATCAAAGTCCAGTGAGAACACCTGTAGATTCAAGCCATAACCTCTTTAAAAATAAAGGTGAAGGTATATCTCAATTAGAGTATTCTCGTATTATTGGAAGTTTGATGTATTTATCAAACTATACTCGACCTGATATAGTATACTCGATTAGTAAGCTCAGTCGTTATACGAGTAATCCCAGGAAAGATCATTGGAAGGCCTTGATAAGAGTTCTTCAATATCTTCGATACTCTTTGGGGGATGGGTTGCACTACGAACGATATCCAGCTGTACTTGAAGGCTATAGCGATGCAAATTGGATATCTGACTCAAACGATTCGAAATCCACAAGTGGGTATGTATTTACTCTTGGAGGTGCAGCCGTATCTTGGAAATCCTCGAAGCAAACGTGCATTGCAAGATCCACTATGGAATCTGAATTTATTGCTTTAGATAAAGCTAGGGAAGAGGCTGAATGGCTTAGAAACTTCTTAGAGGATATTCCAATATGGTCAAAGTACGTGCCACCTATCATAACACATTGTGATAGTCAATCGGCAATTTTTAGGGCTGAAAATAATAACTATAACGGTAAATCATGACATATACGTCATCGATACCAAACCGTTAAATAATTGCTCTTAAATGGAATTATTTCTGTTGACTATGTAAAGTCAAATGAACATATTTGCGATCCACTAACTAAAGGTATACCTAGAGAGCAAGTAACAAGTTCATCACGTGGAATGGGCCTAAAGCTTGTAAAATTTTAAAGAGTCATCTTAATGGAAACCCAACCTAAATGACTGAAGATCCCAAGAAATAGGTTCAAAGGGACAACTTAATTATGATGACTCAGTTTGCACTGAGAAGTAATACTTTAATTACTTCCTCCCATTCCAAAGATGAGTCAGTGCACAAACTACTGCGTGTATAAGGATAAACTATGTTTTTAATGATTTCTATATCTTGAATATATAGGTCAAGTGGGGTATTAGCAGGATACTCTTTATAGAAATCACCTATATGAATGAGAAGGGGACACTTCTATGAGAATAACGAAGGTTATTTCTCTAGCACACTCATGAAACCAGGAGGTGTCCAAGGCCAAAACAATGAGAACCAATAAGGTTGAAAATATATTATGTGAATACTATTGTCTCAGTTTATACAAATGGTCGATCAATTCAAGACATCAGGTTCAGTGATTGGCTAGTAAGCTCGATAGTATCTCACTAGGAAAGATTCAAAGCCACAAGCTATCTTTTTTTATGCAGTGTTTTTTTCCTAGAAAAACTCTCTGTTTGCATCTATATTCGTTTAATTCTTCCAAATTTCATTCATGTGGGGGATTGTTGTATATTTTATTAAATGCCAGCTTATTTGGTCAAACTTTAGAGTCAATTTTAATTAAGAGACATATGTTAAAAGTGACGTGTCTTAGTACCAATGTGTTCCTTGTAGCAAGGAGATTAATTTGGTATACTCATTTTTTCAAAATAGTGAGGTAATGAATGAGAAATTTGGACTTAAAGTGACCCATTTGAGTTTAAGCTAGATGGTGTAACATAGTTAGGTGGGTTTGTCCCACATTGGAAAAGTGGTAAAAATACTTGGAGTTAATATACCCAAGTTATGGGACTAAGGCTTGGATGCCTTAGGCTATCCCAACTCTTTGAAGGGGAGATGACCTACACTATACATGTGTTGGGCTTGGGCCAAAAGTCCACACGCGCGCGCCGCCGCCTCCATTCGGCACGGCCCGTGTCCGGGTCGTGGTTATTGGGTCTTTCTTGAGCAACTATTAAATTTTTTGGACAAATTTTAATTGACCTTTGGGCTTTAAAATTTATTTTCTAAACCAAAAAATCTGGTTTCCCAAAATGAAATAATTAATTACGGATTAATTATTTTTCGCATTAATTAATTATTTAAAGACGTTGTCATTTTTTTATTATTTAAAAACACTGTCGTTTTTTAATTATTTAATTAAAACGTTGAGTTTTTTGTTAGAGAGATAAGACTGTACAAACAGTCACTGCTTTTCTGGGAAAAGCCATGAGTTGTAGTCCTTCACCACTTATAAAAATAACCATATGCAGTCCATTTTAAACACCAGAAAATCTACTCGAATTCCCTACTACTGTCCTTATTCCCTTCTTACTGCTTGAGAGAAATTCGCCATTGTTGGTTCGTGGGACTGTTGCACTGAAGTGCTTCCTGTAACAGTAGTTGACCATTTCATCCTGGGAGGTAGACGCCCGTTGAATTTGCCATCAGCACCGTAGCGGGGAGATTATTCTGTCTTAAGGAGAGATAGTTCAACTTTTGACTCGGTCAAAACTCTGCAATTGATTATTTCAATCACAAACTTAATGTTCTTCTTCGCTCTCTTTACTCTTACTGTTTTCCTAGAGTAATTAATTAATTAATTTTAATTACTGTTTAATTATTTAGTGAAGTATTATTTTTTCGTAATCCGATAAACAAAATGCTTTCTCATGTAATGTAAACATATACTTCTACGTATCAATACAATATATCATTTATATCCCTCTAGTTTAACATGGTACCAGAGACTATATCCTAGGCCTAATCGTCTTTCGCCTCCGTCAGCGGGTGACATTTTTTCACCTGTCGGACCACTTCTTAACCACCATGACCTCAATGATGTCTTATCCAAAATTATCATTATTCAACCTATAAATTATTTGTTGGACCACCACATCATCACTACCATCTCACCCAAAATCACCATTGTTAAACCTCTAAATCTGTCCAGGTCAGACCACCTTTCTCACTTCCCAAACTTATCACATCCCAAATTTGTCAAATCAAAAACCATTTGATACTTAAATCACCAATTTCTTACTCCTAAACTAACATCCAAAAATGTCTCTACCAAAACCACCTTATCTTTCCACCAGCTGCTACAAGAAACAGCTAAAACCCGTCAACCTCTTGTCCCTCACACACTAAATCACCCTACAACTACCCCAAATTGAAAAACCTCTAATAACATCATGCACCCACCAAAACCCATGATCCTAATACCCAACCTCCATGCACAATCCCCTCACACACTTCCATAAGCATCTCAAACCCCATTCTCCCCCTCTCGTCTAACACTAAGATAGTAACCCTTTCCCTCTCGTGTCCATCATGACCCATGCACTAAATCACATGCCCGATTGGTATATCCCATGCTCCTACTCATCAACATACTCACTTAAAAACCCATTAAACAAAATATTACTCTCTATCTCTCTTAAATATCAAACCCACTCAACCCCATAAACTCTCCTAGCTGCGCCACTATCAAACCCATTTAAAAAGTTAAAATCAAACATAATCTTAGCCAACTTTTCTTATTTTATTTTCATCCCGATTTCAGCATATACTTTCTTATTATCGACCCAATTTTAACCCAATTTTATGTTTTACACAAATAAACCCATTATAAAAAATAACAATAAAAAAGTCCCAAATCACCCCATTATTTTCAGGAATTCTTTTAGGGTTTTGCCTATAGCCATTAGGTGGAATATTTTTTAATCCCTTATTCTATAGGATTGAGTGCTATTTATAGGTAGTTACGAGAGAGAGAGAGAGAGAGAGAGAGAGAGAGTAATGGTACATGTGGATTGTCTTTATAGGTCAAGAAGTTACACCTTTTACATGTTATATAATGTGTCATCATGAGTTGGTTACATCTTATAAATAGGTGACTTATCTTGTATAGTACTCTACATGTGTGATGGTATGAGTGGAACTGTCCACATTCCCCCACTGACACATGTGTGTCCTAACATAATCCACTAACAGTGTCAACTGATGTTGGTAACTATCCAATTGAGCATAACTATTACTGAGCCAATCAGAATAAGTGGTTTATCAAGTAAGACAAACACCTTCTGATGACAGGTGTCACAATTTTATTAATCCATCCAGTGTCACATATTTATGGTACAACATATAACCCACCCAAAAGCCACCCTCATCTCTCTCGATTTTAACCACACTCCCACCATAAGTCAAACCACCTGGTTACCCTTTCTGTTTCAAACTCAAGTCGGTTCACAACTAACTTTAGTTTGAGGGGGAATAAGGACAATACCTAATCTATCATCTCATACCTATATCACCATACCAAATCGTATCCTTCGAACCATTCTCGACCCGATATAGTCATAATCATCAGTCACTAACTCTCATTTCTCATCACCAATTTATGGGATAACCCATCTCTTATCATCATCACGCCATCACCAAAATCATAACTTCCAGGGTCAACTCTACCATATCATCAGCATAGTGTGATTCAGTAACACACTCTCATAGTGATAATTTCACTCGCTCTTAGGACTCTTATTAGTACGGAATGCACTCTTACACTAGTGTTTTGTGCACTCTCATAATACTTTGGTCTATCTCTTATAAGTGCTTCAAGCACTTGCTTATCAGTCAGTAGTCTCTTATTAGTTCTTAAATCACTATCATACTGCCTTGTGCACTCTCTCGTTAGTGCTAGGTTCACTCTCAAAGAATCCATGAATACACTGTGAATCTTCTAGCACACTCTTGTACTCTTATCATTTTATTCTCAAATGACCACATGTCATCTCTATCGTTGATCGGATTGCCGATACTATACACCATAACCCTTTTCAAACTCTAGATGATTGATAACCAGCTTAAGTTTGAGGGGGGTAATAACAACTGGACCCAATCTATCATGTTACTGATAATCTAGCTACCATCAAACTCTCAGCAATGCCTTATGCACTATGTCATTAAGACCTCGTAAACTCGCACAATAATGCTTCGTGCACTCTATCATTAGTGCCTCGTGCACTCTTATGGATCATCTGGCACATTGTTTTTCTCCGGCATCTTCTCATATTACTATGGGTCATCTCAACGATTATCGAGTCCACCAATCTCTAATGAAAATACTCCAAGACATCTTCTCCACGCTTTGTCTCTACTATTGTTCAGGTTAGACTGTCGATGTCATCGCCAAAATTTATCTTCCCTCGCGCTTTCAAGACTTAATTACGAAACTCAAGTTGGTCAATATTTTACTATTTTGAGTTTAAGGGGGGATGTTAAAGTATATACACTACATCCATTATACCTCACCCTCATCCCACCACTACCTCCACCACCTCCATTATACCTCACCATCTCACCCCAACACTACCTTCAGTACTCCTCGTATTACTCCACTTTGTTCCCTCTACTTACACTATATATAGATTTCTCATGTAATGAAAACATATACCCGAAAGTATTATTTAGTATTACTAACTTATAAAATGTTGAAAAAATAAATATTCTTGAAAAATAGTTTTTGAAATATAAGAAATCGAGATTTTTCGTATAGGCATTCAATGCACATTTGAAGTGGTTCAAACCACGTCATTAAATGAATTTTAGAGTGATTTTAATGACCTCGTAGAATCCTGCTTATAGGGAGTGTTTTCAAATTATAAATTATTGCAAGTGCACGGGCTATTATAGAATAACGAGTGTAAGTACGAGTCGAACCCATAGAGATTTGATCAATTTTGTAAATCAATGACGTTCCAACTAGAAGATACTGTGTTAAGATGATAATTATAATCTAAAACTAAAATAAAAACAATTAATGGGAGCAACCAAGAATATGTAACTAATTATGGGAGAAACTAGGATTTCGGATCCATCTATCAATTTTAATTAATATTATGCATTAATATAATTTCGTCATTCCTGATTTTAAAACTCAAATGAAACCGACTCTCATCGTGTTCAATTCAAAAAATAAAACATTTAAGTTTACACAAAATTTAACTTCTCTAATTTAGACGACTAAAATTTCAATTCCCTTAAAAATATCAATTTTAAGTTTTAAATATAGTCTTTAAGCATGGACCATCAAAACAATCGAAGTGCAAGTACAACCCATGAAAAAGTACTCACATAAAAAATTAAAATATGAATTAGCTATCACTTCCGAATGTTTAAAATACACTCCCGTGTCGTTTTAAGTGAATACTGAATTTTTAAAGCATTTAAAACTTGTCGAGAATAAACACAAAATTAAACTAACTATATAATATTAATTAAGCATGATAAATTTCGCCTAGTTCTTGTAGACAATTTACGCTATCATAATGAACGACATAATAAAATTGCAAGAAAGAATAAAAAAATTCATTAATGATTCAAACTTACAATAATCGTGCCTCTCAATTAATCTTGACAAAATCCTCCCTACAAAAGTATAATTACTGGCCCTCGATTAATAATAAACTCTCTAAAAATGCTTTAAAAATTATGTGTGAAATTGTGAATCCAATGATAATTTTTATATGCTAAGGGGTGAGGTGTTTGGGTTGTCGTGAAACTTTCTTTAGTTGGATGAACAATGTTAGAATTGAATATTCCACCCCTTTAGTCCGTGAATTCGAATAAGGTACTTAATCTTTCCCCACTCGGGGACTCTTATTGTTGTTTGACGAACACGCACGTTGATTTTCGTCCAAGTTGGAGAATATAAAGTTCCGAATTCTTTTACGATTTCATAGCTTTTTTTCAACGATCGTAAAAATCAAATTTTGCTTTTTTTGAGTTGATCATCAATTTGCACCAAATTCCATCATTACTTGCAAAATTTTCACTAGGAAACTTTTTTCACAAATAAGCACAAGAAAATTATAAAATTATCAAAGTGCCCATTTTTTACTTAAAATTACGGTTTTGAATCTGAATTCAATCATTCGTTCAATTTGTCCTTTTATAATAAAATGGTACTAGGAACTTATTAAATAAAATAAAATGGGACTCACAAAGTATAAATTTTGGTACAAAATATATAAAATAATGCACTCGTCAATGATCTTTTAATAAAAGCAAATAACATATGTTGTTCAACGCTCATGAGGAGATCAATTGCTAGATTTTTCATGTCATTTGCATGGGATTAAAGTTGAATGAACGATAATCCGTAAAACTGATGCCTTTTAAAGAAACTATCTCTTCTATCATATAAATACAAAATTATTGTAATATAAAATACGACAACCTCTTTTATCTAAAGCACATTGAGAACTTTTGAAACATTTTATTCTTAGATCTAAAACATATTCTTTCATTTCTCTATAATATATCTAATGTCCAACCCTTAGTTAAAAGAAAAATACTTCATCAATTCTTGGTTTAGCCACGACAATTGGAAAACAAGAAAATCGTTAGATATTTTGTCATGTACGTGTTGTGAATCTATTGAGGATTGTGTAATTATCTATAATGAAGGTTTCATGTCAGGATTGTAAAGGAGGATTAACTGTGCCAATTCAATAAGGTAAGTCTAGTCTTAAGCCTTGTAGTTCCTTTACAACTTTATATGAGAAATAATAGACGTACAATGTCTCGTGGTTTTCCCCGTATTGGTTTGCATGTTAAATTCCCGTATCTCATGGTTGCCTTTAATTTATGATATATTTAATTTGAATTTCAAACGTTCATGTAAATTAAATACCAATTCAAGATAAATTTTGAATTCAACTAAAACTACTAGACATACATTTAAACAAGTTTAACTCTTATTAACTTGATTTAAAATAATCACTTTAATTTGTAACCTTTTAAAAACACATATTTTTCGACTTCAACATGTAAATGGTTGATCCAAATATTATTGATGAGAACATTCGACTCAAGAAAGTTTGGTTATGGAACACGTAGCATTGGGGTCAAGTACGCATGGTTTGTATCAACGACAAAGAACTATTAGAAATGATTGGTCGACCCTACTTCAAAGGAAAAATGCATCACAATTTTTTAAAGCCGGAGAAAATCGAACAAGCAACAATGTACCCCAATTCTAGGGGAATGTGCTACCTCATTGCGATAAGTTTAGTAGCCAACCATATAAGTGCACCATTGCTTGGCAATAAAGTTGAATCACTTGCCATATCTATCGCATCTTGCAATCATTATGAGCACGAGTCTCGAATTGTACATTCTATGTTGCACCCATTGTTGACCAAAATATGGCCTCTTCTCTAGGTTGGTCGACATTAGGAACAACCTCTCCATTGAATTGTGCACTGAACTAAGATTTTTGTTCATTTTTAACAAGAGATCTTAAAGGAATTGCATCTACCTTCAAGGATGGAATCATAAAGATTATCTCTTGTAAATTTCTAGCGGTGGGTAGGGATGGCATTGATCTTCATGCAAGAGCTTGAAAAGCCTAAATAATCTAGGATCTTTATGGCACCTAAAATGAACCTGTATGAAGGGAAGTCAAACTACTACAGTCAAACCCCTATAGTCACACTCATCATTACAAAAACCAATGTCATTATGGAATATAAATAACACCTTCATGTGTTACATGTTTCCATGCTCTATCACTAAAATTTCTTAAATTTATAATTAAGTTCATAACCAACAACCATTTTATAAAGGAGGTCATATCACTCATATCAATGAGAAAAATGTAAGGAAAACTTTGAAAAAATACATCCATTGATATTAGAATACCAACAACGAGGTTGAAAAATGTAACGAAAAGAAGTAACTATCATATATTAAGTTTGGCCTTTCCAAGACTGACGATCTCTACTAGTCATTAATGATGAATCCAACTAACACAATGGACAACCTGATGGTGCACATTAAAAATATTACAATGTTGAAGACAAAATCAATCACACTAATACATATACAAATCGGGGATCCAAGGCAATCGATAATAGTGAGTCTAAAAATAATAGAAATAATGGTAATTGCAACAAAAATTATAATGGAAATGATATTGTGACTTAATTTTTTACCGAAAGTGGAATTACCGAATGAGGTGGCGGGTTTATATTGGTTCTTTTGTGGGGTCCACGCCAGTGGCATCAGAGAATAAACCAATAACACGCCGCCACGTGTATTTTCGGTAAAAAATTAAGTTAGAATAGAAGGACTCTTAAAGGAACTCAAAATGGTTCCCTAAGAGACCATGAAAATACTTCGTCTTATTGTCTTGACCTTACCTTAAAAAGAACAGGAATGTTTGGTATAGTACCTAGATATAGTAAGGACATATTTATTGGGAAACCATACGACCGTCTAGGGATTGATACTGAAGTTTCCTACCATCGGTGCACATAGATGTTTCTCATTGACTATTCTCATAAAGCCCTAAAAGTATTCACACGATAAACCAGTCTAGAAAGAAGTTTTGAAACTAGTTTTCATAGATATCATTTGACAAATTCAATCCCATGAGTTTAATTCCAATATGTTCAACGTTAGAAAAGGAATGGAAAGTAAAGAATCTATGTTTTCTTCATCGATATCAATAGAGCCTTCCTTAAGGATAATTGATAGAAATAACTTTTCGGTATATAATTTTTCGTCATTGCTTGAAAAGCTCCTCTAATCAAAATCCTCAATTACCTACAAAAATAATGCAATCTCAAGTGTAGAGGTAGGTAAGGGTATTAATCCACATCAGGGGGTAAAGCTAGAGACAAATTCAATTGTAATTCAATTTTTATTTTCTTTTTTTGGATTTTGCTTTTTCTTTTCTTTATTTAGATTTTCCAAATATTAAAACAATTAGGTGAGGTGAGGTGAAATAACACTAAATTAAAATGAAAGATCAAATTACAAAATAAAAAAATTAACTAAAATGGAAAATAACGTCTAACACTAAAATATGAGATAAATGAGATAAATAAATTTGAGAACAATCAAGGAGTGAGATTACACCACAAATTTTAGCTATTCTAATTAATTAATTTAATGAATTGAATTCTCCCAAATTAATATCAAACTTACAAATCAACTCTCGTTGCAATTGTAATTTTAATAGTAATATTTTAGAAAATTAAGTTTAACACCCCACAACTCTAGAAAATAGATCTACACTCCTTTTCATTAATCATCCTCTAGGATCGATCGATTAAAATTTATGTAAATCTTAGAAAATAAATTTAGAGTTGAAATTCAAGTAATAATACCCTACTTAAGAAACCCCTATCTCTAATTCGAATCTAAAATGAGTATTATAACTAGAATTTTGATTTTCTCTAAAAATTTATTTACCCTCTCTCGAGGCGTAAATTTAAGGGTGAGGGATCAAAATTAATATTCAAAGGGAATTTTCAAGTAATCAAACTAATTAAACTAAAATAACATCAAATAAGGGTTTACCCCACCCCTTGAAAGGGGATTTAGCCTGACATGGTATGAAATTTGACAAATTAATAATCAAAGGCATAAAATAAATGAGAAGAGAAGAGAACAATCAAACCCAATCTCTTGAATTGAAATTGAACTCTTATTTCCTCGAAATCAAGCGCAATCCATCTAATACGAGCATCCAACAATAATCAATTCAATATAATACTCAATTGAAATACTCACAATTTATCACTCAATAATCTCTAAAAAGAAAAATAAAAACTATTTACAAAACAATTTCCTAATTTATTTTCTAATCTAAACTATCTCTATCTAGAATTCTCTCTACAAATTCCTATCCTCTAATAGCCTTTCTTCAAATGGGGTCTTCCATCCTTTAAATAGTAGGCATGGAGCATGGGGGTAAAAATGAGAAGACAATGGTGTATGAGATATGGAAGGTATTTGGGTAAGGGTATCTAGGGAATTATTCACACATGTGCATGGGTAAGAGGTGAGGTCATGTGGGAAGTGTGGTGGTGAGGATAAAATCAGATTTAGTTTGAGGGGTATTTTGGGCAATTGGGATAGAAGTGGTAGTTGGGGTATTTGGGTAAAATGGTTTTAAGTGGGTTTATATGGATTAAAACACATGTGCATTTTATTTGGCTTTGGTTTTTGTTTGTAACAGGTGAGAAATCATAGGTGGCTTAGGGGAAGAAATGGAAAATGGGTCGTGGAGGTCTCGTGTTTGTTTGGTGTTGGGCTTCGGGTTGGATGGTTTCGGTAATGGCAGGTGGGTTCACGGGTTAAAGAGGTGAGAGGAGTTTCGATTTGAGGTCCGGACGGGGGTCGCGATAGGAGCTGGGCGAGGGTTGTGAAACGAAGATGGGCTGAACATGGGGTATCGAGAGGAGAGAGAGGAGTCTGTCTTGGATGGTGGCCGCCGGCGCAGGTTGTGGACTGGCCGGAGTTACACTGGCGGGTCAGGGGCAGTAGGGTTTTGGGTAGATCGGGTCTGGGGCTTTGGTTGATGAGGTCGTGTAAGGGGTTGGGTATTGGCTGGATTTGGGTTGATTTTTGTTGTTGGAAAAGTTGTGGGAATCAGTTGTTAATGGTGGGTATGAGAGAGAATGTGTGGTGGGGGTGGGGGGGGGGGTGAGGTTGAAGATGAAAGGTGGGGGCTTAGTGTGGTAGGGTGTAGGGGAAGAATGGTGTGGATAGGTGAGTTATTTTGGTGTATATATGGCATAGGGTATTTAGGGGGGGTGTATTAATTTGTGACCCTTAAAAAAATAAAGACTAACTAATAAAAATAAAACTACTGAAAAATAAATTCTAACTAAAAATGAAACAAACTAAAGACAATAAAAATAAAAATATTAAAACTAAAAAAAAAAATCCTAAGCTTATATAAAAACTAAAATAAAACAAAAGACATAAAAACTTAAAATCTAAATGAAAACTAAAGTCCTAAAAAATATAAAATCTAATAAACTAAAAATGAACTCCTAAAAACTAATCATAATAAAACTAAAAACTAATAAAAATCAAAATAAAATAAAATTATACTAATAAAGATAAAATAGAAAAATAGAAAACAAAACCTAGAAAATACTAAATAAATAAAAAATAAATACTAAAAATAAAACGACTCAAACTAAAAATCTAAAAAATATTAAAAAGGGACAAACAAAACACACACAAGGTTTGGGGTAGGTTTAAGCTCGGGTAAGGTTATGGGGGAGGGAATTTAGCTCCATTCAACGCGCATTTGCCTCGACATATAGCTTTTGACACCGCAAACGGACGTTTGACCTATATGATAAACATTTAAGCACATAAGATCCATACTGTAGAGAATTAGCAACTAAAGTACGTCTATTCGGGGTATAAAATGTACTGTTTTTGGTGCTTATCAATAATTGTTCACTTCTACACATCGACTAGTTATTTAGTTCCACTATAATCTAATAACACTGCGTTCATGAACCCAAATCTAATTATCATTAAATTACAATGTTAATCTTATTGAGAATTGGGATTAACATTTAAACGTGAAAAAAATTCATACCTAAGAACTTCGATCGATCATGCATTGGAAAATAAAATAAGAACTAGGTTTATGGCATAAACCTAGGATTTCGAATCATGATAACTTTGTAGATCTTGTTGGTGATCTGAATAATGAGACATGTGTTGATGGAGATGATGATATTATTGTCCTCCCAATATTTATAAAAACCTTGATAGAAAACATAAAAAATATCAAATCTTCTAGTATATTATCCACCCAAACTAAGCCTTACGGGTGGTCAATCCCGGAGATAAAAACATCATGAAGTGTGAGAGAAATCACTTTCTCTCTCCTCACCTTTTAAAAAATGTGGATAGTGTTTCTCCTTTACCTCTTCAACCATACATAATGAGTATGAAACTTAAAACCCTAGCTTACCCATTTATTTATAGGCATGAGACATGGACTTGAGATAAACTAGGCTTCTAGAAAGTTTTGGGCTTACTACTTGGGTATTGGACTATACAAGGGATCCAAAACTAAATAATTAAATTGGCTTCCATATATATACTCAAAAATCCCAAATTACATACCCGTAATTTATTTCCTTTATTTATTTAATCGCCATTAATTCCATTAAATAATCACTACTGCACTCCAATTTAATTATCTCATAATCACTTGAAATAATGATTTCCTATTTGTAAAGTTATATAATGCATAATATGATTCACCGTGTTAAGTATACAATACTCGCTTAGTCAAATCAATTTGTCGTTAATCAATTTTAATCGACTTCAGAAGTAAATCTCATAAGTTTATTAAGGGGGTGTCATAATCCAAAATCTTTCTTGGATGTGGATTCCTATGAATTATGATCTCAGGCCTACTCACACAATCATTGCTCGATTGTGGGGATTTATTGATCCAATCTATAATTGAATCTCACTCATAACAATTAAAGAAATAATTGGGCAAACATTCTAATCCTCACAGCCTTTGGGATTAAAAACCTATGCACCATTTGCAAATATTGTATGATTGCCTTAGTCTAATCTAGACACTTAGACTTGAATCTCATGGAGGCATGTCCAATACATTCCTTAAATGTAACGATCACATTTCTTTTAAGAACTATCAAACGAGTTCTTGAATCATCAGATAATTTTTTTTAGTTTGAGATAAACTACTAGTATTGTACCCATAGTTATACCGATAAAATGTCAATCCCTATCTAGTTCATGATTTTTTCAATTTGTACTAGAACCAGAATTCCAATATTATGGGATCAAGTTAAACCCAACTCATTGAAATTCCTACTAAGTGCAATTGGCTACTAAAAAGTAAACGTCATAATCCTAACAATCTCCCACTTAGTCTTAAAGACATGTACCTATGCATCCAACCCGTAACCCATTTACTCGAAAATCTATAACCCTAGTTGTAAAAGGACTAGTCGGGTGTTATCCTATGCAACCTTGGTAATAAAATTATCAACTACCTTGTTAAATATCTAAAATTCGGTGAAACATAGGCTCAATGTGTGTAACCCTTTTATGGGGTATGCTTCTTCTTGAACTTGAAACCATGTTGCTATATACACTAGAAGGTGTAATATTAAATTTCACTTGAAGTAAACTCACCCAACCTAGTTAGGATGTTCTCGAGTTGTATAGCGTTACCTTCGAAGTGGCAATAACTTTGGCCTCCTTGGTGGAGTTAGAAATCCAAGATTTCTTTACGCTCCTCTGACTTACAAGTTAAACTCCTTGGTTAAACGAATATTCCAAGGTAGAGAAGTTGGAATCTTATCTAACTAAAAAAATATGTCTTTGCAACTAAATTGTACAAGACAATCAGACTAAATCAGCTAACTATAACAACGACACGGTAGATATTTGGTCAAAAACATAATATAACATACATAAGGTTGCCAATTAATGACACATTAGGTATATTCCTCATTCTTCTATATGATCAAGTGTTTTAAAAGACCGATCCCTAGATAGAGTGATATCATACTTGAAAAGAAAGTCATTTCATGGAATCTTTCACATTAATCATGTAAGAAATGTATTGATATAATCAGCTTTGGATAAGCCCAAACATCATTTTTACCCGATCTAGAGAAATCTTTATCATAAATGTGTATTGTATTCTCCTAAGAACTTTGTATAGATCTACCTTGGCAACTATACTCTTATGTAAGATATTACACCCACATCATTCCCTATTAGGATAATATCATCCACATATTGTGCTAAAATTACCACCATGTTTTCATCATTCTTCTTATTTATATAAGTATTATTCAGACTTTGATCAAAATAAAAAACTTGATTTCTTCATAAAACCGAACGTTCCAAGATCACTTTTGGGGATTGGGATTTATGATAACATGTTTATAGGTTATTTAGGGTGGGATAACTTAATTAACTTAAAAGAGGAAGGTGTGTTTTTATTATTATATCCCAAATATAATGATATATTTACAGACTTATTAGGTTTAATCCTCTCTGTGGAACTATTTTTTCAAGTCCCATGTCGCAGTCGCCTCCACGCACTTCATCCATCTCTGTTGGAGGACTCCTCCATCATTGGTTCCATTTATAATTTCCTAGGATGCAGGTGTTGAGCATATTGCTCATTTATATTTATGTACTCTTCTACATTAAGTTATTCAGGCACTTGGTATTTATTCAGTTTTCTTTAGTTAGATATTTGTATGAGATTCATTCATTTATGTTGGATTATTATTTAGAGCTGGTTATTGGATTATTGCGGTATATCATATTTTAATGGTTGAATTATATTCTTATCACACCCCGCTTTTTTCGTATGAATGCACAAGAGAGTATATAAAAAGTAATGAAGTAAAGTTAAGGCATAAATCAAAACTTTATTCATGTAACACCTTGTAATTTTAATGATTTTTATAATTTGGATTAATTTAATTAAAATAAGAAATTAATCCGGACTAAAAATAAATATTAAGTAGCGTGACAAGGGTTGATATTTATTTGTATGAGGTATATTTAATATTACTTAGTGAACACGTAATAAATCATTATTAATGCATTACAATTGTCGCGAGTGAAAAATACTACAGTTACAGTAATTTAGTCGGGACGCGCGTGTTAGTCGTGTCGGGACTTAAATTATGGGATAAAAAGGTAAATTAATAATGGATCATCCAAATGGTCATTTTAAGTGTGCCAAAGTATCTGGTTGGGTCAAAATAGTTAAAAAAAAGTGTACTCGGGATTTTAGTTTGGGTCCTGGGACAATTTTAGGCCAAACTAATACCCCGGGAGGGTATTTTGGTCATTTGTATTTTTGGAAAAAAGTGACCTATGAATTTAATAGGTTTATATAATCAGTTAAGATGAGGGATTTAGGGTTAGAGCCCACAAAATCACAAAGAGACCATAAGAGGAAAAAGAGAGGAGGTCCCAAGGTCAAATCATGTCATTCTTGCACCACAAACACCACCATCGCGTAGATCAGGAGGAAAGGATCATAACCATACCGTTATTCTACAATGATCAAACCTTGAAACATAGGAAAGTATTTATCTTGATTAATTTATGAAATAAATATCATCCATGTTAGAGTAGGATGATTTGTTTATGAATATCATGTATTTTAGCTTAATTTGGAAAACTTAAAACATGTTATTGGGTAGGAATCACATGTAAACTGAACTTTCCTATGATTAGAAAACAAAATAAGATTATAGATAAAGAGAATAACAGATTAAATCTGAGTTTATTGGTGGTTTGAACATTGAAAGAATGACCCAGGGTTTTGACATGAAATTTATGGATCAATTCGATTTAATGACATTTCATAATGATTTGATGAATATTTTACGTTAGAAATCATGTTTAGGGGTTAGTATAATACTTAGCATTCGTGTTTGGGAACATGGTATTATACAATGAACTTTTGGAGGTGTAAAGATGTTGAAAAACTAAATTAGACGAAGGTTGTCAACCCAGGGGCGATCGATCGACCCATGAATGTCGATCGATCGACAGTTGCAGAAATGGGGAACTTGTTTTATTTTAAGGATTACTCCATCCCACTTTTCAAGGACCCTTAGTAATGACTAATTAACTATAATAGGTCTTAGATAAGGGCAATAGGTCTGTAGTTAAGTCTCGGGAAATCTTAATAAGGGTAGGATTGGTGTTTAGAGTCACGAGGGTTCACCGAATGTATTGGGTATTAGAAATTATAAATTGAGTTTCGGTAAGGTTAAACAATGATCTAAGGATAACCAGTAGTAAGAAGATGTTATAAATACTTAAATAACCTAAGGAGTGATTGGTACACTTAGTAAACTTTTTGGGTAGTGAGGGATACTCGGGTTTATTCGATGAGGGGTATTACGTTAAGTAAATGAAGCGTAGGATATTCGAGAGTTATACAGACAATGTATGGATAAGTTATAGGTTACGCATATACCTATACTGAATTGATATAGACTTAGGTGGTGTGAATACCTAATGTGTGACTTATTATGTGTATGATATATCTACGTTGCTTGCTATTGCGAAAGGTTTTAAAAAGGGGATAGTCTTATCCTGATGAGCCTGTTGTGGGGATTGTAGATTGGTGTCTCAGAACATAGAACCTAGGTATGGGCTACCTGAGAATATCATAGTTTCGATGGTCAAATGGTTGCGTAGGTATGTGCGTATCCCATAGGCCTGGAACCATGTTCGCCTCCAATATGTGTGATTTGTATTTATGGGTCAGGAGTGACTCCGAACCGGTTGTCATTTATTTAGTACGTGATATACTGAGACTTGATAGCAGAGTATGCATGCATCACAGGTCTCAGCCTAGGGGTGCTGTATTAGTATATATATCAATAAAGTGTTAAATATATACTTG
This sequence comes from Sambucus nigra, assembly GCA_949130495.1. Lineage (NCBI taxonomy): Eukaryota > Viridiplantae > Streptophyta > Magnoliopsida > Dipsacales > Adoxaceae > Sambucus > Sambucus nigra. The sequence continues at coordinate 441,707,934 of OX422222.1, read as the reverse complement.
TGATTTATTCTACTGTGTGTTCTTAGTAGATGAGAAAGATAGTGATATCTAAAATAACCTAAGTAAGTGGAAACTTAACATCTATTTGGAGAATTCTTAATTTATTTAAAAGATATGAAAAAAAATTGATAACATATTGTATGGGCAATACGGGTGGGCATCATGAGTTAGTATGTGTAGTAATATAATTGACTTGAACTAGTTAGGCGAGGTAGCATAACTAGGACGGGTTAGTAAAATACGTTAGTTGTGTACAATAGTTGAGGGGTGAGGATCTCAAGTGGCACGTGAAACTAATATGTATATAATATCTACTGATTATGCATACAGGACCTCGGTAGGACTCCATTTCAGTCAAGCATTTTATCGATTCCAATCGATCATGTCACCCATATTCTACTAGTAGTTATTCTAGAGACATTGTACTTCATTTATTTCCAGTTGTTGGATTCAGTTTTAGTTATGGATTATTTTATTGGAGTTTTAGGCTGGAGTGTTTATTCGAGTCATATTTATTTGATTCTTTTATTTCACTATTTATGATGTTGGTTAATGGAATGGTGAATGTGGTTTACTTATTTATTTCAGATCATTGCATGTTAAATAAAAGATTAAATTTTGACACTGACGTAATTAACTAATGTAGGTGATTAGTCATTAAGGGTTTTCGACGATGATGCTAAGAATGAACCAACTGGATATTCTGTTTTAATTTAATAAATGACTAATCACCCGATGTTTAATTGAGAGGGGTGTCACAATTCATTATGGATGAATTACATTTTATTGTCAGCGCGAACGATAAAGTAGAAAATTGAAAAATGTGACTCCTTGATCCCATCTGTGTTAGTCTCCGCTCATACTCTCACATATGCAAACAGGTGATTAGTATTTGTCCCTAAAGGGGAAGAGATACTGTCCTCTTTCTCCTAAGCCATCTAGAGGAAAAAGAAATTAGCACAAATATGCCAAGCAGGCTTTATCAATTATATAACAAATGTCTGTATAGATGGGAGGTGGAGTGTATATAAAATTCAGTGTTTGTATAAGAAGATTAAAGTATTAAAGCTGATAATCCCATAGTTATCAGTTTATTAAGGGTCACATTAAGAAAATCAAGGATCTTTGAACTGATAATCCCACACTTATCTGCTCACTAAGGGGCATAGAAATAAGTAAGCCATTAGTAAAATTAAATAAAAAGTAATCCAAAACCTTTGGGTAATAGCTGGCTAGGCATACAATTAAAGTGGCACTCATACGTATGTAGTAATAAATCTGGATCTCAACATTGGAGACCATAATAGGCCAAGTAGAAAAATTCTGTGGGATAACATTGTAACACCCCATGATTTTTTAGACTGGGAAATTAAAATTTTAGGAAAATAAAATTTAATTAATTGGAGAATTTTAAAATTTGGGAATTAAGGTCCAAAAATAGGGAACATTTCAAAGTGTTCCGGATGATGATTTTGAGGGTACCATCAATCCCGGGAGGGTCGAGATAGTCAAAATGACTGTCATTGGGTTTTATTTCGGCTCCAGAATATTTTATGTCAGTTTGACTCGAATTGGAGTAAATGAGTCCTTTAAAGTGTGTATTAAACTTTTAAAATTGGGTTTATTGTTTTAAAGGATTAAGAGGCTTACGGATTAAGCCATCTCATTTATAGAAAGAGAGAAAGAGAGAAAGATAAAGGAAGAGAGAAAGAAGAAGAAAGGAAGAGAGAGAGGAAGAAAATCTTGGAGATTTTCGGCCCAACCGCGACATCGAGGACGATCCAACCTCTACAAAATCGAGGCAAGTGTTTAACCTTGCTAAATAGGTCATTTGTGTATTTAATTTCATAATTTGTGGGTTAAAGAAAAGGATTTTTGGGTATTAATATCAAAACCTAGATTTTTTGGTTTAATCTTGAAATCAATGTTTAAATATGGGTTTAATGGAATAGAAATTGTTAGGATCAACTTTGGGTTGATTTATGGGCTTAAAATCGTGATTTGATGAAGGTTTGGGGGTTAGAATGAAAATTTTAAGGTTTAAAATTCGTGGGTTCATTAAAGAAGAAGAACCCTTCAAAATCTGCAGGCTCAAATCGATTCGCCCCTTAAGCGAATCGATTCGGTTGAGGGAAATTGGCAGGTCTATATTGACCGAATCGATTCGGACCCAAGCCGAATCGATTCGGCCTGTGGCAGAAGCCCAGGTCCTTGGGCCCTAATCGATTCGCCTTGGAGGTCGAATCGATTTGCTAGGCCGAATCGATTTGGAATAGGGCCGAATCGATTCGGGAACATGGCATTTTGAGGTATTTTCTCCATAGTGATTTCAAACCCCTTTTTGGTTGGGTTTATTGATTTGGGGGCCTTCTCTTATAATGTAAGAGATATGTTCTTGGAGACTTATAAGGATTTTCTCACATATTATGATTTTGGGGACTCCTTAAGGTAATTTGGGAGAAATGTATCCATGTATGTATTGGAGTTGCATATAGAGATTGTGGGGAAACCTCCTTGAGGTTGGGAATACTAATTATAGATAAAAAAGGGAATAAATATGATGTGAGGTTGAGAACTCTTAGAGAGTGAGGGGTCACATATCCTTAGAAACATTTAAATTAAGGAACAATAGGTAACCCGTTGGGAGTAAGGGTTCATGAGATTAATTGAACCGTAGGTAAAATTATGAACGGATTGGGATCGTACTATCAACTAGAATAGATGGTAGTATAATTCTAGTCAGGATAGTTTACACATAATTGAATGGAAATAATCGTATGGGATTCCAACACTTAAAATAAAGTGGGAATAAGTTGAGGTTTGTAGACTTTTGGTTAGGTGTATACCTTTTGTCAAAATTGTATTGGAGGTATTGATATGCTCTCGAATAGAGTTGGTATGTGTAGTGATGGATTCCTACACAAAATTTTGGGTGATAACCTTAATGAGGTATATATATGTATATATATACATATGATTTTGGGAGACTATTCATCATAAGAAAAATGATTGAATATGTTTCAAGTGAGGGATTGTATTCACATATCGAGGTAAATTAAATGAGTTTGTGGTGACGGCTTGTATATTGAGGATTATGTATACTTTTAGCCGAGTGTATATGTATATCTTATACATATGAACGAGAATTAGTTTGTATATATAGATATAAAGATATGTGAATATATGTGTATATATCTATATAGATATGAATATATAGATATATTTATGTTGTGGATATACATGTTATGAATATCTAAACCTTATGTGATAGTTTATTTATATGATTGGATCATATGGATGAATATATATTATGCATGTGAATGATATATATACTTATGTGGTTAAGCATACCCCGCTCATGCTATCATTGGGAAGTTTTCGCGGAGAGGGTGAGCATCCTGGCTAGAAAAGAAGGGTGTGGATATTCCCCAGGTCATAGTCGTCCCGTGTGTTATTATGTGATTTACATTTTTGGGATGAGATGTGGTGGGTATGTTTCATCTCATTGTCGGTTAGGAGCTATGACCGCTTCCCGGGATGTCGTGTGCGTGTGTTTACCACGAGATGGGTGTCGTTTAGTCCCACCATAATGGCTCCAGTATTGCTACGTGAGCCGGGCACTGGGAAGATGATGCATGATGCAGTTTTATCGGCGATATATATAGCCGGGTATATTATGTGCATGTCCATTGTACATCAGATATGATATGTACACTTGGTCATGGGTATGGATGATGGTATATATATATATATATATATATATATATATATATATATATATATATATATATATATATATGGTTAGAATAAAATGCCTATATATATATATATTTATATATCCTATAGATGAAATGATATGGAATCTTTGTGGAGTATATCTTTGATGATTATGGTGTACTAGATTGATGGGGGTTGATGTATCGCATTTAAGGAATATTTCGGTTACATCATCCTAAGGATATTATTGGAGATTTTTAGTTGCTTTACTATTGTAGTCTAAAATTTAGTAGTAGTATAATATTTATGTGTGGCATGATGGATCTCTAGGATCAACGTTGTCAAGGAGTAGTGTAATGGGGTGGTTCCTTGTTTGGATTTCGCTTTGCGAGACACCCCACACACGAAACGTAGTACAATGTTGAGAGTGGAGAGAAGTTTTGTCAATAATAATTTGTATGCATGTCAATTAGAAATTAAATCTTATGATTCAACCCAAATATAAATGGGTAACGTATTAAGAATTATAAATTAATTTAATTATAAACCGGAATCCATTAAGCCTATTATGGCATAATTGTTTGTAAACATAATCTAGTATGATTAGAAAAGGGGTGGATTCTTGGGTTAAGATCGGAAGGCAAATCTCGTGAGAATAGGCGGGGCCTATGATAAGTTAGGTTGTCCTTATAATATGGGTAATTTAACTAAAATTTGAGGACACGAATAGGTGCGCGCCGTTAGATGAGAGGTGAGTTGGGAATTCACGAGAGTGCGAATCCACTTTTAATTATGAAATAAGTGCACCGATATTTATTATGCACGGTTAACACACTTGCTAAATATTTTTCACACTCGGGCTCTGACCCGTTTACTTTTCTCTCCTGCCTGTATATATATATATATATATTACCACAGGTGTCCTACCGCATGGATGCCGGCTGACCTCCTATCCAGAGTCTTGGGAGTCGTGACAGGTGCGGACTGTTGCGGGATGTATCTTGTAGTCGCTTCCTACTTCTTTATAAAACTAGGTAGGATTCATGTTGTATATCGGATTTATACCCAAGGGACATTTATAGATGTGTATATTTATTTCATTTCAGTCATTGTATTGGCTGTGACCCCACAGCTTATTCGGGTTCACTTCTTTGTAGTATATTCAGTTGTATTTATTTATTTCATTTTATTCTAGCATTTCATTTCTCATAGTTCTTTTATGTATCTTTCTTCCCTTTATTGGTAGAGTTATCACTACACCAAATCTGCCCATTTGTCAAGGTCATTGACCTTGACAAATTCACCTTGTCAAGGTCAATGACCGTGACATTTCGAGGCGAGACAACTTTTTTTGTCACGGTCGTGTCACGGTCATTGACCTTGACAAAAAACTCGCGTTTTGTGTCACGGTCGTGTCAAGGTCAATGACCGTGACACGTTTGTCACGGTTATAAATCGTGACAAAGCCGTGACCCTTTTTAAAAAAATTGTCACGGTCATTGACCGTGACAATTCTGGGCAGAATTAAAAAAAAAACTGCTGGGCAGTATGGCCACTTCCACTGCCCAGCAGTATATTTGTACTTGTTATAGCAACGTTGTACCTGTTCCAAACATCATATATCCGAACAAACTAAAGATAATGCAAATATATATTCAAATAAGAAACTATTTAAAAAGAAACAACATCACCATCATTTTATCTCAAATCTACAAACTATTTGCATGGAAAATAGATTTTGTACCGCGACGCTCGGGAACACCTTCTCGTCCGAATAGCCACATAAGTATAGAGCATATGTGGCCTACCCTTAGGGCCACTCCCTGTCCCCTGAATTGAAATAAAGTAAAATTAGTATCCGCCCCTCAAATATAGATAAATATAAATCGTAATTGAAATCGAAATCGAAATTGACATATAAATATAAATACATTACCTGTAGTGTCACTCAAACAGCTAACTTGAGCTCATATGGCACCTCCTTGCAACTAATGTACCCCGGGCAATCGTGTCAATTATAATTCTCTTCATATCTAAACACTAAGAAATACCATAATCCTATGGAGGTATGCGTTGCAAATTCCTTCCAACCGTTGTGTAGCCAAAAATCAGCAGTTGAAGTTGTCAACTCCACCTTTGAATGGGGTATGGAAAGTGGTGGGGTATGGAAAGTGGAATTGACAACTTCAACCGGTGATGTTTGTCTACATAACGGTTGGGAGGAATTTGCAGAGCATCGCTCCATAGGATTATGGCATTTCTTAGTGTTTGGATAGACGAAGAGATTCAGTCTCCTCTCCACAAATAGGACACCCCAAATAACTATGTACTAATCACCTATTAAAGGTAAGAAGCGTATATTCATGGATTAGTATAAACAAAACTTAGATGTAGTTGGAATATTTATGTATTAATCTCCTCTCCACACACGCACACTACACAAGAGTGAAAATGATAAAGTGCAGATCAAGTAAAAGCATTAAAAATGGATGTTTCGGTACAAATTGAAATATTTATTACAAATTGAAAAATTGTTTCAAATTCGGGTTATCATAAAAAATGGATTGATATTCGGTAGGAGCAACCAAGTCATCCACACTACTATTTAGACGCCTTGGCGCGTGTTGGACAATTGACCACGGCTCGTTGTTGATATACTCCGAGTAAAACACTTGCTCAACCTTTTGAAATGCACAAACAAACGGCTCATCGCTCACGTGGTCGTTGCTCTTCAACTTGGACAAGTCAACCATGATCAAATTGGTGACAGGATCAACTTTACAAGCATTTTTATCCTCAACTCTTACCCATTCACAGTAAAATACAACCTCTTTGAAGCTTATATAATCCAATTCAAATATATTTTGGATTACACCATAGTAAGTCATTTCAGCTTCAACGAGGTTTTTATCTTTTGCGCTCGCTCGAAAGAAAGTAAGAGCCTTGTATGAAATTCCCGAGTTCTGTACATTTGTACTTTCCTCGTACACTTTAGCGCCGAAAATGTAACCGTTCAATCGATATTTTTTATACTCTTGTGCCACGAACAAGGGTCCAGTGGCTAGACGAGCAAGCCTTGATGTCGCATCACCCATCTTTAGGAGCTGAGAATATAGATAAATTAATTATATTAGTGGTAAAATTTGAGTGTAATGTAACGTTATATAACGACTATTTTCATTGTAATTACCTCTTCTGTCAACCATAGCCTAAATTCGCTGTCTGATTATACCACTGTTTTTCGTCTTTTATTGTTCTCACAGGCTTCATATTTACTGCATATTATAAAATTAATCATGTATAAAATAATCTAAAATAATGTTAAACATTATAATATTCGAAACTTACTTTTTCCATTCTTCGACATCTTCATGTGTGTCAAATAGATAACGAGCTACTTGTTCATGTTGCAAACTCGCTAATTTCACTCGTTTTCCCATCACATTACCACCATCATCGAGGAATTCATCAGTGTCATCAACGCTGGTAGAGTCAGTCATATATTCCCGAGTATATATTGATGACTCCACGGTAATGTATTCCTCTGCAATTGATCCTGCAATATATCGCGTATTCTTGACGTAATCTTTAAAAACTTTCATCAATCTTTCAAATGGATACATCCACCGATATCTAACTGGACCACAAAGAAGTTCCTCGTCGCATAGGTGTACCAACAAGTGAACACTTATGTCAAAGAATGTTGGGGGAAAGTACTTCTCCAATACACAAATCGCTTCGTTCACAACCAATTTTGCGGCCGCTATGTGTTCTAGATTCACTACCTTCTCACACAAGAGGGAGAAGGTAATACTAATTTGCATAATAGCCCTACGCAAATCCTTGTGCTTGGAGAAACAGTGCTTAAACAATAGAGGAACCAATTGCATGATCACATGCCAATCGTGGGACTTACACTTATGTAAATCATGAGTAACATAATTCACAATCCTTTGCAAGTTGGACGAAAAAGTAGATGAGTCCTTCAAATTATATATTGTGTCTAGAAGCACCTTCCTTTCCTCACTCGTCAAAGTAAATGCACCAGGGGGAATTATTGTCCTTCCCCTACTATCTTCTTTCAACCATAGTTGTGGTTTAAGTTTTAACGTTTTAAGGTCTTTTCGTGCATTTTCTCCATCCTTCGAATGACTCCCCCCAAGGCAAGTACCCACAATATGTTCAGCGAAGTTCTTCTCTGCATGCATCACATGCAATACATGGCGCACCGGATTTTTCTTCCAATAAGGCAAGTCAAATAAAATTAACCTCCGAGACCATGCCTTTCTTATTTCAGTTTCATTCCCAGTTGGGGTCTTCTTATGCTTGACATTCTTAAATTTGGGATTCTTACCTGGCATATTTGGGCCACATTCAGAAGATTTACTTTCAATTTCTGAACCCGAAAGTTGTCTCGACGGTAGCCTATGTTCAACTCCGCCCAATAAAAAATTGGAACCTTTCTCAAATTTGAAACTATGAGATGGGGGTAAAAACCTCCTGTGGAAATGGTATACATTTTTTAAGCTGGAGGATAGACGAAGAGATTCAGTCTCCTCTCCACAAATAGGACACCCCAAATAACCATGTACTACACATCCGGATAATGTCCCATAAGCTGGAAAATCATGAATTGCCCACATCAACATAGCTTTCAGCGTAAACTCTTCTTTTCTAAAAGAGTCAAATGATTGCACACCCTCTTCCCACAACTCATTTAATTCTTCTACCAAAGGAGACAGGTAGATATCAATGTCTTCACTTGGTGCCTTTGGCCCAGGTATCAATAAAGCCATCATCGAAAATTCAGTCTCATACACTGTGAAGGAGGGAGGTTGAGTGGGGCTAGGATCACTGGCCATACACTCTGATTGGTGCTTAGATTTCCAAATGGATTGAAACCATCTGTTGATATAGCCAAACGAATGTTGCGTTGTTCTCGAGCAAAATCGGGATACTCATAATTCATCCTCCGCCAGGCAGTAGAATCAATAGGATGACGCATGATATTACCCCCTACTTCTGCCCTAGCATGCCAAGTCATTGCCTCTGCAATCCATGGTACTGTGAAAAATCGCTTTAATCTAGGCCCAACGGGAAAATATTTCAATACTTTTTGAGGCACTTTTGAGCTTGTGCCTTCCTTACTAGTAGATTGGACATATCTAGGTTCATCGCATACCGGACAACGATCGAGATTTTCATACTCCTTTCGGTATAGTATGCAGTCATACACACAATCATGAATCGATTTATACTTCATTCCCAAACCTTTCAAACTGTTCTTCATAATAGGATAGCTATTGGGAAGTGTATTCACCTTGGGTAATAAGCCCTTCACCCATTTCAGAATTCCCGTCACGCTATTGCCAGACAAACCGTACTGCGTCTTCAAACTGTGCAAACCAACCATGGCATATAAAGTTGTTTGATCTTTCTCACAGCCAGAGTATAACGGTTGGGTCGCCTTAAATTTTAAACTTTGGTAGTCATCGTCAAGTTTTATCGTGTTATCTTCACGAGCACTTGAATCTTCTACATCATCGGTAACCTCATTCTCCTTAGCTTCATAAACTCCGTACGCATCATCAACTAAATCCTCTAACATATTATGATCTACGTCGTCCCCTTCTTCATCTATTCTACTTGTTGAAGGATGTTGTGAAGGTTGGTCAGGGACAAAAGGAACTTTCAATTCACCGTGAAAACTCCAAAATCGATAACTATCTTGCATACCCGATCTTAACAAATGTAGTTCAACTGTTTTCCACTCAAACACCTTACCATTCTTACACCTAGCACACAGACATGGAAACTCTTCATCATTACGACATCTCTTTGCATATTTCACAAATTCGTTAGCATCTCTGCGAAACACATCCCCCATTCTATTAGTCTCACCCATCCACTCTTTGTATTTCGGATATCCCATCACAGCTACCACAACTAAACACCTATTAAAGGTAAACAAAACTTAGATTTATAGTATGTTTTATTTAATTATCCCATCATTTAATTATCCTATTAGAGGGTAAGTGGTCCTATCCCATTCAAGAATGCATTTTTCTGTAATATACTTAACAGCTCATGCACATTGTTACGATTTGAAAAAAATTCGACAGCATATCCCCTTAGTTCTCCAAGTACACGACGTAGATTGGCAGGTGTGAGTGTTATTTCAATTGGTCAATTAAAATAACAGTCACACTTGTCAATCTAGTATGTACCCAGAGAACATTAAGATACGACTGCAGAACTTCCTCCAAAAGTAACAACTTTAAGCCAATAAGAATATTATACAGAAATTATACAGTCTCAAACTGTCCAAACGGGACAATTCGAGAGATCTCATTATAGGGGTAATGACTCTCGAACGGGTCTAAGGGTTATTGAATGCGTACGCATAAGAACTAGAATGCTAGTATCTATGCGCACTATATTTAATTTCAAGTATGTTTCATATAATGGGTTAATTCAAATACAAAAATAAATTCATGGGATAATTCAAATACAAAAATAAATTCATGTATTGACCACATACACACACACACACACACACACACACACTATCTAAGTTGTTCTATAGGTATAAAAACAATTATTATCCAATTATTATCCAACTATTATCAATTATTTATTTTGAATGTAAATAATATTCAAAACCCCACCCACCCCCACCCCCACCCCCTCCCGATGTTTATTATCCAATTATTATCCAACTATTATCAATTATTTATAAAATTGATGTCTACTTTTAGTGTTGTGTATATATGTTAGTCCTCGGCTTTTTTATTGAACTTTTAGTTAGGTAGTGTATTGTAGATTGATGAGGCCACACAATGAGCACACAATGAACTACTATTTCGCCTTTTACTAAAGAATATCATATGCTCACAAATAGGCGGCATACGCCCATTTTTTTAATTGTTTATACCCCCTCCCCCACCACACACCACCTTTTGATAGACGGCTCTCTTAGTATATTTTGTGTCTATACTATCAAGTGTTCAACTAGTTTGGAGAGTTGTACCAAACAATATTAGTTGAGATCCAACTTCAGATTAATTCAAGACATAAGACCCTAAAGGGAATCCTATCTGCAACAAGATTCTAGTTAGTAAAGAAGACATAACAGAATATGGTGGAATCCACTACACTACACACCCATTACCACACTTAAATTTATATAAAAAATTCAAAACCATTTAATAATATTTAAGCACTAAAATTAATTTAATTTAATTTAACCTAGGAATTAATCAGATATTTTTATCCTATGTTTACTAATGCTAAAATTATGAAAAATGATATTTTGAGATAATAATGCGTGAAAATTTGTTTTATGATTTTTTTCTTAACTGAAAATTATTTGGGGGTATTTTTAATTGAATATATACACATTTTTAACTCTTTAAAAATTACATTTTAATCCTTTCTAAATCTTAGGGAGAGTTTGGGTTGTGTTTTTCGGCCATAACACCACACACACCCCCCACCACACACCACCACACACACACACACACCCCACCCCCTGCCCCCTTCCACCACCCCCTCCCCCCCCCCTCCCCCAAAACACACCACCACACACACACACCCCGCACCCCACCCCCTGCCCCCTCCACCACCCCCTCCACCACCCTGCCCCACCCCGCCCCACCCCCTGCCCCCCTCCACCACCCCCTCCCCCACCCTGCCCCACCCCGCCCCACCCTGCCCCACCCCCCACACACGCACACACATACACACACATACACACATATATATATACACATACACACATAAATATACAGACAAATATATATATAAATGGAAGAGAGAGAGAGAGAAATTGGACCTGAGAGAGAGAGAGAGAGAGAGAGAGAGAGAGAGAGAGAGAGGGAGGGAACGGTGGGAGGGAAAAAAGAAGGGGGAAAGGGTTTTTGCTGGAAAAGTTGTCACGGTCGTGTCAAGGTCATTGACCGTGACAAGTATTGTCACGGTCATTGACCGTGACAAGCCCGTGACAATTAAATTTGTCACGGCCTTGTCACGGTCGTGTCAAGGTCAATGACCGTGACATAAAACGCGTGTTTTTTTGTCACGGTCAATGACCTTGACAAGGCTGGCCGGCTGAAAGGTGACAATTTGCCCATTTTGGTGTAGTGTATAGTGTTGGTTTGTTGTCTGTTGCACATTTCATTTAATTTTTAACATCTCGCTTATATGATATCGGGTAGTTAGTCCTATATTATATAGTACCAACAGTTGATGTTAAGACCGGACCATCTAAAACTCCTGATTTAATGTAGTATAGGGCTGGCCACCCATTATTATTTTAAGCGGGGTGTCACAAACATGGCATTCTACTCCAAGTTATTACTGATGCCTTTTCAAATAAGAATAATGCACAAAAGTGTAGGGTAAACTGAATGGTTACAACGAATAATTATGATATCAGTTATTTGGTGAGAAGGGTTAAATTTAATCCAATGATCATAATTAAAATAATCAATTGGTATAATAACATATGTGTATGGTATTTTTTATACATACTTGGAATCGAATTTGTCTATCATTGAATGATATCAATAGTGGTTAACAAATACGTAAAATTTATTATTAAAGAGGTAAAAAGAACCTACTTGCTTGGTGTTTTGAACTGCTTACGGATCAAAAGAGGATATCTGGAGGAGTTGGTACTTGATTCTCTATATACAATGGTTGGGTGAATAAGTATTTGTTAGAATTGGGTTTGGTTTTGGTTAGTTTATACAAAAAACTGTATCTTTTAAAATTTCAGGGGTTTGATTATAAATAAGTTGGAACTTTAAAATCTTGGACTTATGGCCACATTTGAAATTTCGTGTAGAAGACTTTTTGACTTAAAATATTTTAAGGCACTTATAGACAAATGTTGGGGTTTATATTCATAAGTTGAAAAAGTCAGGAGGCATCAAATTGTATTCTACGAAAAATATTTCAAGCTTAAAACCTCATTTTTCTATAACTTTTGCTAGGTTTGACTAAACACAACCTTACATTATACCATATTGACTAGAAAAATAAAATAAAAATATTGGAAAAAATTTCAAAATTTTTTGATTGGCAACGTACTCTCACGCGCGTGGTCAAGGTTCCTAGTCAAGTAGTTCATCTTCAACCTCTAGAGTTTTGACTTTAGGATTTTAGATTTTTTACCAAAGATATCTCCTTCAATTCTTAAACCATTTGAGATGATTTCAAAAAAAAACTCAACCTAAAATTTCATAAGAAATTCAAATATATAGGTTTTATGAATTGAGGTGCAGTATATAGTGAGTTCCATAATTGAATGTTTTTTTGAATTTTTGATTTAACATTCGTTGCTTTCAAGAATAAGGTGGGGATTCTCATGAACATAGTTTGGTTTCTACTATGTTAAGGAGTAGTTTGGTTTTGATTTCAAGGTTTGAGGTGGATTATATAAAGAGAATTTGAGATTTTGAGTTTTCTAGTTCAGAAAACACTTTCAGTCGATTAGAGCTTGTTATGAAAATTCGCTGGGTTTGATCATTGCATTAGATTTACTATAATTAAAATGAATGTGCTCATAGATTTAAACCTGAGTTCTAAGCATTATTTTGAAGATCAGCATTAAAGATAAAGCTTTAATGGTGGATTTTTCATATTTTTCACCTAAGGCCTGTTTTACACGTAAAGTTTCTACTATGAAGATGTTTTTAAGCATTATAACAACACATAAATTATTTGTAATTGAAAGAACTGAATGTAATTTATAAAGTTATGGGTTGCCTATTTTGAGGAAAAACTTATGTTTTTAAAGTTATTGACGAGGTGAGTTTTTATGGATAAACTCACAGGGTTTTATAGTATTAGAGCGAGGAAGTTGATTGGTTCAAATGGGAGGTGGATTTGAACTGAATTAAGAGAGTGACATGGCTTGGTAATTGAACCTCACATGTTTACATGGTTCAAACATGTACTATTTGGCATTTAGTGCTTATGTGGAGGCTTTGGTGGACAGGGGATTTGTGTAAATAACAAATAATTGGTATTCAGTCCTTGATTGTTAATGTTTGTGCTTATATAGCCTCAAAAGTGTGATTTTAGTAAACTTTAGGGGTATTTTGTAATTCTAGAAAGTTATAGGGGTTGGATTAATTATTTTTTAATAATGTGAAGTCTAGAGGAACAATTTGATATAAAGTTTGGGTCTAGGGATTAAGTATAGGTTAAATTATGATAATTTGAAGTTTTCCGAGTTTAATTTGAAATTATTAAAACTTTAGGGATCATTTGTTAATTTGTTAATTTATAGGTTTTATACAGTAGTTTAATCCTTCTTTCAAATATATTAGAATTTTTATATTCTGGGAGGATTAAAGTGTGAATTAAGGTCTCATAATTCGGATACGGATATTACAATCTACCTACTTAAAAAAATATCATCCTCGAATTTACCTTGGAAGAGATGAGGATATTGATATTTCATAGCCTCTTCTGTTTCCCATGTGGCTTTTTATTGATTTTGATTATTCCAAAGTACTTTGACCGAGGGTATTTCTTTATTCCAAAGGCGTTTTACTTGCCGATCCAAAATTTGAATAGGGCGTACTTCAAATTCATGGTTGGGTTCGATGGAGATTTATAGCCATGTGATGGTATGAGAGGGATTGGAAATATAGTGGCGTAACTGGGTCACATGAAATATATTATGAATATTTGATAATTCTACAGGTAATTCTAATTGGTTGGCGACATGGCTTATATAATTAGAAATAGTGAAAGGTTTAATGTATCTGGGGGCTAATTTTCCTTTCTTTCCATATCATAAAATTCCTTTTCAAGGAGAAAATTTAAAAAATACTCGGTCATTAACTTGAAATTCTAAGGGCTTCCAGCGCTTGTCTACATAACCTTTTTGACGATCTTGGGCTGTCTTCAGTCTTTCTTGAATCTATTGTAATTTTTAAGTGGCTACTTAGATTATCTCGGGACCAAATTATTGACTATGTCATGATTCTATCCAACATGTGAGTGAAAGACAAAGTCTTCTATATAAAGATTCAAATGGGGTAGCTTTGATACTTGCTTGATAACTATTGTTATAAGAAAACTCAATAAGGGGAAAATGTTCATTCCAATTTTCGGGTATATCTAGCATTCTAGCTCATAGCATATCTTCTAATATTTGAATTGTATATTTCGATTGTCTATCCATTTGTTGGTGGAATGTTGTACTCAAGTGAGGTTTTGTACCCATTGCAGTTTGAAGTGCTTGCCAAAACTTTCCTACAAAACAGGAATCTCCATCTGACACTATGGATAAAGCAATTCCATGTAATCAGACAATTTCTTGAATTCAGAGTTTACTATGCTTTTGAAATGAATCGATGATTTTTATTTATAGAAAATGAGCAGATTTGGTAAGTTAGACCACTATTACCCAAATGGAATTATATCCTTAGGACGTACGAGGTAGTCCACTGACGAAATCCATAGTAATATAATCCCATTTCCACTTGGGAATCGATAAGGATTGGAGGAGTCCAGTAGGATGTTTGTGTTCTATGTTTACTTATTGACAAGTAAGAAATTTCCTTATTATATTCTCGATATCATTTTTTATATTTGGCCACCAATATTGTTTCTCTAGGGTATGGTACATTTTGGAGATTTTGAGATGAATAATAAACACAGAACGATGGGCTTCTTGCAATACTTTTTCTCGAAGAGATAAATCACCAGGCACATACAATCTATTTCTTAATCGTAAATTTGTTTCCTTGTCATATGAGAAGTCGTGATTCTTATCCTGATGGGATTGTACAAAAGGATGTTGAGATCATTGGACTAAGATTTTCTCTCTCAATTCGAGATATGCAATGATGTTAGAAAATTTTGTGAAATAGCGTACTAATTGAAGATCATATTTTTCTATGTTAACAACAATATCGTAAAAAATCAAAGAATGGAGTCTTCCTACTAGATTACGACTTAAGGCATCATCTAACACATTTCCTTTTCCTAAATGGTAGTTTAATGTAAATCGGTAATCTTCTAAAAATTCTATCCAACGACGTTGTCTTAAATTTAAGTCTTTTTTAGTAAAGATGTATTTTAAACTCTTGTGATCGAAAAGACTTGAAAATTTTCACCATAAGGGTAACAACGCCAAATTTTCAAAGCAAAACAATAGCTACTAACTCAAGATCATGTACAGGATAATTACGTTAATGAGTTTGGAGTTTTCTTGACCCATACTCTATAACTTTCTCATTTTGCATTAAAGCACATCCAAAACCATGCGATGAGGCATCGATATATAGATCATAACTTACATTACTAGAAGGAATAGTGAAGATAGGAGCAGTAGTTAATTTGTCCTTCAAAATTTGGAATATTTGATTACATTCATCAGTCCATACAAATGGCACTTCCTTCCTAATCAGCTTTAGGAGGAGAAGAGAGATACGAGAAAATCCTTCCACAAAACGACGATAATAACTAGCTAATCCTACAAAAACTTTTTACCTCGGTAATATCGTTAGCATTTTTCCATTCCAAATGGATGAAATTTTGGCAGGATCGACTTGGATTTCGTTTTCAGAAATCACATGTCTTAAAAATTTTATTTCCTTAATTGAAAAATCACATTTGCTCTTCTTAGAATATAATTGATGGTTTCTTAGAGTGCTTAATACTTCTTCTAAATGTTGGGGATGCTCTACTAGGTTTTGGGAATAAACAAGAATATCGTCAATAAAAACAATAATGAATGTCTAAAAATTCTATGCATAAGATCCATAAAAGTTACAGGTGCATTAGTTAACCCAAAAGACATTACCGTAAATTCAAAATGTCCATAACGAGTTTGAAAAGAAATTTTTGGAATATCATCTTCTCTGACTCGCAATTGATGGTAACCAAATCATAATTTTATTTTAGAAAATATCTTTATCCTTGAAGGTTATCAAATAGATCTCCAATTCGGGATAAAGGATACTTATTATTAATAGTTACGGAGTTTAGTTTACGATAATCTATGCATAATCTAAAGCTTCCATCATATTTCTTGATAAATAATACAGGAGCTCCCTAAGGAGATGAGCTAAGGAGAATAAAACATTTTTTTAAGAAGATCACCTAATTGGGTACGGAGTCCTCGAAGTTCTAAAGGATCCATTCGATAGGAAGGTATCGAAATAGGAAGAGTATTCGGATAAAGTTTTATATTAAATTCGATCTCCTGAAAAGGGGATAATCTTGGTAATTCTTCACGAAAAACATCTTTGAATTGTTCCAAAATTATTGGGATTAATTAAAAACTTTGAATTTGAAAACTTGATGGTTCAGACGGACCTGATCCTTAAAATATAAAGGAAAATTTTTATTCATTTCAAAAGTAAATTTTCTTGACATGACAATCGATATAAGAAAAATGTCTTAATAGAGCATCCATTCCGATAATGACGTAGAAACGACAAATATCTAAGATAATCAAGTTAACAAATAGTGTACCTACACCAAGCTAAATTTTACAATTTCTATAACCTTGTATGGTGTATTGATTTCGCCCGTAGGTAATTCAATATCAAATGGAACAGTAAAAGACGTCATAACTAATCGTAATAATTTAACTAGTCTAAGGCTGATAAAGGAATGGGTTGATCCCGAATCAAATAAATATGTGCTAGAAAATGATGGAGAAGTATCATACCTTCTATCACGTTTATAGGAGTTTCCTGTAGGATATATCACACAATTATTTCCACGACTTAGAACTGGCATAATTTTTTTATCTAGATTTTGCTTAGGTGGATTTTGGATAAGACAGGAATTTGAATTTTGTAAGGAATTATCTAACTGACGACGGATTGGAAAAGATCTTAATTTAGGACACTTTGGCTGAGTATGTCCTTAATTATTGACATTCATGACAACGAATCACTGAACGGGTTGTGTTATGATAAATTTGGGAATAAGCATGTCCACTTGAATTGGCATAGGGTTGAGGTTAAGATTGAGGTAACGTCCTAATCACATGATTATTTCTATTAACAGGGGGAGAAGATCGTACTATGGTGGAAGAATTTCTTTCCACAATTGATGCAATGCCGATAAGTTGAGAATACCCACAGATTTTTAAAGGAGCGAAAGGATTCTTAATTCTCAAATGTAGTCCTCTTTTAAAAAAAATTCATTTATTTATCTCAATATCCACATACTCAAAGGTGTAAAGATATAGCTCAACAAATTTGGCTTCATATAGGGCTACAAACAGGTGTTCTTGTTGTAATTCTACAATTTATTGATCTCGTTCGGCTTCGAAAAAATACTTTTTGAAGAAGATTTCTTCAAATTTCTCCCAAGTAAAATTATCAACATTTTAGTTACGTGACACCGCTTGCCACTAAAAATCATCTTCACCTTCGAACATATCAGATGATAAAGTTACTTGGAGATTGGCTTTAATACCTACTCCATTCATATTTTTCAAAGTTTGACGCATCCACTTCTCAGCTTCTCTGGCACTTGGCTTTCCAAGGAATGACGGAGGTCATAGTCTAAAAAATTCTTTATGAGCGTCCATCATACGAATTTCCTCTAGAGCAGAGCAAGGAATATGTTTATATCAGGCTAAATATGTTAATTCCTAAACACATCGCATGATTCCTTTAGTGTGGGTTTGTTCAGTTTGAGTTCTAGTGGAAGTAATTCGAGTACTAAATATCCTAAAATATAATAAAACAGCCATAATAATGAACAAGAACATGGAACAGGAATATTTCATATGCCTACTATATTAAACAAGATAGAGTTCGATGATACAATATAGTTATATCACATCACTTTCTCTTTTTCAGTACCTATGCTACAACAATCAAAGTCAATCGACCTCCTAAATATTAGTAGGACACACTATGTACACTAATTTATTCTGCTATATACCATTAGGAAAGATGATTTTCTTTTACATTTGGATTTATCTCAGATGGGAACACTACCATCATTTTTTAAAGAGTCAAAAATTGGAATATCATGGTAATCATCTGGCTATGGGGGATCATCATCTATCGAATCACTTGTATCAGAAGACACACCAATTATGAGTTCACCTTTAGAAGTAACATCTTGGTCCATCGGTGGAGTCGGTGGTGCATCGGTTAAATCAAGATTTATGGCTTCATGGAGTATTACTTGATCATTAACATAATCATCTACTTTCCTTGTAACTTGCATTTCGCCAAACACTCAATTAGTCAATACTAGCTCTTTATATCACTACAGGAACCTACCCAATCTTTATCTACCACGCGAATCATTTCTATAAGCTTTGTGAGTGCTTCCTCTCGGACTGTATTCTCCCAACGATTTTTTGGTTCAATGTCCACATTAAATAGAAATGAATCCCACCTATCCTTGCTATAAAATGGAATTACCAAATAATAGTAATAAAAGAACTTAAGAAAAATAAAATAACTAATATCTTATAAATTTTCCCCGTATATAATGTTAACCTGACAATATGTTAATATTAAAACATGCTCTGATACCAACTTCTTACACCCTTATTTTTGGTACGAATGAACAAGTGAGTATATATAAAGCAATGAAGTAAAGTCAAGGCCAAAAATAGAAATTTATTCATTATGAAAATAGTACACATAGTGTATTACCACAGCAGGGGTGAATTAAATTTTATTTTCAACGTGAACTATAAAGTAGAAAATCAAAAAGTTCCACACCTTTCTCCCGTCTGTCTCAGTCTCGCCTATACAGTCACATATGCAAACAGGTGACTGGTATTTGTCTATAAAGGGGAAGAGATACTATCCTCTTTTTCCTGGGCCATCTAGAGGAAAAATAAATTAGCACAAATATGCTAAGCAGCATTTACCAATTTTATAATAATTATCTGTATAGATGAGAGGTGGAGTGTATATAGAATTAAGTGTTTGTAGAAGATTAAAGAATTAGAGTTAAAAATCCCATACTTATCAGTTTATTAAGGACCACATAAAGAAAATCAAGGATTTTTGAAATGATAATCTCATACTTACCAGCTCATTAAGGGGTATAGAAATAAGTAAGCCATCAGTAAAATAAATAATAAGTAATCGAAAACCTTTGGATAATAACTGACTAGGCATACAATTAAAGTGGCATTCACAAGTATGTAGTAATAAATTCGGATATCAACATCGGAGACCATAGTAGGCCAAGTAGAAAAATTCTATGGGATGACATGGCATTCTACTGCCTAGTTATTACTGATGCTTTTTCAAATAATAATAATGCACAAAAGTTCAGGGTAAACTGAATCGTTACAATGAATTATTATAATATAACGATTCATGTATTAGGTGAGAATGGTAAAATTTGACCCGACGATTATAATTAAAACAATCTGTTGGTGTAATAACATCTGAGTATGGTAATTTCTACACATACATGGAATCAAATTTGACTATCATTGAATAATATCGATAAAACTAGCAAATACGCAAAAAATTCTATTAAAGAGGTAAAAAGAACCTACTTTCTCGGTGTTTGGAACTTCTTATGGATCAAAAGAGGATATTGGGAGGAGCTGGTACTTGATTCTCAGTATACAATGTTTGGGTGAATAAGTATTTGTTGGAATTAGGTTTGATTTTGGTCAGTATATACAAAAAACTACATCTTTTAAAATTTTAGGGGTTTAATTGTAAATAACTTGGGACTTTAAAATATTGGACTTAAGGTCACATTTGAACTTTGGTGTACAAGACTTTTTGACTTAAAATATTTTAAAGTACTTATAAACAAAGTTTGGGGTTTAAATTCATAGTTGAAAAGGTTAGGAGGGCCAAATTATAATTTAAAAAAATATTTAAAACTAAAAATCTCATTTTTCCGTAAATATGTCTAGGCTTGACCAAACACAACCTTATCTTATACCATTTTGACGAGAAAAATAAAATAAAATAATTGGAAAACTATTCAGAAAATTTTGATTAGCCACGCGCCCTCATGCACGACTTTAGGGTTTTAGATTTTTTTACCAAAGATATATCCTTCATTTATTAAATAATTTGAGATGATTTCTAACAAACTCAACCTAAATTTTCATAAGGAATCCAAATATATAGGTTTTATGGATTGAGGAGCGAGTTCCATAATTGTGTGTTTTGCCGAATTTTTGACTGAACATTCATGGCATGGTAATTGAGCGTCATATGTTTGCATGGTTCTAATATGTCCTAATTGGCATTTAGTGCTTATGTGGAGGCTTAGGTGGATATGGAACTTTGTGTAAATAACAAGTAATTGGTTTTCAGTCCTTGGGTGATAATGTTTGTGCTTATATGGCCTCAACTATGCGATTTTGGTAAAGTTTGTTGGTATTTTTTAATTTCATAAAGTTATAGGGGATGAATTTGTAATTTCAAATAAATTGAAGTCTAGCGGATCAATTTGACATAAATTTTGGATCTAGGGATTAAGTATAGGTTAAGTTATGATGGTTTAGTATTTTAGGGTCTATTTTGAAATCATTAAAACTTCATGGATCCTTGGTTAATTTGGAAATTTTATAGGTTTTATAGAGTAGTTTAATTCTTCTTTTTAATATATTTGAATTTATATATTAAGGGAGTATTAAACTGAGAATGAAGGTCTCATAATTCGGGTACGGATATTACAATTCTATTATAGTTGGATGGTATCAGATTTGTATTTTTATTTATCAATGTCGTTATATAACATTGTTGTTATTTATTTTATATCTCGTTCCATGCTTAAAATGTTAATAATTATTTGACTCTCATAATTTTTATATTAGAACTCATCTATCTAATTATGGATTTTACGAGATGTAATAGTTGGAATCAGAGCATTCCAAGGCCAGTGTTCTATGTTCATGAGTACATCCATCTCTTTTCTGGATTGCGTTATTTCACTACTTTTCGAGCAAAATTTTTAGGCTATGTACTCTTTTTCTCATACGATTTCTAGGGAGTATCATGCCATTGATTATGATGAATAATATGACTAGATCTAATTGTATCAATGGGTTCCTTGTTTAGATTTCATTAGTGAGACATCCCATGAATGGTGTTTAATTTGATCGTGAGTTAGGAGAGGGATATGAGACTCTTAGTACACATCTAATGTTAGATTTGGTTAAGGATAATTCAGAGGTGAAGAAGATGGACCATTTTATCAGGGAACTCGTGTGAAAGATTTAGCAGGTGATATTGGGTAACCTGACCTTCACCACTTGCCCTTAGGTGGCAGAATTTTCTCTTTTACACTGCAAAGATCACCATGACTATCTGAGATAAACCCTAATAAAGAGAAGTTTGGGGAGGAATTAGGGCCTAAGACTGGATATGGTGGTGAGTCGTCTTGAGTTCAGGAAGGCCCTCACTAGTAAAGGGAACCGACACGGGGGAGTAGACTCCTAAGAGGTTAGAAGGATGAGATCATGAGAGATAAAGTTCATAAAGCTCAAGGATACCAATGCCAATTCGGCCAAGGACAACGTGGACATGGCTAATAGGGCCAGGCTCACAATCAGGGACTGTAAGGCTTCCATTTTAATGATCTATTTAGGGGGGATTATTACACATCACTACACCAAAAAGGCTAAATTGGCACCCTTTAGCCGCTTAGCCTTGTCACGGTCATTGACCGTGACAACAAACACGTGTTTTGTGTCCCAGCCATTGACCGTGACAAGATCAAGAAAAAGTCTTGTCACGGTCATTGACCGTGACAAGTTCGTGACAAATTTACTTGTCACGGACTTGTCAAGGTCAATGACCGTGACAAATACTTATAATATTTTCATGGTCAAGGACCGTGACACATCCGTGACAATTTGTTCAGTAAAAAAAACCCTACGCTTTCTTTTTTCCCCACCATTTTTGGTTTTCCCTCTCTTTCTGTCTCTAAGCTTCGAGATCTCTCTCTCTCTCTAAGGTATGTTTTTTCCTCTCTTTCTCTTTTATTTCTATATGTGTGTGTATATATGTGTGTGGTGGTGTGTGGTGGGGGGAGGGGGTAGGGGGTGGTGGTGTGGTGTGTGTGTGTACGTGTGCGTGTGTGGTAGGCGGAAGGGGAGGGACAGGGGGCTAGGGAGGGGAGGGATAAGGGGCAGGGTGGGGGGCAGGTGGTGGTGGAGTATGTGTGTAGGTTTGTGTGGTGGGGTGAGGGGTGGTGGGGTGTATGTACGTGTGTGTGTGGTGGGGTGGTGGTGGTGTGTGTGCGTGTGCGTGTGCGTGTGAGTGGTGGGGGAGGGGGTGGGGTGGGGTGTGTGTGGTGGTGGTGGGGAAATCTCAACAATTGAAATGGACAATTGATTAATAAAATATGTATTGCCCCTTTCATATGCAACTAGGATGGCCCCTCATTAACAAATAATTGTTGAGATTTGACATAACTTTAATTGTATAGCTTTAATAAAATAAATTGTATAGCTTTAGTTGTAACTTTAATTGTACAGTTTTATATGAAAGTAAATTAATAATTAGTGCCCATTTCATATGAAAGTAGGATTATTCCTCATTGTAAATTAGTAAATTAATAATTGTATACTTTAATTGTTAGTTTAATTGATGAAATGAATTAATTGAGTAGATGAATTAGAAGGAATACGGGATACACATTTTTTGTTGCATTTGGATTATAGTGGATTGATGTTGGGTTGGTTAATTTTAGAAGTGGTATGACCACTGGATTAATGTCCATATGGGGGTGGGATTTTTCAACTTTTTTTTAAAAATTACTTTGTATCACGAACAATATATATATATATATATATATATATATATATATAGTATGATAATTAAATGAAATATACTTGAAATTACATATAGTTCTCATAGATACTTATATAACGTTACTTATAGTATGATAATTATATAACGTTATATTACACTCAAATTTTACAACTAATATAATTAATTTATCTATATTCTCAGCTCTTAAAGACGGGTGATGTGACATCAAGTCCTGTTCGTCTAGCCACTGAACCCTTGTTCGTGACACAAGAGTACAAAAAGTATCTATTGAACGGTTACATTTTCGGCGCTAAAGTGTACGAGTAAAGTAAAAACGTATAGAACTCGAGCATTTCATACAAGGCTCTTACTTTCTTTCGAGCGAGTGCAAAAGATAAAAACCTCGTTGAAGCTAAAATGACTTACTACGATGTAATCCGAAATATATTTGAATTGGATTATATAAGCTTCAAAGAGGTTGTATTTTACTGTGACTGGGTAAGAGTTGAGGATAAAAATTCTTGTAAAGTTGATCCTATCACCAATTTGATCATGATTGACTTGTCCAAGTTGAAGAGCAACGACCACGTGAGCGATGAGCCGTTTGTTTGTGCATTTCAAAAGGTTAACCAAGTGTTTTACTCGGAGTATATCAACAACGACACGTGGTCAATTGTCCAACACGCGCTAAAGCGTCTAAATAGTAGTGTGGATGACTTGGCTGCTCCTACCAAATATCAATCCATTTTTTACGATAACCCGAATTTTAAACAATTTTTCAATTTGTAATAAATATTCCAATTTGTACCGAAACATTCATTTTTAATGTTTTTAATTGATTTGCACTTTATCATTTTCACTCTTGTGTAGTGTGCGTTTGTGTGGGCAGTAGGGGTGGGGGTGGGGATGTTTCACTCTTGTACATATTATGAGCCAAATGATGTTGTTTTGGAATTCAGAACTGAGGTGTTTAACAGTAACAATTCATTTTTATTTGTAGTAATTGTACATATTTGGATGTCTTCTTTTAATTCATTTTGATATGTACTAATAACATATTTTTACAGCAAATGTCTCCTTCAGGTATTAAGGCGAGGATGATGATGCTGGTTATGATGATGTCATCTCGGCTCGATGGTAGCGGAGGTGACGAGGGATCCTTAGCCCCTAGTCTCCCCAAATATGGCAAATTGGGGATGCCCATCGAGAACAAGTAGGGGCTATTAGTGGGATCCCTAGAGATGATAAAGACGATCATCGGCCTGGGGTACATTAGTTGGAAGGAGGTGCCATATGAGCTCAAGTTAGCTGTTTGGGTGGCACTACAGGTAATGTATTTATATTTATATTTATATGAATATTTTAATTTCAATTTCAATTTCGATTTCAATTTCATTTTATATTTATATTTATATTTATATTTATTTGCAACTAACATTGTATTTGTTAGATAGGAACAATTCAGCCTGGATCCAAAGCTACAAGATTCCGTCTTGGAGCAGTTGAGGGAGCAACACAAGACGTGGAAGAAAAATATGGGGAGTCAGTACTTTGAGAAGACACGAGAGTCCATTATCCAAAGGCGTGAATACGTCCTGCCGAATGAGCCGATCTCATAAGCACAATGGCAAAGGTTCATTGACAATGAGATCGGGGAGTGACAATTGGCATTTCACCAATCGGGAAGGGAAATCTGGGCAAAAAAGACAAACGTGCACTACTCCGGCTAGACGGCTTGCGCTGAGGTGGAGCATAGGATGATGGTAAGATTTAATTTTTCTATAACTACATAAAATATATTATTCTGCATTATTTTACTTTGTAGGGATGATACTAATTTTACTTTATTTTATTTTAGGGGATAAGGAGTGGCCCTGGGGGTAGGCCACATAGGCTCGATACTTATGTGGCTCTTCGAACGAAGAAGGGGAAGGACAAGGAGGTTTCCCCAAGCGTCATGGCCACGATTGTAAGTAATTCATTAATTTACTTTTTGTTAATTACGTTATAATTTTTTAATTTACTTATTTTACTAATCATGTGCTTTTTGTCATTTCAGGCAAAGATTAAGGAAGTGCATGAGTCATACTCTGATGCCGATAAGGCATCTTTGTCCACAGACGCACTCAGCCAAGTGCTTGGCTCTGATCGCAAGGGGAGGACAAGGGGGTGAGCTCATGGGTGGCCAAATCTAGGATCATCGAATTGGAGACGAGCAACACCAGGTTGGATTGAACAGTGGATTCACATGACGCAAAGCTATCCCATTTAGAGGCGACGGTCCAGGATATAATGGACATATTTGACGGACAATGGATAGGTCGGGGTTGAGGGACCCGAATATCATCCAGGGTGCACTAGTTCATGGACATGAGCTTCAAGACATCGAGTCTAAGGTGCTCATCACGCATGTGATGCCCGTGAAGGAGAACTCCCAATTGTGGTTGCGCGAACAATGCGGCACGGTGTATATTGGTGGATGTGTTAATTCATATATCGTGTGGCCTACTCACCTCCTCAGAGTTAACCATACTCCATACATTTAGTGACATTGTTTTAAGTTTGAATTGAACTGTTTTAAGGTTGAATTGAATTGTATTAAGTTGTTACATTTGAATTATAATTGGATTATATGGTGATGCATATTCTCTCTATTTTGAATGTATATTTGCATTATCTCTATTTTATTTGGATATATGATGTTTGAACAGGTACAACATTGCTATAACAGGTACAAATATACTGTTGGGAAGTGGCAGTGGCCATACTGCCCAGCAGAAGTTTTTTTAATTCTGCCCAGAATTGTCACGATAAATGACCGTGACAAGTCCTTGACAAAGATAGTTGTTACGGACTTGTCACGGTCAATGACCGTGACAATTTTTTAAAGAATGTCATGGGCTTGTTACGATCATTGACCGTGATAAATCTTATCGCGGTTAAGGACCGTGACACAACTGTGACAATTCTAATGAACTTGTCATGGTCAATGACCGTGACAAGTTTATGACAAATAAAGTTGTCTCGCCCAGAATTATCACGGTCATTGACCTTGAGAAGTTGAACTTGTCAAGGTCAATGACCGTGACAATTCGACAGATTTGGTGTAGTGCATGGAGAGCATGGACACTCATTCTAGATATGCCCTAGGGGTAACCAAGATGATTAGGGTCAATTACAGTAGGGGCAGCGTCAAATGTTGTCACCTCACCTTATTATCAAGCTTTGCCAACTCCATTGTAATACCTAGTTCTACGACCACCACCTAGAGACCCAGATAAGGATTATCCTTAACTTCAGTATAGACTTGTGTATAATGTCTATCATCAGGATCAATAGGACCAGTCATAAGCCATAAAGGTGTATTTTATGTTTATGGCTCATACACACGAGTTTTATTTGACACTTGGTCATCTCATTCTTTTTTTAATAGTAATTTTTCCATGACTTAGGGATTTATAAATATTTTCACTGATGTTTCCTTACATGTAGATACCCCAATGGCTAACGAGTCTGCTTTACGTTATACTTATAGAGACGTAATAAGTGAGATTGTTTAGTTTTACGTTTGAACTAATTTGTTGATTTTATACATAAGGTCATACACTTTTATATTGGGCATGGATTGGTTATCTTAATATCATGAAAATATATACTATAACCGGAAGGCTATTATGTTTTCCAGTACCAGGAAGGTGATGTTTCTTATAGTGATGCCTAGGCTTGAGGGAAGGTCTATCAAATACTTTTACTACCTAGATACAAGGACATTAAAGGAGGTAATTGTAAGGAAAAATTTCCAATCGAGTCAATTTGTATGTGGTTAGCATAATTCCAAACAAAACGTTTGCATCATAGGATAAACTTTGAGTTGATGATCCCATGAGCCTATGACATTGTTTAATGAAGACGCAGCGGCCAAGCTTCAAAGAATTCATATTCTAAGTCGTGTTTACCATGCCATATTTGTCTTCATGTATCAAGGATCTTGCATGTATGAACGTATATTGTTTTATGAGTCCTTGGAATTTTTAATAGGGATGTTATGTTTTTAATATCGTTTGGAACTTAATTTTTAAAAAATACGTTTTTCGAGTTTACTGTAGGTGGACTTTTAAAAATCATTTCAGTCGTTCAAAAGACATCTCCATATCGTTCAAATGATAGTTAACGTCATTCGAGGTATGATTTCCAATGAGCATCAAATGAAGTATATTATTTTGATTTTACTAAGGTCGTTAGAAGCAAGATGAAATCTCGTTCAAACGAGATCTCTATCTTGTTCGAACGACAACATAAAATCGTTCGAATGATGCGCCACCTTAACTTTTTTATAAAAGGTTTTTCAGACTCAGTTTTCTGTTTGAGAGATGAACTTTTGACAAAAACGAAAATTAGACCTGTTTCAAAAGTTCCAACTCTAAAAGTTTCACCCTTTTATTTACTAGATCCAACACTCATAACTCATATACTTTGGGATCTAGTTTGGGCACATGTTTGATATCTTCCATCATTAGAAGAAACTATTTCTAAGCGGTGGACTATGTACGTGGTGATTGGGATGAATAAGTGGTGGAATCCTTATTCTGAATTGTATATGGTTACCTAGATGCATCGGTGGATATAGAGGCACATGTGGACTCGTGTATTGTGGACCTGGCATAGGTGGACCCCTGCATTGCACTGTGGAAGAGTGGTTGAAGATAGAAGAGCTTCAAGACTTATGGGGGATCGAGTCGTTGTGTAAGTCTAATGTATATTCTTTGTAAAACCATATCATAGTGATTGTCAGTGTGGACTATCCGAGTTTTTTTCCCTTTGTGGTTTCATCCTACATCGGTGTGTTCTTGTGGTTTGATTTATTTAATTTATCTGATATCACCTAGATACATGTTTATGTAAAAGGATAAAATTTGGTAAATTAGTTTTCACAAGAAGGATTTAATTGGTGCTAGTTTAATTGGGTAAATTTAGTTCAATCATTAAAATTGAAAAAACATAAAAATATTGAACTTGTGTTTATTCAAACCGCCCATAGCATTCTCAAATTGGTATCAGAGCTTTTAGCTCCTTTTTACCTCTATAAATTGATATCAGAGCGAGTTGCACTTAGTTATTGTATAGATCCTTGTTTATAGCTTTTTGGGTGGTTATTTATTTCTCTCTCTTAGTCTATTTTTTCACTATGAATTCCGATAGTGATGACGTTGTTAATCGAGATGAGTTTAGTAAGATTCTTGACCATTCTAAAAATTAAATCTTTTGAATTTGAGGTTTGAAAAAAGAATTGAACTTTTGAAAAAGAAAATAATCGTTTTAAGTCCGTTATGGAACATTTGCAAACGTTTCAAACTCAAAGAGATATCTGGTGTGAGAAGTTTGTTGCTTTGTATGATGACTTTAAATCTTGTCCAAGAAAGAGAGTGATGGAAGAATCTGTTGTTTAGAAAAAAATTAAAGGACTTTAAAAATTCTAGGGTTAATTTTTATGCCGTTGAGGATAGTGTATTGATAAATGAATTTTAAGTCACGTGCAAAGACTCTTAAGGATAAGTTTTCTTTCATTGAGGGGGTGCGAGATAAGCTTCTAGGAATGATTGTGAAGAAGGAGTCTCCAAAATTGGAAGAGCCAAATTCTTTGCTTGAGTATAAAATTTTGAAGTTAAAAGATGATTTAAAAGACTCAAGTAGTTTGAGTAGTAATGGATCTAAATCACATGTTTCTAGTGCTTCGAGTGCTAAAGCAAGACCCTTCTTTATTTTAGAGGGTCAACTAAAATCAAGGATGTTAGAAAAGGTCAACCCATAGGTAACATTCCTCCCATTTACACTTATTCACATTGTGGTAGGAAAGGTCACCTTAGGCGTATTTGCTTTGATCTTGAAAGAGGTCCTAGGAAGTTTAAGGATAGTATCCTGTAAGTTTCCAAAACCCCTCAAGTTAGGTATACACCTATTTTGGTTAAGAAATCAGTTTTGGAGATGCTAAAAGTTATATTAGTTGATTCTCACATGCTTGCACATGATGCTTCCCATGATATTTCTTATGGATAATTGCTTGTATGATTTTGTTTGTCATACGCTAGTTGTGCTTCATGATATATGTGAAGCACCCTATATTTTTTACTCACTTGAGTCTACACTATATAGGTGCTTATCTAGTTTGGAAATAGTGAAAAAATTAGAGTCATATCCTTTGCTACTAAAGAATCTCGAACACTACATCAATTATCCACTAATGGTCTCAAAGGTAGTATACCAACACTGCACCTACGCTTGCATATTTTATGTTCCATTTATATCTTTTTAGGTGTGTGAGTGTTAATTCCCATCAAAATAATTTTCTAATATTTTTTGGGATTTTTTAAACATTTTTAAGGAATTTTGAAACATTTAAAATTAAGGTTTAAAAATGTTTTGGGCTGATTTGTAAAATCTTTAAATTCCTAAAATCTTGGTTGGGTAGAAACCAAAAGAGACAAGGAAATGTGGGGGTAGAAACTTGGTTTTTTAAAAATTCAAAAACACGTATTTTTTTTATTATCTAAGAACCCTACATTTGTGTGCCTTATAACGGTTAAGATTGTGTTTCTTCTTACTCATATAACTGAGAGCCCTTATCAACCGTTGGATTAAATTCATCAATGGTATGCATGTTGCCTAACTCAATCCAAGTCTTAACCTATTGGACCAATGAGAATATGTTTAAATGCGGTGTGTGTACATCCATTAGATTTACACTCGATTTGATAGACTTAATCCAGGCCATTGATTTGGTTAATCATTCCAGATCCTTCCATCGACTTGTGAAAATAGAGGCCCTGGGTTAAACGTTTACAATCTTTTGGTGAGTCTGAGTTTGATAGAGGGGAGAGAGAGAGAGAGAGAGAGAGAGAGAGAGAGAGAGAGAGAGAGAGAGAGAGAGAGAGAGAAAGAGAGAGAAATTGCAAAAGCTATCCAAACTCTTGAAAAGTTTTCTCAGAAAATTTCTTTTGAGTTTGAGGGTGATTCCTGTTCGAAGATCATTTCCTCTCTAGTTTAAAATATCTTTTCCAACCAGTTACTGAGTTAGATCTCGTTTCTGTTTTATAGAAAGTGTAGATATGATTCCGTTGTGATATAAATCCCTTAGATCTGCTTAGTTTGATTTCTTTATCTAGAAATCATTATTTGTTGGTGTATTTGTACTCAAATGTTTCTTTTAGATGTTTTACCAACAAATACTTTTTCTATTTCATGTTTTGAGAAAAAGAGACTTCAAAACATTTTTCGGTTTTTAGACGTTTACACTTTCCAATTCATATTTCTCATTTTTTAAAATAGATTTGCAAATAAATAAGAGAAAGTGTATATGATCTTGGCTCTTTTTAAATAGGAAGATTTTCACTCGATCTATCACAAAAAAGAAGTCTATTTTTCTAGAAATTGTGATTCAGTATCTTGCAAATCATTTTTAGTAGAAATCTGTAATTTTTAGGACTATTGGCTATATAAGTGTGTGTGTGTGTGTGTGTGTGTGTATGTGTGTGTGTGTGTGTGTTCATGCATGTGTTAGGCACAACACCACAATACACGTTTCACACTACAATACTAAAACAGTGTTCGTTGAGAGATTTCTGACCTAAGAGTCGACGTAAAGCTAAAAGGAGGAGGAGGTACAAAGCTGCAGAACAACTAGGACAACTTCAGAGCCTTCAGAGAAGTCGGATTTACCTGATGGATCTGGTATAAATTCTTGACTTAGTATAGGGCTGGTTGTGTGATTATTTTGTTAATAGTTTGTAACCTTATAACTCGGATTTACCACGTTAAAATACCATGTACGTGCATGTTTAATCTTCCTCTTATCCCCTTCTGATCTTGTGCTGATTTAAACTCACTTAGTTTTGGTTTTCAAAACTTGGTCACCTATAACTGAAATATCTCATTCATAACAATTTT
This sequence comes from Sambucus nigra, assembly GCA_949130495.1. NCBI lineage: Eukaryota > Viridiplantae > Streptophyta > Magnoliopsida > Dipsacales > Adoxaceae > Sambucus > Sambucus nigra. The sequence goes on along the minus strand of OX422222.1, from coordinate 441,676,528 downwards.
CATACACATCATGTGTTGGTAATTTGTTTTGTAAAAAAGAGTTTCTTAAACAAACTGTTCGGAGCCATTTAAACTGTTTTAATCTTTTATTAAACAACTTAAGTGGTATTTTTCAATTGGTATCAAAGTGTTGGTTTTATAAAATATTTTTAGATCTTGAGTTTCTGAAATTATTTTTTCAAAATAAACAATGGACGAGAAATTTGAGAGATTAGGTAACCTTTCCAGGCCCCCACTCTTTGATGGAACCAACTTCCCTTAGTGGAAAGTGAGGATGGTTGCTTTCATCCAAGGTATGTTGGGAAACGATTCTTAGGATGCTATTAAAAATGGATACACTTTTCCTACTAAACCAACAACAATCAAAAGTAATGAATGGATTAGGAAACTGCTAAGTGACTACACTAAAGAAGAGAAATAGGAATCACTTAGTAATAATAAAGGCAAAAATGCCATATTCATGTCTATAAATGAACACGAATTCAAGAGGATATCTTTTTGTACTACCTCTAAAGAAGCATGGCACACTTTAGTGACTGCACATGAAGGAGACACACGTGTTAAAGATGCTTAAACCCAAATGTTAATTTAGCAGTACAACACTTTGGTTATGACTGAGAGTGAGTCATTTGATGACTTCTATATTAGATTAATAGATATAGTGACTAAGCTACATGCTAATGGAATAATTTATGATATGAAGGAAATTGTTTTTAAAATTCTAAGGTCACTTCCACAAAAAATTGATAACAAGTGTTGTTCCATTGAGGAGATGGATGACCCAAATTTAACACCTGAACTCCTTAGCAGCAAGCTAAGAACAGTGGAAATGGAATTGGAGTTTAAGAAATAATTAACTGAGTCCCAAAAGAAACAGTCCATCTATTATATTGTCTTCTCCTCTAAGTTGACCAAACCTGAGTTCAATTTACCTGATATTGACTTAGATTCTGATGAGGACTATACTTTAGACAATTTGGATAATCATATTACCTTAATGTCTAAACAGTTTAGGAAAATTTTAAATTTTCAAAATAAGGTTGCAAATAGACAAGGCAAACCTACTTATGCAAAGTTTTCTAATAATAGGACTCATAAGAAAAAACAGGACAAACACCAGACTGATAACCAAAATAAATCTGGAAAAGACCTAAAAAATATTGAGTGTTTTAGATGTGGAAAATTAGGACATATGGCCAATGATTGTAGAGTCAATTTGAATAAAAGTAACAAAAATAATAGGGTTAATTTGTATAAGACCTGGGATGATTCAAGCGAATCAAAAACTGATGAGCCTGAGTCATCTAATTCTTTTGACCCTTGTATGCCCTTTCTTTGCCAAAATTATTTACACTGATCATAGGCCTATAACTAATACCGAATCTAATAATACTATCTCTAATCATGCTATAATGAATGATACTCTTCCTAATGGTTTATCTGCTTTGTTACTTGATAATGCTTCCCATATAAAATCCACTAGTAGTTCGAATATCGTCTGTGTGAGTCAAAAGGAACGTCTTATTGATGATGTAAACGTGTGTGTGAGTCCTAAAAATGAATTGCTAGAGGACACTGCACACTGCACACTTAGTGACTCCGATAATGAGGACCTCCCAGATAACCACACTATACACGAAAACTCTTAAGAAAAGTACTAAACTGGAAAAAGTAGTCAAGGACTTTACCCCGAAAATAGAAGTCCTAAGCCAAATGTTCAAACAGAATGCTGAAGAGTACACCTCTCAATGTCTAGTTCATGAGAATGAGACTAAAATTTTTGTACAAATAATTAAATAATTATCTGAATCAAATGAAATTCTGGAGAAGAAATACAAAGGGACGTTGTTAGAATTAGAACAAACTAAAGAAAAGACATCAACATTCTTAAAAACATTTGATTAATTTGAAAATAACTCAAACTATTTTGAAGACTTGGTTGCTGAAAGTAAAACCAATTCTGATGATAGAACTGGAATAGGATTTTGCCCCAATACAAACAAACAATCTAAAAATTTTGAAACTATTAAGTTTGTGTTTGGCGGCAAAAGACCTATTGAAAATTGTTCAGACTTTTAAGTCTTGAAAAATGATTTTGATTTATAGCAACAAATGATAGACATTAGTGAGGCCGGTACTTCTCAGCTTAATGTTAAACATAAGGCTAAATATGTTTGTCCTCCCATAAGACAATGCGAATTATCTTTCTAACATGTGCCCTTTGTAAATAAGTCTAGAGTCCAACCTTTAGGCAAATCCATGTTTAACATCTTTCTTAAGGATAAGCCTCCTACGAGCCATCTTTATTGCTCATATTGCGATGTCTATAGACATTCTGTTGATGGATGTTTTTCTAAATGTCTATATAAACCGATCCTTCATTCACTTGTCCATCATAACTTTAACTACTCTAGAAAAGGCAGAAATAACTATATTCTTCCTAGGCAACCAGATAAAAATTCTAACTACCGTAATAAGAAGAAAAGATCTAGTACTAAAAGATCATCAACAAGAGGGAATCCTAGATTCATTACAAAACCAAATGCTCAGAGATTTGAGAAAATACAAAATTATGCGCCAAAATATTTTAAAGAAAAGTCTAATGCTCCCAAATTTTACCATATTCGAGCTGATCAGTGCAAACATTTAAAAACTAGAGCAATTTGGGTTAGAAAGGATGAATTAATACCCCATATGAGATGTAATATCTTGATCAGTGCTTTGAAAGTTGAGCACACAACATCTGGATGGTATTTAGATTCAGGAGGTTTTAAACACATGACTGGGGATGATACCAAACTTTCAAATAAAACTAGATTCTCAGAAGGTAAATTTTTGTTTGGTGATGGGGTATCAACCCAGATCATTGGTAAAGGGACACTTTATGAAAAAGGGTTACCTACTTTAGAACAGGTACTTCTAGTAAAAATTCTAAAAGCAAATTTACTAAGCATATCACAATTTTGCGACTCTAACCATACTGTCACATTTTTAAAGAATAATTGCAAAATTTTAAATAAAAATGGTGACTGCATTATTATAGGCCTTCGTACTCCAGATAACTATTACACAGTTAATCTAAGTAATGAGGTTTGTAACATTACCAGAATGGATGACAATGAGATTTAGCATAATAGGTTGGGGCACATAAATTTTGATAGCCTTGGTAAATTGTGCTCTCAAGAAATAGTTAGAGGTCTTCCTAAGATAAAGCCTATATCAAATATTGTTTGTGGGACTTGCGAAGAAGAAAAAATGGTTAACTCTGCACATAGGAAATTCAAAGATGTTTTGACGACTAAACCTCTAGAACTCACCTAGATGGACCTTATGGGTCCTGCTAGAACGGTTAACCTGTGTGGCAACATCTACATCTTAGTGATGGTTGATGATTTTGCCCATTTTACTTGGATAGCTTTCCTTAAACAAAAGTCCGACACCTTTCAAGAATTTCTGAAAATTCTCCTACGTATTGAGAACGAAAAGGATTGTCAAGTAAATCGTATCTGTAGAGATCAAGGTGGAGAGTTTAAAGACTTAGGAGTAACTGAATATTGTACCTATAATGGATATCAACACGAATTTAGTGCTCCTAAAACCCCTTAGGAAAATGGTATTGCTAAAAGAAAGAATATGACTATTTAAGAAATGGCACGAGTAATGATTCATGCCAAAAGCCTCCCTAAGTATTTTTGGGTTGAAGCTGTTAGGACTGTCTGTCATATTATAAATCGAGTCTACCTTAGAAAAGATACCAAATAGACACCTTACGAACTTCGGTACGACAAGAAACCTAACCTAAAATATTTTAGAACCTTTGACAGTGTTTGCTATGTATGTAAGGACATAGAACATTTTTCCAAATTCGAAACTAGAGGTGATAAAGCTATCTTCTTAGGTTACTCTCCCAATAACAAATCCTATTGTGTTTATAATATTTGTACTAAAACCCTAATGGAATCCATTAACGTGATTGTTAGTGACACTAATGTTGAGAGTAAACCCACAGAACCAACTATCGTGGATGAATCTAAAAATATTTTATATTGTGACTATCTAGAGATATATCATCGTTTACTACATGAGACCCCTGATGTGCCTATTTGGGTTTCGAAAGATCATCTCTTAAACAGCGTGGTTGGTAACCCTACCAAGTCTCTTCATACAAGATCCTAGTTACAAAATTTTGCTCATTATGCATGCTTTGTGTCTCTCATAGAACCAAAGAATGTAAATGAATACCTAAGTGACTCCTTGTGGATAAGTGTTATGCAGGAGGAACTTCTTCAATTTATCGCTCATGACGTATGGTATCTTATACCCAGGCCTGAAAATAAAAAGGTTATTGGCAAACGTTGGGGTTTTAAAAATAGATGAGACTAGGATGGTCATTAGAAATAAGGCTAGATTAGTTGTTCAGGGCTATTCTCAGATTGAAGGGATAGATTTTGAGAAAAAATTTGCACCTATCCCTCGCCTTGAGTTTGTTCGCTTACTCTTAGCAATAGCTTGTCATTTCCAATTAACTCTCTACCAAATGGATGTAAAATCTACGTTCTTTAATAGTATTTTAACTGAGTAAATCTATATATAACAACCCAAAGGGTTCATTGACCCTCACCATTTGAATCACGTCTTTTGACTGAAAAAGGCTCTATATGGTCTAAAACAAGCACCTTGTGGTTGGTATGATCGATTGTCTACGTTTTTATTAAATAATGCCTTTAAGAGAGGTGGTAATGATCCAACTCTATTTGTCTAACATTTTGACAAAACTATAGTTATAGCCCAAGTCTACAGAGATTATATAATCTTTGAATCTACATCCTTAACCGAAATTGAAATTTTTTCCAAAGTTATGCATGGAGAATTTCAAATGTCTCTTATGGAGGAGTTAAAGTTCTTTCTTGGACTTCAAGTCAAACAAAATTCAGAAGGATTATTCATCTCGCAATCCAAATATGCTTTAGAGATTGTTAAGAAGTTCGTCCTAGAAAATGCAAAAGATGCTAAAACACCCATGAGTACATCGATAAAAATGTCTAAGGATGAAAATGGGAAATCCATTGATCCCACTCTTTATCGTAGCATGATAGGCAGATTACTATACCTAACTGCCTCACGCCCTGACATTATGTATATTATTTGTGTATGTGCTAGATATTAGAATGCACCTAAAGAGAGTCATTTATCGTGTGTTAAGCGAATCATAAAATATGTTAAAGGAACTCTCAACTTAGGACTTTGGTACACAAATAACACATCCACTTCTGTAATTGGTTACACTGATGTTGATTGTGCTGGGTTTTTCGATGACAATAAAAGTACGCCAGGAGCCTATTATTATATAGGAAATAATTTGGTAGGATGGTCTAGTAAGAAACAAAATTTTACATTGTTATTCAACGCTAAATCGAAATACTTTGCAGCAGGAAGTTGTTGTTCACAATTACTTTGGATAAAACAGATGTTAAAAGACTATGGCATAATTGAAGATAAGTTACATATCTATTGTGATAATCAAAGTGTAATTAATATTTTCAAAAATCCTATTCAACATTCTCGCACAAAACACATTAAGATTCAATATCACTTTATTCGTGAATTAGTAGAATCCAAGGAATTAAAAATTATGTATTTGCCCACAGATCTTCAATTAGCTGATTTATTCACCAAGCCTACAGATAATTTAAGATTTGAATCTCTTTGGAAATCTATTGGCATGATATATCTTCAAAAAATATTTGATGTGACTCGTTGATGTTTATACGTTGATATATATTTCTATTTTCTATATCTTTATTTGCTTATGTATATTTTTGCCTACCCTTTGTCCATTTGAGACACAATGGGGGAGAAATTTGAGTCCACTTGGACATCTTTTTGTTCACTTCAACTAAAATTCTTGATCTTAGTTATCTTATTTCAGGAATCAGTACCTCATTTATATAAGAATATTGTTAGGGTATTGGTCTATATTTAGTTGAGTAATATAATTTATTTTTTCTAGGATATAGGGTATATAGAATTTTTGTATAGGAATAAGATTATCTTATTTTTTTGTATCCCTACGAGTCCTCAATGACTCAAAGGAGATTTTGTCTCATATTTTCAAAGGGGAAGATTGAAGAATCCTATATTTTTTACTCACTTGAGTCTATACTATATAGGCGCTTATCTAGTTTGGGAATAGTGACGAAATTAGAGTCATATCCCTTACTACCAAAGAACCTCATACACTTCAACAATTATCCTCTAATGGTCTCAAAGGTAGTATAACAACACTGAACTTAAGCTTGTATATTTTATGTTGCATTTATATCATTTTAGGTGTGTGAGTGTTAGTTCCCATCAAAATAATTTTCTAATATTTTTTGGGATTTTTTAAACATTTTTTAGGAATTTTTAAACATTTTTAAACATTTAAAATTAAGGTTTAAAAATATTTTGGGCTGATTTGTAATATCTTTTAATTCCTAAAAACTTTGTTGGGTAGAAACCAAAAGCGGCAAGGAAATGTGGGGTAGAAATTGGGTTTTTTAAAAATTCAAAAACGCGAGTTTTTTGTGTTATCTAAGCCTTACACGTGTCTGCCTTATAACGGTTAAGATTATGTTTCTTCTTACTCACATAATTGAGAGCCCTTATCAACCAGTGGATCAAACTTGTCAATGGTTTGCATGTTGCCTAACTCAATCCAAGTCTTGACCTATTGGACCAATAAGAATGCATTTAAATGAGGTGCGTTTACAACCATTAGATTTAGACTCTATTTGATAGACTTAATCCAGACCATTGATTTGGTTAATCGTTCCATATCCTTCCATCGACTTGTGTAAATAGAGGCCCTGGGTTAAATGTTTACAATCTTTTGGTGAGTCTGAGTTTGAGAGAGAGAGAGATAGAGAGAGAGAGAGAAATAGAGAGAAAGGGAGAGAAATTGCAAAACCTAGCTCAACTCTTGAAAAAATTTCTCCGAAAATTGCTTGTGAGTTTAAGAGTAATTCCTGTTCGAAGATCATTTCCTCTCTAGTTTTAAATCGCTTTTCCAACTAGTCACTGGGTTAGATCTCGTTTCTTTTTGTGACACCCCGCCTAATAAAATACCGGGCGATCACTCCTATATCAAATTAAAACAGGAATCTCATATGGTTCATTCTTAGCATCACTGTCGAAAACCAATTTTATTACTAATATCCTATTAGGTTGGCGTCAAATTTTTAATTAACTAATCTTTTTAATCAAACCATTCAAATAAAACAATTGCAACAGTTTTTATGCAGCAACTGAAATGAAATAAAATAAAATAAAATAAAATAACCGAACACTCGGTACAATAATACAACCAAATCAAATGCCGCACTAAAAGGCGATAAAAGAATAAATGAGTACAATTGGACTATAAGCCCGAATGTTTGTATAATACCTCCTATCTAGATCTCAATTATAGAAGCGTCTACAATAATCCTGCTTGCATCCACAGCTGCTGCAGCAAACATCTGACTTGAAGGAATTATCATCCAGGCGTCCCTGTGTCCGGACACCTATATATATAGATATAGTAAAAGGGGAAAATAGAGAAACGGGCCAGAGCCCGATTTTTGAAAACATTTTAGTAAGTGCTTAAAATTCATATTTTCAAATATGTTATTTCTCATATTTAAACTGGTATCGCTCTCACATGAGATACACCTCACCCCTCTTCTAACAGTGCACAACTAGCGCGTACCATTTTAAACAACCTAGTTAAGCTACCCTGCCTAACTAATGTAATTACCCATCTTCTAATAAACCTCATCAATTCGGGTACTAAGGACTAAACTTCTCCCCATTCCCAACATTACGTTACGTTCATGCGTGGGGTGTCTCGCGAAGCGAAATCCAAATAAGGAACCCCCCCGATACACTACTACGTGACAATGTTGATCATCGGGATCCATTAGGCCTTCAGTACATACCATATTTATACGATCCCGTATTTATTGATAGTTCTCATTAGAACCTATGATCCATATTCATATAAATCCGGATATAAATCTACCGGAAGGAGTATATCACTTTATTCATTCTTCTCCTTTTATACAGGGTTAGGTTATATGATATCTCATCTCATATATATACAATATACTTTTCGCAACAAATATATTAGTTATCCATATAGGACACCAAACAAGATTTCGGTATACGCACATTATTCTCTTTATGCATACACATCAATTAATATAACAATAAAAAGTTCCCATATATATATATATATATATATTAGTCACAAACTAAGGGGAATACTAGTTCGGAATCACTCTCGAACTGTATTAACACAAAATACATACAAATGGAGGCGAAGAATAGTTCCAAGTCACTAAGAGGTCAGCACATACCCTCACGTTCGACAACCTTTCCTTTGGTTACTGAACAGTCTGACTTTACTCATTCTCTAATCTCATCTCTAAAATAAGGATGAACCACCGAACCTTATTTATACGAATAAAGAACTGAACTTCAGGTCGAAGAGAAGGAATTAGACACAGAGGGAGGAAAAAGAGGGGGGTATGCAGCGAGTAGCTCTTTCGTGATAGAATTTCTCTTCTTGCTGACCCTAATGGTGTGACCTTGGTTTCATCCCTTTGGCAAATCAAGCCATTTCTTTGGAAGGGTAGCGAAGGGACTCCCCCTCATCTATAAAGGAGAGGCTTTATTGAGATAATAGGGGCGGTAAGCATTTGCAGTAGTAGGTATTCTCCCAGGGGGCTTAGGGGGGCTGGGCTGCTAAGGGGATTGCTTTTGTTAGAGTTGTTTGTTGCTCTTCGGCTACTAATAAGGGGGCTGGGCTGTTAGTGCGACTTGTTAGCACTTTCAGGCCTCCTCTTGCTGCTGAAAAGCCGTTGCTTGCACCCGAAAGCCTACCAGAAACAAGCGAGGTATTCTCCTGTACTCGCTTAAGGAAGGGGTCCATATAGCTATAACTGCGCTAGCCCGCCCTATTTTGCTTGTTCGAAGCAAGGATAGCTACTAGTAAGACAGCTCCTAAGTAGATAAGACTAAAGCAACTAGTCATAAAGAAGGTATTAGTACGGCTATTAGTACAGTTGATTAAGGAGGTCACTGATGTAAGGAAGCTATAGTGGCTAGTCTATACGGCTAGGCTAGTAGGAAAGGGAAGCGGAAAGAGACAAGTAAAGAAGGTCTGTCTAACCGGATAGTCGAACAAGACAGTAAGTAAGGCAGAACTAGTAAGACAGAAAAGAAGAGGGAGAAGGTCACTATTCATAGAGTCAAGTAAGAAAGGAAAAGAAAGGTCTTTAGTGAAAGTAGTCTGCCAGCCAGTAGTACCAGTAGTCAGAAAGCCGAAAGCCACCTTTTTAGTCACTTGGGAAGGGTATTGCCAACTATTAGCCAAGTAAGAGAGGAAAGAACAGATCTTTCTTACCGGCTGGCTAACCAGACAACTAGTCAATAGAAGAGGTATTCTCCCCTTTCTTTGCTAGCTTTACGAAAGATTTTCCTCTTTAACATGAAGCAATACTACTATAAGGTAGAGAACTACGAATATAAATATATATCTTTCTATTTTCATTTGGTTTTCAAAAATTGCGTATAGTATATATAGTGCTCCGCTAGTCTGGCTTTCACATTAGCATTCCTGAGCTGTACGGACCTTAAGAAAAAAGGCTTCAAACCAAGGGAAGGACTGTTTTCACATGCCACAGTTAGGACTTTGAAGTACGATACTGACTGTTCACTTTCTCAAAATTGACTCCGTATAGTCTGTACCGGAGTGGTTCATCGTCAAAAGAACAACAATGGGTTGTAGCATTTCCTATGGATTTGTCTAGGGGATGTAAAAGAGGGCTTTCTCGTCTAAAGGCAGGGGTGAGCTTTCTTACTATACAATGACCACTACGAACGAAGGACCAACGACGATGAAGGAGGAGTAGGAGCTAGCCTGAAGTAGGGGCGGAATCGAAGCGAAGAAATCCTGAGTTCATGCCACGACGATCTATATGGAAGGGCAGTTTTGTTGATGCATTCCTGTTGAGAATGAAGAAGAAGAGAGATCTTCTTTTGAACAGGAAAATTTGGTCACGTAGATCTTCTATTTCGCCGGAATTCGTTGATTGCTCCGTACGAATTTACAATGGAAAAACACACATAAAGGTCCCATCGAGATAAGACTGTCCCGGCGCGGTAACCTCCGTGATAGCAAGTAGAGCGGGCATGATTTTTACATATATAATATAAGGGCATACTCATAGCCCATATAATACATCCCATACATAGTATATTTATATCTTGGATATCCTACACATTTATCAATTTTACCAATCCCCAATATTTTATTTTCTGAGTTTTTCTCACCGCACAATGATTATATCAACAACATCGATATATATTATTTATATCTCTTCTCAATCTTTTATGGGTAAAGTCTCCAAACTCTTATAGAGATAGCCAATAGCCTCGAATATTCTCATTCGCAATAATATAAGCCGTCACACAATTAAAATACCCCAATACGTATTTCCTTATTTAATATTCAAATCACACCTAAATATCTCTTTAAGTATTATTCCTCACAAACACCCCTATTTGGGTAAATCTTGGATTTTACTTTCAACTAATCCAAAATACGCGCCTTACTAAAAAAAAAATATTTAGAAGTCCCCACACTATTTTTAGGAACCCCAAATATTTATCTCCAAACAATTTTAGGCTTTTATTTTTCCAATTTCCGAGTGCATTTTCGAGTTGGTGATTTCACCCCGAAACCGCCATCTTATAAAAATCATAACAATTCGAAGAAAAATAAGAAAAAATACGCGGTCGGTGCCCACACGACCGTATCAAAAAGATCTACAACTTTCGTGTTTTGATCGAGAGCTGAATCGGCTGTCTTCCTGTTCGAAACAGTCCGGAAGTGACGCTGGTCACTATTCACCTTCTTCTCCAAAAATCCAAACCTCCATTAAAACACCTCCAAGCTTTTTATCTCCTCTCTCATCATCAACCAACTTCAAACAACCATAAATACACATATAGAAAGGGTTCTAATCATCCTAGCACCCATATTCAACAATTAATTTCAATAAATTCCAAGTTTCTCAAATTGGATATTAATCGAATTATATCCGTTTTAATATTCCAAAAACCCGTTTGATCCACGAAATTTCAACCCAAAAATGTTTAGTTTTATACCAACTATAATATGAGAAATTAAACACACTAAATCATAAAGCAAGTTAAACACTTGCCTCGTGGATTAAATCCGACGATCACGAGTCGAATCTCGTGAATTTTGACCGGAAATCTCTTCTTCTCTTTTCTTTCTTCTTCTTTTTTCTCTTCTTTCTCTCTTCTCTCTCTTAGGGATGATATTTGGGGGAAATGAGGGCTGCCACCTCTTTAAATCCGAAATTGGGTATATACCCAATTGATAAATGACTCGTGTACTCATTTACGAGTCCCTACTAGTCCAAAAATACCCGGAACCCAAATACTACCCCCGGGTACTCGATTTTGGCTATCTCGACCATTCCGAACCCAATGGCGCAATCGAAATCTCCATCCGAATCACTTAACTAAAATTCACTATTTTGACCCAAAACGTTCAATACGCGTATTTTCCAAATTAAGATATTTCCTTTGTCGCTTTACCCAACTTGCGACATATAATTAAAAATAATCCACTCATATACTTAGTCTCGTAAGAAAATAAAATCCATGTAAATATTAATCTGATAGTTACAAACTAATATTTACTATTTACTTTATAACATTAAATTTATTTAATTTCACTCATTAATCCCAAAATTACTATTCACAATAATTCCTCAAATTGTCAAATTACATCCACCGTGTAATTTAAATACCTTTAAAAGTACGGAGTATTACACTTTTTTTTTATAGAAAGTGTAGATATGATTCTGTTCTGATATAAATCACTTAGATCACCTTAGTTTGATTTCTTTATCTAGAAATCATTATTTTTGGGTGTTTTTGTACTCAAATATTTCCTTTAAATGTTTTACCAACAAATACTTTTTTAGTTTCATGTTTTGAGAAAAAGAGACTTCAAAACATTTTCAGATCTTGAGATGTTTACACTTTTTACTTCATATTTCACATTTTGTGAAATAGATTTGAAAATAAATAAGAGAAAGTGCTATGTCATGTGGACGTTTTGTATTATATTTTCTTTTATTGAGTCTTATTGAAAAAATACAAAAATATTTTTGGTTTTATATATTTTTTAAAAATACAAAAAGATTTTATTTTTGAAAACTATTTTGAAAAACTCAAAATGATTTTCCGTTTTTTTTTTAGTTTTACACATTTGTGTGTTTGAATCCAATTAACTCCGTACATTCCATGTGGCTAGGAAATTTGGTTATGACTTTAGATGCTTAAATTATTCTTAAGCAATTTTATGGAGTTGTTTCGAACTTGATTTGCTTTAGGTACTTAACTTTGTATATGCCCCTGCACACACATGCACGAGCTTATTAGATTTTTACCTCACTTTGTACATTTTAGATTGGTGAAATGTTCTCCCATTAATTTTGTCATCTAAATGTTTATCTAACTTAGGGGGATTTGTGCATTTAAGATTCGTTGCTCGTGAGAGTCTGTTTATTAATGAAAAAATTTAGTGTACACGGGAAAGGGATGTGAGAGACAGGTTGACTCGTTGTGAAAGTCACCATTTGAAAAGATCCCAAGAAAAATTAAGGTAATAAAAAGAAAATATGCCAAAAAGGGGCCAAATAGTTTAGTTTGTTTGATCTTGAAAAAGAAATCACTTCAAAAGAAAAAGTAAGAATAAAAATATGATCATGTTTATCTTTTAAAGATGTTTAGTTGAAGATCAACGGGTTTTCATGATGATACCTAGTTATGCTTATTTTTTCATGACGCTGTTGATTTGTTGAATCAATAATAATCTCGGCTTGTTTGCATTGTGCGTGTTTAGTTCATTAAGTTCAACTTTATTTGTCAATTGAGGCTACATCTTAGTTTGATAAAGTTTGCGATCAGTTAGAACTTCTTGAACTTATTTGAGTGTTTGGGTTGCAATTCATTTGTGTCTAGTTCGCGCCAATTCATTCAATCCCACACATTTGGACACATCAATACTATGCTAGTGTGTAATGCTTATGTGTTTGTGTCATGTTTTTGTGGTCGTTTATACCTATATATATGTGCTAGGTTTAATTGATATATTTTGCATATATTATATATGGTATTGTGTTTTGAGTCATTTTGGTTTACATTTAGTCCATATTTATCACATGTTTGATCTTCTGGATTATTTTTGCTTGATTTTCCATGTTGCGTGCTTGCTACACTTTACGCCGTTGTATGGTTTATTCCCATATCCCTTTGCTTAGTGTTGGTATTTTACGATCATATAATTAGGGGGAGTTTCGGTTTTGAGGAGTATTTATTTATGCAATCTTACTTTGTCTATTCCTAAACAAAAAAGGGGAGAAATGGTATCTTTCCTTGACGTGATTAGGATATATTTATCTTAGGGGGAAACGTCTTACCTAGGTTGAGATTATTTTGACATCTTTAAATTGTTATTCATTTTTGGATTTATACTTGTTACATTCTCTTTGCATTTGAAGGTGTGTTTAAGTGTGCGGGATTACAAGTTTACATCAAAGCGGTAAAGTTTTTCAAGCAAAGCAAAGCTACTCATGTTTGCATGTTTGTTGAGCATCTGTACTCTTTTTCCTTTCTAGGGCCGGGGAATGACTGTTTTTAGAGAGATTGACGACCCATAGGATTTATATTTCGATTTTATCCCAGAATAGCCAAATGGGGAGATTTCTAAGGTCAAATTTCCAATCGAGTCAATTTATATGTAATTGGCATAATTCCGGACAAAACGTTTGAGTCATATGATAGAATTTGAGTTAATGATCCATGAACCTATGACGTTGTTAGATGAAGACATGGAGGCCAAGCTTCAAAGAATGCATATTCAAAGTCGTGTTTACCGTGCCACATTTGTCTTTATGTACGGAGGATCTCACTAGTATGAACGTATATTGTTTTGTGAGTCCTTGGAATTTTTAATAAGGGTGTTCTATTTTTAAAACCGTTTGGAACTTAATTTTTTTGAACATATATTTTTTGATTTTACTATAGGCAGACTTTTAAAAATCATTTCAGTCGTTCGATGTATGATTTCCAACGAGCATCAAACAAAGTATACTATTTTGATTTTGCAGAGGTCTTTAGAAATGAGATGAAATCTCGTTCAAATGAGATCTCCACCTCGTTGGAACGATAACAAAAAATCATTCGAATGACACGCTGCCTTTACTTTTCTGTAAAAGGTTTTTCAGGCTCAGTTTTTTATTTGAGAGACGAACTTTTGATGAAAATAAAAAACACTCCCATTTCAAAAGTTCCAACTCCAAAAGTTTCACGCTTTTATGTATAACTCCAAGACTCATAACTCATGTACTTTAAGATCTTATTTAGACACCTGTTTAATTTCTTCCATCATTAGAGAAAACTATTTCTGTGTGGTGGACTCCGTATGTGTTGATTGCGGTGAAAAAGCAGTGGACTTCATATTCTGAATCATAGAGGGTTGCGAAGATGCATCGATGGATATCGAGGCGCACATGGACTCATGGGTTATGGACCTAATGCAGGTGGGCCTTTGCGTTACACTGTGGATGAGTGGTTGAAAATTGAAGAGCAATAAAACTTGTGGGTGATCGAGTCGCTGTGTAAGTCTACTATCTATTCTTTGTAAAACCATATCATAATGATTGTATGACTCGGTCGTTCGAGGTTCTTTCCCTTTGTGGTTTTCTCATACATCGGCATGTTCTTGTGATTTGATTTATTTAATTTATTTGCTATCATCTAGATGCATGTTTGGGGTAAAAAGATAAAATTTGGTAAATCAGTTTTCACAAGAAAGGTTTAATTGGTGCTAAGTTTAATTGGGTAAATTTAGTTCAATCATTAAAATTCAAAAAACATAAAAATATTAAACTTTTGTTTAATCGAACCTCCCATAGTATTCTCAAATTGGTATCAGAGCGGCTTGCACTTAGTTATTATGTAGATCCTTGTTTACAGCTTTTTGGGTTGTTATTTATTTCTCTCTTTTGGTATGTTTTTTTCTCGATGGATTCCTATAGTGATGACAGTGTTAATAGAGATGAGTTTAATAAGCTTCTTGACCATTCTAAAAAATTTAATCTTTTGAATTTGAAGTTTGCAAAAAGAATTGAATTTCTTGAAAAAAAAGTATAATCGTTTTAAATCTTTTATGGAACATTTGAAAAAATTTCAACCTCAAAGAGATATCTGTCATGAGAATTTTGTTGACTTATATGTTGGGACTAAGAAAGAGAGTGATGAAAGAGTCCGTTTTTTAGAAAAAGAATTGGAGGAATTTAAAAATTCTAGGGTTAATGTTTGTGCCGTTGAGGATAGTGTTTTGATAAATAATTTTAAGGCACGTGAGAAGACTCTTAGGGACAAGTTTTCTTTCATTGAGGGGGAGCGAGATAAATTTGTAGGAATGATTAAACATATGAACTAGGATTCCCTAAAATTGGTCGAGTCAAATTATTTGCTTGAGTCTAAAATTTTGAAGTTAGAAGATGATTTTACAAACTTGAGTAGATTGAGTGGTAACGGGTCTTTCTCACATGTTTCCAGTGGTTCGAGTGTTAAAGCCAAGACCATTATTTATTTTAGAGGGTCAACCAAAACCTAGGACATTAGAAAAGGTCAACCCATAGGTAACCCATTAGAAAAGTCCATGACCATTGCCAATTGTTAGTTCTTATTTTCACCTTATCATCTTTTACTCCCCCCCCCCCCCCCCCCCTCCTATGTACTAAACTAATTTAATCCTAAAAATCGTTCTTGTGGATTTGATCCCTACTTGTCTCTAGACTTTCATATATAACGATAGGACGTAAACACCCAACGACACATATTTTACAAACGAAGTTTATGCCTCATCTAAAAATGGCGTTGTTTCCGGGGAGTGGTTCGTTTTAGGATTTCAGTGTTTTAATACTTTGTGTATATATTGTATATTCTTTGTACTTAGTTTCTGACTTGTACTAAATTTTTTTGAAAAACTTGAAATTTTGGTGCTCGTCACTTATTTAAATTTCCCACTCTGAAATGTCTCATTCTAACTGTTTAGACAACTTTAATTGTTATAATAATATTTCTCAAAGTTGTGATCCTAAGACAATGCGCGAATGCCTACAAATTCTTGAAGATGGAAGAATTAAACGTGAAATTCAAGAATTTATATGTAATCACTTATCGTCTTTGGAACAAACTTAGCGAAATGGGGAATCTTCTAACTATGAGCAAACCTTCCAAGAAGATGTTATGTCTTCTTATTGGTTTAATCTCGAGTTAGAGGAAAAGGAATTGAATGACCAAGTCGAGAGTTTTAATGCTTGGTATTTAGAAATTAATGACCCACTTGACGAAATGATCTCTTCTTTTGCAAGCTCGGTTGAGGTTGAAACTTGCATTTCACCTCCACTCATTTTTAAAGAAGAAATAATTGAGAGTCATCCAAGATCTTTCGAATTTACACGTATTATCAATATTTCAAATTCTATTGAGGTTAAAGGTATTCATTTCCTTGGTTTTCCACCATTATCGAACCATTAAATATATCATAAGAGTCGGATGAAAGTCTTGAGGACTTTGATCTGAATCTTGAACGAGAATGTTACTTTCAGATGCTTTATCTTATGGGCTATTCACTTTCACTTTCCCCACCTCCCATTCCAATTGAAAAACCATTGGGAGGTGGTTTTTATTTTCTTTGGACCGATTTTTCCTCGTCCCTCATTTAATTCAAACCCCCATCATCCTTCTAAAACTTTTAATGGGCGATGGTTCATTTCTTACGCCTTATACATGCCTTCCGTTGTTCAAACAAAATTTCTATTTTTCGGGAGGCATTCACTTAAATGAGGGACCACCTTTTAATACTCAAAGTCAAATCATGTTTTGGGTGGACCCTAAAAAATTTTAGCTTCTAATATATAGTTAGTTAGAAGTTCAAATTTTAGTTTGTACATAGTTAACTTAATTTTTCTTTTTACTTATAGTTTATTGTAATTAGTTACAGTTTTTATTATGCTTGGTTCTAATATGTTTTATAGAATATTTGAATGTGTGTTATTCGGGGATCGCTCAATTTTGGCTAATATCTTTCTCTTTCTCTCTTTATGTTGTGTTCTTGATTCTCATTGAGGATAATGAAACATTTAAGTTAGGGGGTGAGTTATTCTTCCGATTCATTGATAGTTCTTTAATTCAACCATATGTTATTTCCAAACATGCTTTGTTGTAAAAAATTGAAAATTTTCAAAAATATTTTCTTTTTTTTCTCTTTTGTTGGTCATTTTGTCTTTATTCCTAGTGATAAATTTCAATAAATAAATGCCCAATCAATTCGATAATTCAATGATGCATGTTCTAGATTTGAGAATTTATTATACTTTAGTACTCAAATCATTAATATTATGAGAAACTTCTTGAATTAAACTTTAAAACCCATGACCACATGCGCTTTTCTTGTTTAAATGATTTGGTTTAAGGAGTTTATGACTCGGTAATCTTTTATTTCATTGTATATACTTACACCAAGTGAGCGTTAGGATTTTTTTCATTTATGAGTGTTTATACATTGCTCTTTCCTCCTTGAAAACATTAAAGCCATTGGTAATCTCACTATTCTTTTATTTGATCGTTTATTTATTAAATGCGTTACTTGATCATGATTTTCAAGTTATTTTGGCTCAAGAATTGGGTAAACTTTAGCATTGGATCATAGGACCTCTTAGTTTTGTCACCGATATTGAACTTGACCTCACCTTAAATGTTTCCCCCTGTCAACCCCTTTGATCCTAAATATAACCTTTCATTTCATAATCCAAAATCCCATAAGTAGCTCCAAGTATAAACAATACATATTACTTTTCATACCTTTATTTGGAATGATATGTGGGATTGAATGATGTTCTTATTATGTGGTTGCAATTAGGCATGTGAGATTATTAGAAAAAATAAAGAAGTTAAAAAAAAGAAGTCAAAAACAAAGGAGAAGTGAAAAACAAAATAAAACAGAATAAAACGATGAGAAAAGAAGAAATCAAAAGAAAGAGAAATCATTTTGTTTATATAAATATTGTTCAATAAGCTTTGTTCACTCTCTCCAATGTTATATCCAATGCTTGTTATGAAAATCATATTCCAATTTTGAATTTCCCATTATCCCAAGTTTTTCATCCCCTAACAACTTTGAATCCTGACATATTCCCTTCATTTCATAACCCGACCCTAGCCTACATTATAAACCATACAAGTCCTATGTGACCCTAAGGTGAATGTATTTCAAAAGTCTAATAGTCCAATAATATGTAAAAATGCATTTCACCTCTTTAGTGATAATATCATTTCATTGAGATTACATATTTTGCATTTGATATATAGCGTTCTTCAATTGATGACCTTTGTGCGACCTAGTTTTTATTTACATTTACTCTTTATAACCGCATGTCTAGTGTATAACACCCCGTTCTTAGTGATTTAATTTGTTGATTGTACACTCTAGAAAGGATTGAATATCATGCGCGCTTTAATGTTTATTATCCTTTCTATAAAAGTTTTGCCAAATCAAATTATTTCCATTTGCTTGCTTTTCCTCCCACTCTTAAAGTTTCAGTTATGATTGAAGTTAATCTAATGTTAATAACTACGAACTTTATTGTGAATTCATTCGCTTTGCTAATAAAATGTTGAAATTATTTTCGTTATCATTGAGCTTCTATTTTTAATTGATTGGGCATATTTTATGGAAAATTTTATGTTTGTGGGTTTCATCCCTAAAAATCCTTACGAGACAACACTCGTCCACCTAGATAACCTAGGGGATTAACGGATTATTGCATATTCAAAATACAATTGTTCACCGGAGAAAGTGGAATTTATCTCCTTTATACATATATCCTCTCTTGCTATTTACTTGTAGTCTTGTTTATTCCCATTTCATTGCTCGGGTCTAGTTGTGTAAGTTAGGGGGTGTTATTCGTCTTGAATATTCCATTTATTTACCATTTTTACTTATCCATTTTAGCCCCCTCGGGTACCTTAATTCATATATTTATGCTCATTAACCAGATAACCTATTTTATGTATATTTATATGCTTTTCAAGGTATAATTGAGCTTTTGTATGTGTTATAGTGCTTAGGGTGAAGTTTGATCGCATTTTGAAAAAGTTCCGTCATAAAAGGCACATTCAAAGGCAGTTTAGTCATTTTATCATTTGGGTTTCTGGACCAATGTCTTCATGGAATTTGTATCCCTATGAGCTAGCTTCACATAGCCTCTAACCGCACCTAATTCTAATATATAATGAAGAAGTTACGATATTTTTCGTATGTTGATCTGGGAAGAAGAATGCAGACCTAAAGGGGCGAATTGATTCATCCATATGGGGAGAATCGATTCCAATTAGATCAGAATCAAATTTTCCCTGTAGTCAAATCGATTCAACCCTTAACCATAATCGATCCGGCCATGCATATTTTGAATTGTTTGATTTACAAGTTTTCCCTCAGGGTTTTGTTTAAATAAGTTTTTACTCTCATTTGTTTGGGAAATCATTTTTTGGTAGTTTTGTGTAGGTTTGTGGGTTTAGGATCTCCTTCTTTCTCCTTCTTAGGGCTTCACCCTTTTGTTTGTAAGTACTCATTTTATTCTTCTTCTTCTTCCCTTTTATATATGTTGTTATAGTTCCATTTCTTGTTCCATGCTTTGTTTATTTAGTTGATTTTCTTTGTTATTATTGTTGTTTAACTAGTTATTTCCATTAGTTAATTAGTTGTTTTATTGTTCTTACCATGTGTAGTACCTAGTTTAGAGTTTGGGATCATATTTCCACCATTAATGAGTATAGAGCTTTAAAAACTAGGGTTTGGTTCAAATGAATTTTAATCGAAACCTTGTGTATTGAAGTCGAGATATAATTCATTTAAGTTCCTTTGTTATGAAACGTTAATGTTTATAGCGATATTACGACCTCAAACCATTTGTGACCATTTTTTATTATGTAAGGACAAATAGTTTAGCTTAGGCTTAGTATTTGTTTGTTTGTCACTATGGCATATTCAGCGTATCTTGTTACAAATAGATATGTGCCGACACGATGATCCGAATCTCTAATATCTCTCAAGTTCAAGACTTCTTCACATTATGAAGTTATAAATCGTTTAGGATTTTAAATTTATTTACATTTATATTTGGGAGATTTTTTACAAAAAGTTTTATAAAATTCGAGGTGAATGTTTCAGAGTTAAAAATGATATTTTATTTAACCTCAAATAAGAAGCATATCTCGTTCGAACGAAAAAGGATTTTCATTCAAAATCTTCTTTGAAATTTTCTTCGAACATACATCCACCAAGGGTATTCTGTTTGAATTCGTTTGAAGCTTGTTAGAATCTTGATCTAATGTGATTGGAATCTTGTTCGGACAAAAACTATTTTTGTTTTAAAGAAATGACAATCTCGTTCGAACGAACTCTACTTTCGTTTGACTGAATTTTTCATCTTTGAAATTCATTTATGACCTATAAATACCTATTTCATAAAGATTTTATCAGAGACTTCTAACAAAATGCAAACTGCATACCTATTGCAAAAGTACTCACTTCTTTTAGGTAAAAACACTTTTTGATTCACAAAACAACCTCCCTAATATACACGTGAATCCTTTTTGAAACCCTAAATAGTTTCATTCCACAGTTATTCTTGTTGAGAGAGGTCACCACTGCTAACCTTGTGATAAGTGGGATCACTATTGAAGAAAAGGTTGATCGGTGGATATCGAGGATGGATCGCCATGCGTGGGTTTCTCTGGATCTGAGTGGTTTTATTTAAAGAGTTTTGTATGTAAGATGTTTTGTAAAACTTTTTAAAGTGAAGAAATAAAGTTTTCCCTGCAATGGGATTTTTCCTCATATCTTTTTTATATTGCATGCTTAATTAATTTTTTATTTTTGGAACGATCATCACATGCTAACCTAAATTAATCAAAGATTAAAATTTGGTAATAATTTGAATTTGTGTTTGGTGGCATTTAATTAAATAAGTTAACCCATTAAGAACGTGTGCACTCTCAAATTGGTATCAGAGCAGGTTGCACTAATTTATCGTATAGATCCTAGTTTAGTGCTAGTTAGGGTGGTTGTTTATTCATCTCTCTTGTGTTGATTTATTTGTCTTTATCTCGATGGATAGACATAGTGAAACTTTATCTTGTTTGAATTTGAAGTTTCCTAATAGAATTGGAATTCTTCAAAAAGAAAATTCTCGTTTTAAAGCTCCTATGGAACTTTTGCAAACTATTCAAACTCAAAGAGATTTATTTCATGAGAAGCTTGTGGATATGAACGATGATAATAAAAATTTGTAATTGTCCAAGAAAGAGAGTGATGATAGAGTCTCATTTTTAGAGGAAGAATTAGAGAACAAAAAAATTTCTAGGGTTAGTTTACATGCCAATGAGGATAATGATAAATTAATTAATGATTTGAGAGAACGTGAGAAGACTCTTAGGGATAAATTCATTTTCATTAAGGGGGAGAGAGATAAACTTCTAGTAATGATTGAAAATTTGAATAAGGGATCCCTAAAGCTTGAAGATTCAAATTATTTTCTTGAGTCTAAAATTTTGAAGTTATAAGATAATTGAAGACACTCTAGTAGCATTGGTAGTCATGGTATTGGATCCCAGGTTTCTAATACTTCTAGTGTTAAATTCAACACTATTGTTTGCTTTAGAGGGTTCCTCATCGCGTTTACACGTGCACACATTTTGGTAGGTGTTAGAAAAGTAGACTAAAGCCATGCTTTTTGTAATAGTTTTAGTTATGGATTTATTGTTAAAATAAAACCAGTTTCTCCTATTTTAATGAGAATCATGTATGGACATAATGTTTGCATTATTATATATTGCATATGTCTTTTATTTATCTCAGTAGGTGTTCTGGTGTGTAGAGTACGACTTACACACAGAGGATCAGATCACTAGTTCTTGTGGAATATAATTTTTATCGTTCACATTCTTAGATGGAACTGGACACACCATCAGTAGGGCTGTAGAAAAATATTTTAGTAGGTCTATCTTGATTAGAGGAAACTATATAGTTTTAACTTATTGTGCTAGTACACTTTATCTGTATTGAATGGGACCACTTTGAGGTCATTGTCTGTATACTGATTTTATAAGACAATGTAAACCTTGTGATTATTTGGTTTACTTAAGGCTCCTAATCTGGGTATGATTGATGGAGACATATACTAGTCAATTTATCTCTTTGACCTTTCGGGTGAGATTCTTTTATTGGATCAATAATCTTGATAGATTGGGTAATGGTGATTATTGTATGGTGAAAGTCTTTTATAGATGGAATCCACGTCTCGATATAAAGACTGGTGATGCCCCCTTAAGATGCTTATAAGTTTTGTACATGTCAAACCCTGCAGGTGGATTGTGTAATCCGACAATACAAACAAGTTATGTTGGATCGCTCAAGGATTTAAATAAGTTAATCAAATAAATAATTAATAATTTATTTTATTAACGGGTATCTATAACCTTAACCTGGGGAGAATTAAGTAATTAACATTAAGGAGATCGAAATATAATTTTGAGTTAAGGATTGGAGTTGCAATTATAATTATTTAGAGGTATTAACTATAAGGGACTGATATCAGTCTCCGAAAAAGATTTAGGTTTTCTCAGGCCCATTAGCATCCTTACCTCTCCTTAAGGTCCCTACTATATATATATATATGCACCTAAGGCTCATTCTTTCTTAAGCTAATAATCACTCTTAGATACTCAAAAGACCCAAATTCATACTTTTGAGAAAGAGAGGCAACAAAGAGGAAAGAGGATAAGAAAAGGTGGTCACGAAGGAAGAGTCCACACTCTGCTCGTGACTGTCCATATCAGGAATACAATAGAAGACTGTGAAGTGCATCGAGCCTGCTTTCTTAATCAACTGTCATCACATATTTTGTTCGTGCAAAAACGAGATCAAATCAAATAGATTTCAAAAAGTAAATCCTAATTCCACTTAATAGGATTTTGCATGTGTAATATTTTTTTGTAGTTTAATGTATACATGTTTTAAATAGACCCTTGGACTTCTACTCCAACAGTAGGAAAGGTCGCCATAAGCATTTTTGCTATAATCTTAGAAAAGATCCTAAGAAGTTTAAGTCTAGTGTCCCCTTGGTTTCCAAATCCTGACACATTAGGTATAGATCTATTTGGGTTAGGAAATTTATTTTGGATATGCTAAATGCTCGATTGGTTAATTCTCATATGCTTGTACATGATGCTTCACATGTTATATCTTATGGGTGATGGCTTGCTTGTTTTCGTTTGTCCTATTCTAGTTTGTGCTTCATGATATAGGTTTTCTAATGTTATGACATGTGTATCTTGTGTATTAAAATTTTCTTTTATTGAGTTATAATGAAAAATACAAAAAGATTTTATTTTGATAAATTTGTTGGAAAATACAAAAAGATTTTCCATTTTGTGTATTTTAGTTTACACATTTGGTATGATATATTGGTGTGTTTGAACCCAATTCACTCCATACTTTCCATGTGGCTACGACATTTGGTTATGACTTTAGATACTTAGATTGATCTTAACCATGTTTTCATGGAGTTGTTTCGAACTTGATTTGCTTAACGGATTCAACTTTCTATATGCTTCCGCACACACATGCACGAGCTTTTTTAATGTTAACTTCATATGTATATTTGAGCTTTGTGATATATTCTCCTATTAATTTTGTCATCTACATGTTTTGTGACTATGGGGAATTTGTGCATGTAAGAATCGTTCATGTGAGAATATATGATTAGTATTGAAAAAATAATGAGTGTGCACGAAAAAGGGATACAAAATGAGCAAATCTCCTTTGTGAAAAAGCCACAGTTGGCAAGAGCCCATTAAAAAGATCAAAATCAATAAAAACAGAAAAATTGTTAAAATTCATAAGAAATAACTTCAAAAGAAAAGAAAAGAAAAGAAAAGAAAAAAATATGATATATGTTTATCTTTTGAGGGTTTTTATATGAAGATCAACGCGTTTGCACAATGAATCTTAGTTTATGCTAATTTTGTCATGACGCTATTGATTTGTGAAATCATCAATATTCTAGGCTTGTGTGCATTGTACTTGTTTGTTCATCAAGTTCACTTTATCTTATCACTTGAGGCTAAAGCTTAGTTTTTTTAAGTTTTATGGTCAATTAGAACTTCTTGAATATATTTGAGTATTTGGGTTATAATTCATTTTTATATAGCTCACGCCCATTCATTCTATCCCATATATTTAGATATGTCAATAATATGCTAGTGTGTAAAGCTTATGTGTTTTGTGTCAAGTTTTGTGGTTGTTTATACCTTTATATGTGTTCTAGATTTTCTTTGGTATATTTTGTATATATTATATAAGGTATAGTGCTTTGACTCTTTTTGGTTTACATTTAGTCCATGCTTGTCAAATACTTGGTCATAGTTTGGATTATTTATGCTCGAGTCATTGTGTTGTATTTCTAAAAATCTATATTTTTTACAAAAATGAAAATTTTCAAAAATAGTTGGTTGAGAATTGCCTTTGAGATCATCATTGCACGTGCATTATTTACATATCTTTATGGTGATATATTACTTATTCTATGTGATTCTTTTTACTTCGTGTTTAGATTCTACTCCTCTGTCTATTTCAGACAAAAAGGTGGAGAATAAATTAAGGGGGAAATTTGATGATGAGTTTGATTTATGTTTTTTTTGTGTATGATTTTTTTTCTATTTCAAACTCGATGCATCACGGGGTATTTTCTTTGTTTCATGTGCATAGGTATCTAAGAGCATATTGCACCACAAAAAGACCAAGTGCCCAAGGGAAGATCAAGAAGAACTAGTGGAGATTGAAGGCAACATTTCCCTATGTAGTTCCATTTCTAGGGTTTGGAAAGGGTATTAGGATTTTGTCATAGAGGGAATTTTTTTTTAATTTGGGGTTCATTTAAGTTTTGTACTAGAATAGCCAAAGGGGGAGATTTGTAAAGGCAAATAACTTATCTTAGTCTTAGTATTTGTTTATTTTCCACTATGGCATATTTTGCGTATCCCGTTACAAATAAAGCCGTGTGGACACGATGAACAGAATCTCCAACATCTCCAAAGTTGAAGACTTAATCTCCAAATTTCAAGACTTCTTCACATTATAAAGGTATAAATCGTTTAGGACTTTTAATATATTTACATTTATATTTGGGAGAACTTTTTAAAATTTTTTTAATAAAAATCAATGCGAATTTTTCAGAGTTGAAAATTATATTTTATTTAACCTCGTTCAAATAAGAAACATATCTCGTTCGAATGAAAGGGGATTTTCGTTTGAAAGTTCATTCGAAATTTTCTTCGAATGAACATTTAACAAGGGTATTCTATTTAAATTCATTTCAAGCTCGTTAGAAGCTTGTTGTAAAGAGGTTGGAGTCTTGTTTGAACAAAACCTGTTTTCGTTCTAACAAAATGACAATCTCGTTCGAACGACCTCTCCTTTCGTGAAAAAAAATCGCCTCGAAATTTGTGTACGACCTATAAATTCCTATTTCATAAAGATTTTATCAGAGACTTTTGACAATACGCAAATTATATACCTGGTGCAAAAGTCCTCATCTCTTTTAGGTCAAAATAGCTTTTAATTCACAAAACAACCTCCCAAATATACATGTGAATCCTTTTTGAAACCCTAAATAGTTTCATAACTGAGTTATGGAGAGAGATATCTACTATTGACCTTCTGACCCGTGGAAGCACTACTGAAGAGAAGGCAGAAGAAAAGGTTAATCAGTGGTTTCCTTTAGAGAGTTTTGTAAGTAAGTTTTCTTGTAATACTATCTAAATTGCATAAATAAAGGTTTTTCCATGAAAAGGAATTTTTCCTCATATATGTTTGATCTTGCCTGCGTAGTTAATTCTATATTTGGAACGATCATCACGTGCAAACCTAAATTAATCAAAGATTAAAATTTAGTAATAATTTCGATTTACGTTTGGTGGCATTTAATTATATAAGTTAACCCATTAAGATCGTGTGCACTCTCAGATTGAAAGTTTAATCTTTCATCTTTCAATTAAATTTCTTCATGTAAGATATTTATCATCAATTGAGTATGGTCAGTTAAATGTTTTGGAATCAAATTCCTTATTACGTGTTATTAGCCCATGGTGGGGATGTGATCATAATCTCATTTTTTGTATTTAATTTAGTTTACTTATTGCCTAGTGTTAATTTATATTCTCACCTTAACATCTTTTACTTCCCCACCCCCTTCTAATTACTAAACCAATTTAATCCTAAAAGTCGTTCCCTGTGTATTCGATCCATATTGTTTGCTAAACTTTCATATATAGCATGGCAAGTTGTGGTATTTGTTTTGTACAGGGCGTAAACACCCAATTACACATATTTTAAATACAAAGTTTACGCCTCATCACCCATAATGTACGCTTCCCGTAAGCTTAAACCTCATGAGGGAAACTACCCCGCCCATCACGTAGAGTTAGTGGAGGTAGTTCTTGCACTTCGTATTTGGAGCCATTACTTGTTAGGCGAGAGATTCACGTTATTCCCAAACAAAAAGAGCCTTCAGTATCTATTCACTCAACTGGAGATAAAGAGGCATAAAAGGAGATAGTTGGAAGTTATGAAGGACAAACACTTCTTTATTTAGTGTCATATAAGGAAGAAGAATATGGTAGTAAATGCCTTAAGACTTCATTATAACAAAATTGGACAATTGTCACAATAATTGGTCACAGTCCAGAGTCGTGACACGGTGGTCACGGTCCAAAACCGTAACCTACAACCAAACACATAACCAACCACTTGACCAAACCAAAGAGTGACATTAACAGTTCATTAGTCACGATTTTGCACCATGACAATAGTGTTCATAATTCAAGACTGTGACTAATCCATGACCCTTTAGGCGCCAAATTTCCTGCTAAAATTTTCGCCATAATGGTGACTATTATGGACCATGACCAACCTGTGACCAATACCAGTGAATTATGGTCGCTGTTTTGAACTATGACCCCCAACCCAAGTTCAAAATGGTAACCTTTAGTTGTTAGTGGTTGTGAATCGTGAACATTTCTTGATATTTAATTGGTCATAATAGGGGTCACGGTCTAGAACTATGACCACTATTTTAGTGTTCTATTAGTCAAAGTATGGGTCAAAGTTCTAAACCATAACAATTTTAAAGATATAAATTAGTCTTAAATGGGTCTCAACTTGTATCTCTCTCTCTATCTCACTCTCTCAATCTCTCTCCACTGATGATTCAACCTCTTTCCCTCTCTCCATCGATGACTTCCATCTCTCTCTCCCTCCATCGACATATAGGGTTACATCTCTCTCTCTCTCTCTCTCTCTCTCTATATATATATATATATATATATATATATATATATATATATATATATATATATATATATATATATATAGTGGCGAAAATGAAATGCACGAAATTGTTTGGAACACAAATTGAGTTTGAAATGTTCAAAATGCACGAATTGTTTGAAATGCACAAAATTGTTTGGAGATCAAAATATTTTTTAAAATATCTCATCAAATATAACAAACTCAAATTGAGTCAAAATTTGAAATGCGCAAAAAATAATTTTTAAAAAACCCTCAAGTTAGTTGAAAATGTATAAATTTGAAATGCACGAAAAAAAAAATTTTAACCCCCAATTTAGTTAAAAATATTATATATACGCGATTAAACATCAAATTTTCAAATATAGAAATCCTTATCGATGTATATATATATATATATATATATATATATATATATATGTGTGTGTGTGTGTGTGTGTGTGTGTGTGATTATTATTATTACATGTTTTATATTAAAATATGATCATATTTATTGCTAGAAATTGTATATGAAACTCGTTATGTAGAATTGACTTATTAAGGTTTTAGACTTGTTCTTGGATTTATGATAATCAGAATATATATTGAGTAATTGATATATATTTAAAAGTTTAATTAAAATATGAGAAAGCTCATGTTAGGTATAGTTATTTTTATAACTCCATGAATAATACCCTTGATACCATTTACTTGATTCTTGAAACTCTAAGTATGATAATGTAAAATTATTGCCATGGAAAGATTTTATGTTTGAAATCCCTATGATATTATGTTCTTAAATTATGTTCTTAGAATTATGCTCTTGTTAAATTATGATATTATGTTCTTATTAAATTATGTTCTTTAAATTTAGAAATGGATTAATCATGTAAAGCACTTTATGCCTTAACGGAATGAATAAAGTAGATGACTTAGAAGGAGTGCGGGATAAACTTGTGTTGGATTGTTGGGTTGATGGCTATTATGGCTTGTGTTGAATGATCATAACTGGATACGAATTATGGATACTTAAAATGATCGTTGTATTAATTCTTCGCAATAAACCTTTAACTAATTATTTGTCTTAATAGCTACCTTATCTTAACTGCTACACACATAAATATACACATATACACACACACACACTCATAAATTCACACATACACATACACGCCCATACACACCTACACATGCACACAGACTCACACGTGTACATATATACATTAAATGCTTAGAATAAAGTCATTTAGTTAACTTGCTATTTTCATGATCACCCCTTCATTAAATGGTTATTGTTTAGGTGAACACATATTGGTCAAATGGCTTGCACAATTGGTGGATGTAGACTCATTTCAGGTTTAATTAAATTAAAATGAACTTAAATTGGTCTAGTTTTGTTTGATTAACGAGATGAAAAATCATAATTTATTTATTATTAATTAGATCCATTATTCTACGACTCATATTCACGATCTTTGTTGATATGAGAAATTGTACATAGGTAAACTTCATACCAGGAAGTCAAGTGTAAAGTGTAGAATAGACATGCAAAGCTAATAAATAAGCATAAAGACAGGATATAGAGTGATTCAGCCTCTAAAATAGGCCTACATCCACTTTGGTGCTCTACGTTCATTATACATATGTTATTATATCAGTTTACAATGCCATTAGTGGCGTACAAATAAATGAGGTGAAGAGAATACATGGTAGTGACTAAGCCAAACCCCTAGATATGGCCTGAAGGATGACCGGCGCTGCTGCGGTAGGGATTCAACCCCCAAGTCCAGTGCTCTAGAGAGAGAGAGAGAGTATATTTGGATAGGGATTCGCCTATGAGTTCCCTCTCCTCTGATAATGATGCGAGTGCCTCTATTTATAGGAGGTGTAAAGGTGCATCTCGTGCTCCAATCACGTGACATATGAATGAGTCTAACAAGTAGGGAATCTTTCTAGAAGGTGGACAGCTGTCAAGAATCCATGATGGTATAAAGGGTGCTGCCCGTAACAAGGTGTGTGACCTGTAATAGGGGGTGCATCCTATAACGAAATGTGAGGCCTGAATCAAGGAGTGCGACCTGTAACACGGGGTGCCGCGACAGGGGGTCATATTTATACTATCAATAAGCCCCCAAGTCGTAGTGCCAATAGATTGCAATTGGGGCTGCAGCTAGGTAATTAAGTCATCTTAAGGTGTCCCGATAATTTCGAGGCGACACTTCGTCTTCCCGCGCTCTCTTATATAAATTGTTCCGGCCGTGGACTTCATTACGTTTTCCAAATCTTTGAGAGCATATCGAGAGCTAAACCCTATTCGTCCGTCCTTCTACTTTTTTGACAATTTTTCAAGGCTGAGTGTGGTGGTTCTAAGGAGGTTTGAGGCTGATCATTGTCGATTTCTCCATTTCCAGGTAATTTTCCAACCAACATCCTTTTTAATAGCTTTTGTAGTTTATAAATCTTCTTCAAATAGATGAACACATGAATTTATGCATTTTTGAACTTCGTGTTAGATTTTTCTGGATTGTATCTATTTCTCAGGAAAAAACCCAATTGCTTGATAGGAACCTAGGGTCTTGATTGAATAATCTACTAATTTCCAAGAATCGAACACGTATTCATGATAAATAATTGTAATTGTTGTTAACTCGTTCTTTGAATCAATCTTCATAGTACGAAGTGAACCCTTAATCTTCCACTGCTTAGATCATAATGTCCTGTATTTGTGTTTGAGGCGCATTGCATCATATAACTGTTCTTGTTATTCTTGAATAAACCCTTCACATTCTGGGTCTTTGATCTTTAAATGAATCAACATTTAGATACTAAATTGTTTGAATGAGAGGTCGCGACATGGTAGAATAACCCTTTAGTAACTTTAGGTGAGGTCTACGGTCGGTAGGCTCTAAAGGTAATCCCCTAGATTTAGGTTCCCCGGCATTTAAGCCCATTGGTTGAAGTTTACAGCCTTAGGTTCTTAGATTTGATTCAGCAGTGTTTTAGCCCATCAGTAACTACGGTAAGGAAGTAAACCCTATCAAATCAACATGCCACGGAAATAGTTGTCTTTTAGGGCTCTAAAACCCCCCACACTTCTGCATATTTAGCCAAACTTGTTGATCATTTCTATTCACTTTAATCTTCATATACTGTCGTGGCTTCATAGGAATTTTTAGAAACAAACTGGCTATGGCGCCTAACTACAGACTCTGCTTTTTAGGTACTGCTGCAGCCATATGAACTTTGACCCAGATGAATTTATGAGAGACTTTTGGGCAAAAAATTTCACAGCCTCTCCCTTTGAGCTTCCTTTCGTGCCTCCTCTGAAGTCAATAGGTCCATGTCAACTGAAGGATTTCCCTAATTGCGTAGTACTAGACTCACCAGCTGGCCCATCTGGAAGGGGTGAGAGACCTCTTGCTACGCTTGATATCTGCAACATTATGACCTAAGATTGGGTTGATCAGGTAGCTGAGGCCTTCAAGTTTCCAGAAAACTTGATGTGCTCAGCACCTGCTGCGAATCAAAGGTCGTGCACGATGCTTTCTGACCATGGGGTCTGTTTACAACTGCATGTTTTCATTTATGGGTTGCGGCTGTTAGTTGCCATTCCCATCAGACGAATTTTTCACACGATGAAATTAGCACCAGCCTAGTTAGATCCCAATGGATGGAGGGCCATTCTTGCCGCAGTCGTAGTTTGGGAGAATCAATTTAGGAAATATATTACTCCCATGGAGTTTTTAAACTTCTATCACCCGAAGGAAAACTCTGTTAAGTTTGTTGGCTATTACTACTTCTCGACCCGCGGCAGGGAGGAGACCCTTTACTCTGGGAGGCCGACTAGTGTAAAGAATTGGAAGGGGAAGTATTTCTACATCTCTGGAGAAGGGTGGGAGATTCACGCTCATGAGAATGAGAGGGAGAAGTCGTTTAGAATGTCACGGCAATGGGGGTGTCCCTCCAAGATAGGTATTTTAATTATAGTTGCGTCCCATCTTTATAATTGCTTATTACTCTCTATACTAACCTTTCAAATGTTTTCTGTAGTTCTAGATGACTTGCAATTGAGCAAGCGGCAAGAGAAGAGAGTTGATAAGGCCGCGACCATTCCTAGAGTGGAGAAGAAATTCAATGACCTTGTAACTTCTACCACTGTATTTGAGCCAGGTTACTTCTCCAATAAGTCCATACCAAAAGAAATGCTTTCGAAAGGTAATAACCCTATCAATCAGTCTTTGTTTCGCGGAAATTTATATTTAAATCTTCAATTATTTACTATTGCCTTTCTTCTTTGAGGCGAGGAAGTTGATAGGGAGCTTTTGGCCGCCCAATTGACAGAATTGGACGAGGATGCAGTCGTTCTCAATAACGCTGCGCGAAACAGAAAAAGGATGAGGAGCAAGACAAAAACTCTAGCCGTAGCCCCATCCAGCGACAAAAATCCATTTGCCGCGGCCCAGAATCAAGCCGAAAAAAAACTGTCCCTGCTGCGCCCCCACTCCAAGCTGAGTTTGACGATGATATTGGGGTCAATTTGGCTGCGGCAGGTTTGATGTCAACATCTGATGCTGCTATCCATTCAACTTCTTCGTCGCCACCACCTATTATTGCGATTAATGCCAACTTGGTGCCTCCTCAGTGCCGCACCAGAGCTGGTACTGACGGTCGACCACGACCACAACTAAGACAGCCTGACCCTGAGTCCACATGGGACACTACTGTGAGGGTTATGCAAAGGATGAAGAGG
The DNA here is from genome assembly GCA_949130495.1 of Sambucus nigra. Classification (NCBI taxonomy): domain Eukaryota; kingdom Viridiplantae; phylum Streptophyta; class Magnoliopsida; order Dipsacales; family Adoxaceae; genus Sambucus; species Sambucus nigra. Next base: position 441,644,234 of record OX422222.1, on the reverse strand, counting down.
ATTCTCGATGCCGCGAACCTTGACAAGTTGGTGGACGAAGAGCATGACGATTTGGAGGATTGTGGCCTCCATAGTCTTTTGAGGGTAAGTGCAAGTGCTTTCTCAGTTTTAATTTTGCATTCTATACCTTGCTCTTAACTTTCTCTTTTCAGGACGCGGGCGTCATGGTAGATCAAAAGAGGAAGTATGAGGCCCTCTACAAACTAAAAGAGGCTGCAGAGAGGGTACATGCCGCTGACTTAGAAAATGCACGGAATTCTTCCTTCGAAGCTGGAAAGCAGTCTACTGTCACTGCTCTTCAGGCAGCCCAGATGAACTTAGAAGTTGCTATCAAAACTAAAGGAGAGGCCGAGGAAAATTTCAACCAGGGCACGAAATCTCTAAAGGTCTCTCACGCCCAAGTCGCGGAAGATGTCCAAGTTGCTGATTACTCTAATAATAAGTTCATACTCCTTCAAAAGAGGTACGAGGAGTTGGAGGCCAAGGCTGCCCGTGATGCTGAAGCCCATGCCGCGGTAATCAAGAAAATGGCGATAGATCATGGCAAGGCCCTACAACTGGCCATCGACAGCACTGTGGAGTCGTTCAAGGGCTCCAGAGATTTTTATCTTATAAATAATAGGGCCTACCTCCGCGGTTACAAAGAGCTCAGGCACAGAATCATAAAGAACTTCCCTGAGACTAAAGAGATGGTTCTTGCCTAGGGATTTGATGATGTTGAGCATCAGCAATGCATAGTTGAGCTCAAGGCCGCGACCGAGGAGAAAGCCACGTTGAGAGCAGAGGCTGAGGCAGCGGCTGCGGAGGAAGAAACCGAAATAGATGCAAATAGTGAGGAAGGGCACATCACCGACGACGCGGCCTCATAATCCTATAGCCTGTATAATCCCAATTTTATTTGAACTGCTTATCCATATAGGGTTGCATCCCTTCCAATTTTTAAACTTTGCATATATGGTCTGTAATCTCAACATTAATAGTTGTCAAGATTTTTGACTGTAGCCACCTTTAATGTTAATCTTCTTCCTGTTTTGCTATTAGCCTTATATTCTCCTGTTTTGCTAGCTTGAATGAATGCCTTCTCTATACATCTTTGATTGCTTTGAATTATACATTTACTTCATGAAAAAATGCACTTTAACTATAATGTATGGGTTATAAGCTGTGGACATATTTAGAAACCAAAATGGTATATAACTTAAGGTCGCGGCACTATAATGTGGATGGTTTCTTCACATAGGATGCGGCCATTTTCCCTCGTACTTACAATCTTGAATGTTTGAAAGTAGCTGCACTCTTCTTGAAAAGGGGCCGCGACAGTTGTACAATCCTACCTTTGATTGTCGTGTCTTCTGAATGAATTCACTTAATGGCCGTAGCTGTATTGACTGGGATATGTCACTTTTAAATGTTTTAATTCCCTCTGTGGTAGCTTTAATTGGATCTTAATCCAAGTCACTACCGCAACAACTCTTAGTCACTTTAATGGCCGCAGCTGTATTGACAGGGCCATTGTAGACATACGGGATACTTATACTATCAATACAATGGCCCTATCACTACCACAACAACTCTTAGTCGCTTTAATGGCACTCTTCTAGCCCTTCTATCTGAACATGGGCCTTTGTAGATATACGGGATACAATCAAGGCTCCCGAGGATGGGTTATATTATTAAGCCACCCATAGCTAATATACGGGATACTTTCACGCCTCCCCAAGCTGGGTTATGTTATTAAGCCACCCACAGCTAATATGTGACACCCCGCCTAATTAAACACCGGGTGATCAGTCCTTTATTAAATTATAATCAAGGTGAACGGTTGGTTCATTCTTAGCATCACTGTCGTAAAAATAATCTTTCCAATTAAACACCCTAAATAATTAAGCTAAGTGTCAAAACCATTTTGGACATTTCTTTCCAAATTATATATTTTTTTTAAAACCAACATTTATAACTTTACATAATCCACAATTTAAGAGTCACACAATAATAACCAGGATATAAATGATCATTCAGGAATGTAACTATCGATAGTAAGTCCCAATTTCAAACCACCAAAGAAAAACATTCTGACACTAATAAGTCGCAAAGTAAAACTACTGAAAGTAAATGAAATTCAATCCATCACAAAACCAACTGAATAATGAAAAGGGTGACACATGCCCAACTAGATAAAGTAGAACTAAAAGTGGAATCAACAAATGAGGTCGTCTAAGCAAGAGGCCTACAACTCCCACCTAAGCTGCAGCGCGTTCCTTCCAAAGGATCCTATGCAAGACGCCCCTGTGGCTAGACACCTGTAATACATACATATATATATACAAGAGAGGGGAGATAACAGTAAACGGGTCAGAGCCCGATAGTAAAACAGTTTAAAATTTTAGTTTAGCAAGTATTTAAAATGATTACTCGCTAATGCAACAACATATTAGTAACGACACTCTCTTGAGAACATCTCACCTCTCTTCTAATGTGCACCACTATCGCACTAATCTCCCCAACAGTTTAACTTCTTTTATCTTAAGTTACTCGTAAGATTTCAAGTTGACGATTTCAAATGTTTAAGGAGGTTAATCCTATTTAACAGTACAATTCTTACACAAGCTTGATATGATAATAATGTTCCTAAAAAATATAACATACTTTTCAATTACTTATTTCCATGTTGAAATAATTATTATTTTCTTACATACCATAATCACAGTAGGTAGTTTCCAATTTCCAGATTTTAAATATATATATATAATAATACTCATATAATATATATATTCTAACTGCACCTCACATAAATCTATGGTGCGGGCATACTCTGCTATCCAGTCCCCGTGTCACTCGTACTAAGGGAAATACTAGTTCGGAATCACTCTCGAACTGTATTAACACAAAACACGTATAAAATGAGGCAAAGTATAGTTTCCAAGTCCTAAGAGGATATCACATACCCTCACGTCTCTTAGGACCGTCTGACTATTGATCCGATAGCCTGTACCTAGGATTCCTATCTTCTAGGGTACGAGTCAATATCCCCCATAAAGGTCCCATCGAGATAAGACTGTCCCAGGGCGGTAACCTCAGGGATAGCAAGTAGCGCAGGCATGATTTTTACACACATATAAAATATATGATTAATCATAGAGTCATATAGATATATAACTATACACATTCATAACTTAGGTACGCCCACGGCCCAACATTATATTATTCCATTCTTAGTACATTTTTTTATTCGATTACTTCTTATAACGAACTTATTCATTTTTATTTTCGAGATTTAATTTATTCCAACTCACTTCTCATCTCTCGAAGTATTTTCCTTAGCTAAGTACAAATTCAGTAGGCCCTCTCTTACCTTCTAATCCAACTCCCAGACACTTCGATTATTAAGTCCACACAAATTAAATTTCTTAGGTATGAACCTTTCCCGTTTACCCTTCATTTTCCCATTTCATTAAAGTTCCACTAAACGGGGTTTACCTTGATCCTACTGGTCCTTTTTATGTTTCATTATGTTCTAATAACATTAGTCATGAGTTATTACGCATTTAATCGGATTAAGTCAACGTAAGGAAAAAATCTAGTTTTTCCCAGGAGGGGTCGATCGATCAATAGAAAGGGGTCGACCGATCGAATCGTCAATAGATCGAAGCTCTTGGCTCGATCGATCGATCAAGTAGGTATGGAGAAAACTGCAGAATACCAGTTATGAGAATTATCATCCAAAATCATCCAAATCTAAGTTTTTAACTCCCAGAAATTTATACCACAATCATTATAAACCCAAATGAACAATAGTCTACGTAAGGCATGCGAATTTTCGTCAAGTATCATGGATTAAAAGGGGCAAAACTCATATAATTCTCATGAACCCTAAAAACTTCTTTAACTTAATTCTTCTCATTCTTTTTCCATAATTTCTACTTCTAATCCAATGTAAATTCGTGGTTCAACCTCTACATGGAAGGGAATTTCCAGAATGATGTTTATATCTCTACAACATGCGATTTCTAACCTAAATCATGGGTTTTCTTTCATAATAACTCATCCTAATCAACCCTAAACTAATATGAATGAGGCATTAACTAAATTAAGCAAGATAAATACTTGCATGGGAATTTTCGGTTTAGATTTGTAGATGAAATCAGTGTGGTGGTGATCCTCGTTGCGCGATCTAACTTTTAGCGGTGACGGCGGTGAAAACGGAGGGGTTCTTGGCCTAGAACTCCTTGGTAAGCTCTTCCTTTCCTTATCCAATGGCCGTATTTTCTTTTTGGTTGTGTTAACCCTAGAACACAACCGTAAGCATCTGATATAACCTAGAAAATTCATAGGTTTCCAAGGCCAAAAATACAAAATGCCTAAAACACCCTCCCAGGGTGTTAATTACGCCTAAAAATGGCCCGAGACCCAAACTAAACCCCCAGATACATTATTTTACTATCTCGACCCTTACGAACACTTTGGCGCACTCGAAATGACTATGCGGGTGACTTATAATTTATTCACTTTTATTAATCAAAATTTAGTCCCGACACGACACGGGCGCGTCCCGACTTAAATTTCCAAAATTGTCATTTTATTCACTCGTGACATTTAATAGAACTAATTTTATATATTAATTTGCTCATTAGTAATATTCAACAAGTTTCCAATAATTACTAACTCTCGTCATGTTAGTAATTAAAAATAATAAATTTCTGAATTTAAATTAAATTAATAACTCTCATCAAATTTAATAAATCCCCAAATTAAGAAAGCATAAAAATACGGGGTATTACATAATATACGGCCTTCCCATGTTGGATTATGTTATTGAGTCACCCAAAGCTATGGATATATATAAATCCATCCCTGTCTAGATATTACAAGTCTCCTAACTTAATGACGCATCTTGAAAGCTAAGAACGGGCATTGTAAGCCCCCGTGGCTAGATGACCCATCGCGAAAGCTAATAACGAGCATTGGAAGCCCTTGCAACTAATGACACATCCCAAAAGCTAAGAATGGGCATTGGAAACCCTTATGAGCGATGTTGCATACCAATTTAAATAACCGGTCTCGATAGTTGATTTCGTTATTTTCAATTGTCACTTGCTTTCGGACAATCAGGCATCTTGACGGACGTTATGGGCCCATTTATATATTATCATTCCCGATATAACATATTATCTCGATTCGAGATATGAATGATAGTTTAAGACGAAAATGGTCTTTATAATATAACATTTCATGGAAATGAGAATCAAAATATGGTACTATAAAAGTGAACTTGATTTCATATAACTATTAATATATATATGACTTTGTAAGGATAATACAAAGTTTAGTTTAAAACATCATAGGAAGAGTTTACACTGTAAAGTAGAAACAGGTGAAATATAAGACATAAGCATGAAAAATGGGCATGTGGCATTCGGGACTAGACTTTATCTCCTAAACATCTCTGAGGAACCTCCGCAACATCCCTTGCCCAATCAACCTTTCAATTTCATCTTTTAGTGCATAGCAATACTCAGTGTTGTGGCCATGGTCCAGATGGAACTTGCACCACTTGGCTTTATTCCTCTTGTGGGGTGGAGCTTTGAGCTTCTCTGGCCACCTCATCAGCTTTTCCTCCTTAATGGACTCAAAAAAGTCTTCAATGGGTAAGGACAATGGGGTGTATACCTTATAGCTCCCTTCTGTCTTCTCTGACTTCCTTTTCTGACTCTTGCTGATTACTTCCGCGGACGGATCCTCTGGTACTGTCGCGACATCGAAGGTAGTTGAAGCAATATTCTTGGGTGTTGCGCCCACATTGGATGAGGCCATGACCTCTAGCATGAGGACCCTCTTAGTTAAGTAGTTAACCTAGGTCTGGATGGAGGCATGACTGTCGTAGAGATGGTTGAGGTGATTGTACAGCTGCACAATCTCATCTTTGACTTCTGTGCTCTAGCTGGATTCTCCTTCCATTTTCTACTTTTGTTAGTCTTTACAAAGTATATATAATCTGAGACAAAACTAACAGAAGTGAGTAATCTCAGAAATATTGAAGTAACCAAGTAGGAAATGGGGATACAACATTTGTACTGCTACATGGTATTGCTGTTGAGGTCGTGGCCAGTAAGGCACATAGGTACACTTCCGTGGCCTTGGTATGATATTCACCAAGGATGAGCTGGAGACCATCTGGGGCCGTTCCTCGATGTTTTGAAGCTTTTGTAACACAACCACGCTAGTAGGGGCCGCGACCATAAGGTATTTGAACTGCCCGATCGCATCCCATCCTAGGTAGCAAAGGGAGCACTCCCAAAGTCTTAAGCCCAGACTGAGTATTTCTCTCCCAACACGTGAAGAACATACCTAATAGGGTTTATCAATGAGGATAGACTCATAATGCACAAAACGGCATGGTTTTAATGATAAACCCTAGATCATAGGTCAAGAACAACAAAAAATGGGATTAATACAATTCTTCCCTAATCATTCATCTTTTCGGGGCTAAAGCCCATCACACTTTTCAGAACTATTTAAATGAAATGATATCACAGGGGTATATAAAACAGATCTAAGGTCATAAAATGAAGACCCAAGAACAGATCTGACTATAAGAAATGCCCTCTTAAGGGTGTGAATCTAAAACAGAGCTCAATAACCAAATTTACGCATGAGATGATGACCCGAAGGATCCCCATGAATAAAATAAGGTGTTTAAGAACTCAAAACATAGAGAAACAAGATTAAAACACCCCGTTCCCATAGGTGACGCCAAATTGTTGATACGATAAATCGTACATAGGTAGACTTCAGACCAGCAAGTCAACTGTAAATTGTAGAATAGAAATGCAAAGCTAATAAATAAGTATAAAGACAGGATATAGAGTGGTTCAACCTCTAAAATGGGCCTACGTCCACTTTGGTACTCTACTCTCATTATATGTATGTTGTTGTATTAGTTTATAATTCCATTAGTGGCGTACAAATAAATAAGGTGAAGAGAATACATGGTAGTGACTAAGTCGGACCTCTAGATGTGGCCTGAAGGATGATCGACGCTGCTGCGGTAGGGGGTCAGCCCCCAAGTTCGGTGCTCTAGAGAGAGAGAGAGAGAGAGAGAGAGAGAGAGTATAGTTAGATAGGGCTTCGCCTATGAGTTCCCTCTCCTCTGATAATAAGGTGAGGGCCTCTATTTATAGGAGGTTTAAAGGTGCGTCTCATGCTCCAATCACGTGACATATGGATAAGTCTGACAAGTAGGGAATCCTTCTATAAGGTGTACAGCTGTCAAGTAGCCATGATGGTATAAAGGGTGCATCCCGTAACAAGGTGTGCGGCCCATAATAGGGGGTGCAACCTATAATCAAGTGTGCGGCCTGAATCCAAGAGTGCGGCCTGTAACACGGGGTGCCACGGTAGGGTGTCATATTTGTACTATCAATTTTTTATATATTTTCTCAGGAAAATGAGTCACGGTAGTAATTAATTTCAATACAAGAGGGTGAAATTTGTATGCACTAAAACATATTTCATTAGTACGTGTCATATAGAGGGAACTCTTATTTACAAGTATAGGAATAGTAAAATTGAATAATTTAATTACCGTAGAAATCGTGGAGTTGATCTCTCGCAAGAGTACCAGTTCAATCGTATTTTTTGCTTTCCTGAATGCTTGGGTGAGGCAGTAAAGAATATATTTTGCTTATCTAATCCCGACAGGGCATTGACGTTAGTGCCATTGTTGGTAAAAAGGTGAAGAAAATATTAATCCATTGTGGATACAACTCCATAAAGAGATAATTCACCCGGATTGTGACATCTCGCAACATATGTGTGGCCGTCCCCGATCCTCGCGGAGTGAGGATCCTAGGTCCCGCGTGTCCCTTTTGGGAACGCTTCGACCGACGTTGTTGATGAGGTGAAAAATGTAGAGAGATGGAGTCGCCAATCTATTTTACTCAAAACAGACAAAAGAAAGGCATCCATCCCGACAGATAGCATCCAAAGACATACTGATGCATACGAAACCAAAATGCTTTGAAAAGGGTTCGGAGGCTAAGTTACGAAATGGGAAGGTGTTAGGCACCCATTCCACCCTTACGGTCTCTCATGGGTTTTTGCTATTTTCCTTTATTTTCCCCATGATATGTGTGCATGTTTATATATAATGGAGATAGGAATCATCGACTTGTACCATGGAAGAGATAAAGTGAGTCATCCGTAGGAAAGTATAAAAATATTAGAAAATAGGATTTATGCGATTGTCCTTACGTTGACCGTTATGGTGGAACGATAACGCATGCAGAATAATACGCCACTAAGACTATATATATATATATATATATATATATATATATATGTATAGAATCTAAGATAATTGAGTTTAGAGAAAATAGAAAATGAGAAAAAAAATGAGAATAGGACTCGAGTCTCGGGTTTCACCTCGAGACGCCTACATAGCCTATAGAGGCATCAAAGTCCACGTAGTTCGCATGCAAAATGAGGGATGGGGTTTATCCCATAAATCCAATCGGGGGATTCTCTTATTTGTGTGTGTGTGTAAAAAAGTGTTTTAGTTGTGAGGGAAGTGTAAGAAAAGTGCGAGAACTCCCGTTTGGAATTTATGAGCAAACCCTCTTTTTCCTATTTTTTGGGTTTTCTATTTGTATGAAAATAAGAGATGTGCAATAATACTAAATAAAAAGTATATTAGGATATGTGAGATGATAGATGAGAGAATAAAAAGTGCTCAATAATAAAACAAGTTATTGCGAATTTATGAGAATTTAAGGGGAGAATTGAGAAAATTGGACCTTCTTGAAGATCTTGAATGTTGGAGAGAAGCCCTTGCACTTGGATGATGATGGAGAATGGTTATTTCACCAAGTTTGATGATAAGGATGATGAAAATTAAAGGTTGGAAAGGGATTTGGATGTAGAAATCGTGCTGACTTCGAGAGAGGTTTTCTGGATTTGCTGAGAGTGATATGTTTTTTATCTGGGCTCCCTTGCAATGAGACAAGGCCTGATTTTTATAGGCCCAGGGCATTTTCGATCAGCATAGCCCTGGTCCTGCCAATCGGCATGTGCGTTTAGGACCTGCCGTTTGGCAGTGTCTTTTTAACCTTTTCAGAAAATCGGTCGCAGTGTGCAAATCGTTGATCCGAATTGTGCACGGAGTGAACCGTTGGAAATGTAATTTAGATACCTTCTAAAGTCCTTTGGACCTCTCCCGAGTTTGGGAGTTGACTTTGGGTCAAATGTGGCTCGGAAGCGTTTGTCGGTCCATTGGACGAAGAATTATCGGACGCAAACGGATCGTTCGTCCGCATGGTAAGTCAAAATTGTACACGGGATGGATCATTGGAAAGGTGTGACACCCCGACTAATTAAATACCGGGTAGATAATCCTTTATTAAATTAATACAAAATGCCAAGTTGGTCCAGTTAATAGCATCACTGTCGAAAACATTTAAAAGATTACTAACCACCTAGTATTTAAAAAGTAAGTTGCCAAATTTTAAGTTAAGTCTGATTAACATGCAATAAAAGGATAATGGAAGAAAAACATAAATCCATTCACCATAACGAAGTAATGAAATAACCAACAATAGTAATAAGTCCGGAGGAAAACTCCTCACAACAATCCCACAACTGAAAATAATAAGACAAGTCTGAATTCTGAATTAAGTACATCCCCGAAGTCTGAATAAATGAAATGCCTCTAAAAGAAATGGGCGACATGCCCTACAACTTATAAATACTGAGTATAGAGTCAAGATAGATGAAGCGTCTATAATCAATGTCCTGTAACTTCCACAAACCGCTACAGCTCGTCACCTGAATGAGGATCCTAAGCATGGTGTCCTTGTGACTGGGCACCTAAAATGGTTTTTACAAAAAGATAGATTTGAAAGAAAACGGGTCAGAGCCCGAATGTGGAGAGTATTTTAAAAACATCAAGTGCTTTAATAATAATTAAAACAATGAATGCAAGATACATGTTAGGACGTGCTCTCACATGAAATACTCACCTCTCGTCTAACTGTGCACTCCTAACGTTCCTGTACCCATTCATGTGTTTTCTCGTAACTATCTAATTCCAAAGAGTTTCTAACACTTCTACTCGGTTCACGTTTAATTTCCAACCTTAACAATTAAATAGAGAGTTCTACTTTAATTCTTGGATTCCCAATAATTAACAAAACCATTTATTGATATCTGCCCCCTTTTATCTTTTCATAATATTACAATTACTATACCCACAATTTAACATAGCAATTTCCTTTTCATTTAACCGTATATTATTCACATCATAAATATACAATTCAAGCACCCAAAGGCTAAGCTGCGGTGCACACATACCCTGCTATCCATCCCGGTACATCACGTACATAAGGATCACAAATTCCGAATCTCTCAGGAATTGTTGGAATAAACACCACACACAAAAATGGAGGCGAACATAATTCAACATATCCATGGTCACGTACATACCTACGCTCCATAGTCAGCTGGCTTACTAACTCATAAATAAGTCGTTCTCTTGAACTATGTCCTCGAGGTACCAATCTAAATCTGGGCAACACAAGGATAAGAAGGCCCTAAGCGAACGTAACCTCCCGTGATAGCAAGTGTGGTAGGTATGTCATACATATAAAAATCATATACTAAGCATTCACACATCTTAGATAATTCAGTATTAATACAGGTATACTCTACATCCTTATACCATTATTCCAAATTTGTATATTTTACGTCTCCCGATAATATAAAAGTTAAACTGTCGACACGTCTCACGTCGTAGTTTCTTATACTTAAAACCTATCTAAAATAGATTATTTAGTTGCTATTATTCCCACGTATAACATCTTTATTCCTAAGGTCCTTACTTCTGCCCCAAACCTCATTTCATCAAATTATTCAAATTTACACTATTAACCCAAATATTAACTCACTTATCGAATTTCATTAGTTTAGAATAATTCCTCAAATTGAATTCTAATTAAGGTCCAAATTTTATAACCATGCCTACTGGTCTTCCTTAAGGTTAAGGGTATTCATATGGTCTCCAACAATATTATTCAAGGATTAACATCATTAAAATTTAAATAGGGAGAAACTTTACTCATTCTGGGAAGGTCGATCGATCGACCTTGACCTTCGATCGATCGATGGTGGTCGATCGATCGACTGATGAATGTCGATCGATCGCACCAGGTAGGCTGCGGAATGCTTCGTTTTGCAGTTTACAAATCAACCCAAAACACCATTAACAAGCATGAAACTCTAAGATAATGTTATAATATCATCATACAACCATCCTACAACAGTGTAAACGTTCTAAAACCAATAATTCATCATTCAAGGGCTTTGTATGGATCAAATCTTCATCAAGAATTCCAGATTTCTATTTCTTTCAAGAACATTAATAAACTTCCTCTAAAATCCGTTTTTAAATCATCAAGGGTCATAATTCTGAGTTCATAATTCGTCCAGAAGGTTTCTACATGCAGTCCCTAACATAGTTCATAGTTTTAAACTTCCAATTCATGGGTCTATATCATCTTCCAAGATAAATTCGATAATTCCTAAACATGGAAAAGCATGGCATTGAATCAATTGTAATTAAACCACTTGCCTTAATCTTTCTCTGAATTTGATGTTGAATCTTGAAGGCTGAGTTGTTCTCCCTCTCTCTTTCTGCAGAATTCTCTTCTCTCTCTCTCTCTCTCTACAAGTTTCTCTAAGGATGATGACAATGAAGGTGTGATTGGTTTTTGGCAAGTTGGGACTATATCTTAACTTCTCCCGTAGCCCATTAAGTCCCTTAGTGTAGTTAGTGGGTTTAGTGGATAAAGAATAAGTCAGATTTTTGTTTCTAATTTTCGTGGGTTTTAATTCCCAGATTTCCAAAATTACCAAAATGCCCCTATAAGTTACCGGTATGGCCCAATAATTCCCCGGGACCCAAACTTAACCCCCGGCTAGTGTTTTCTGACTATTTCGACCCTTCCGGACGCGTTGGCGCACTCAAAATGACCATACGGGTGATAAAAATAAAATTCACTTTTTAATTCAAATAATTATATTCCTGACGCGACTGTCACGCGCGTCCCAACAAAGTTTCCCAAATTGCCGTATTTCAATCTCACGACAATTTCAATATTTCCAATATTCATATATTGCCAAGTATACACATTATAATCAAATACTAACTCACATCTCGTTAATATTTTTATCCGGATTAATTTCCAATTAATACACATTTAATTCAATTAATCCCCAAAAATAAATATCACGAAAATACGGGGTATTACATACTTCCCCCTAATAACTGAATTTCGTCCCGAAATTCAGAACTAGAAAGTACCTGGTAAGAACAACTCCGGATAACGTTCGCGCATCTCATCCTCGCGCTCCCATGTGGACTCCTCGACATTATGATGTCGCCACTGAACACGCACTAACGGAACTATCTTTGACCGCAGTTTCCGCTCACTTCGGTCCAAAATAGCAATCGGCCCCTCCTCGTAGGAGCTATCCGGCTGGAGATCGATGTCCTCCAAAGCAATGTGGGAATGAGCCAAATCGTCTCTAAGATATTTCCTAAGCGAGGAAATATGAAATACGTCGTGAATCCGATGTAAATGCTCCGGTAATCCAAGCCTATACGCAACCGGTCCAATCCGCTCAATAAATAGGAAATGGTCCCACATATCTCGGTGCCAACTTCCCTTTCTTCCCAAAATGCATGATCCCCTTCATAGGAGATACTCTGAGAAAAACTTGGTCCCCCACTTGGAACTCCCTGAAGAATCTCTTCGCATCAGCATAGCTCTTCTGCCGATCCTGACCTACTCGAATGCGATTCCGTATCAATTCTATCCTCGCCTAAGTATCCTGAATCACTTCCGGCCCAAGTAGTTTGTTGTACCCCACCTCCAACCAACATGCTGGGGAACGAAAAGGTCTACCGTACAACGCCTCAAATGGAGCCATGCCAATGGTGAACTTGTAGGAGTTGTTGTAAGCAAACTCCACCAGTGGAAGATACTGCTCCCATCCACCCCCAAAGTCAATGATACTCATACATAGCATGTCCTCCAACATCTGGTTTGTACGCTCAGTTTGCCCATCGGTCTGTGGGTGATACGCCGTACTCAACCGCAGTTCTGTGCCCATGGCCTCCTGAAAACTCTCCCAAAACCGTGAAACAAATATCTTGTCTCGGTCAGACACGATATTTAGGGGCACACCGTGAAGTCTCACTATCTCTGAAATGAACAGCTGGGCATATTGTCCCGCAGTGTAGTATGTCTTTACGGGTAGAAAATGAGCGACTTTGGTCAACCTGTCCACAATTACACAAATGGAGTCATGACCTCTCTGTGACGTAGGCAACCCCGTGATAAAGTCCATGGAGATGCTCTCCCACATCCACATCGGGACCTCCAATGGCTGTAGAAGTCCTGTCGGTCTCTGATGATCCACTTTAACTAGCTAACAAGTGGCGCATTTTGAAACAAACACGGCAATATCTCTCTTCATCCCGCTCCACCAATACTGTCACCTCATATCTTGGTACATTTTGTCCCCTCCGGGATGTACCGCGAACCGTGAGCCGTGCAACTCTTCCATCACCTCGTGCCACAATTCTTCCCCTTCCGGAACTACCAATCTCCCATTGAAGCGTAATCCCCCGTCTGAGCTAACGGTATAGGACTCGGCTCCCTCTGCTAGTAATCGAAATATCTGCTCCTGACAGAACGAATCTTTTGCCTGTGCCTTTACCACCTTCGTGACAATTTGCGGTGTAACGGTCATCACAGACATGAATGATCAGTCCACTGCATCCGGGTATCCCAACTCCTTCCACTGGGCCTTCCACACCCCTGCCACCTCATCTACTGGCCTACGGATCAACGTGTCTGCCACCACGTTAGCCTTCCCCGGGTGATACTGGATATCGAACTGATAATCTTTCACGAATTTAAGCCACCTCCGTTGCCGCATATTCAACTCCTTATGCGTGAATAGGTACTGTAGGGACTTGTGATCCGTGAACAATCGAAACTTCTCCCCCAAAAGGTAATGTCTCCAAATACGAAGGGCAAATACCACTGCCGCTAACTCCAAGTCATGGGTAGGGTAATTCTTCTCGTAAGGCTTAAGCTTACGGGAAGCATAAGCTATGGCCTGACTCTCCTGCTGCAGTACACCTCCAAGTCCTTGTAAGTACGCATCAGTGTAAACAAGATACTCAACTCCCGGTCTCGGCAATGCTAACACAGGTGCTGAGGTTAACTTGTCCTTCAACTCATCGAATGCCAACTGACAGGCATCACTCCAAATGAACGACACACCTTTACGAGTTAGATGTGTCATGGGACCCGCTATCGTGGATAAACCCTGAATAAATCTCCTATAGTATCCCGCTAAGCCCAAGAAACTACGGATCTCAGTCGGTGTCACGGGCTGTCCCCACTCCCTTACCGTGGATACCTTCCTCGGATCAACAGATATCCCCCGGTCGGAAATAATGTGTCCCAAAAACTGGACCTCCTTCAGCCAAAACCCGCACTTCTCATATTTTGCATACAGCTCGTTCTGGCGTAGCATCTGCAAAACTTGTCTCAAATGCTCAGCGTGCTCCTCATCTGTCTGGGAGTAAACCAGAATATCATCGATGAATACAATGACAAACTGATCTAGAAAATCCCTGAACACCCTATTCATCAAGTCCATAAACGCTGCTGGAGCGTTGGTCAAACCAAATGGCATAACCCGAAACTCGTAAGAACCATATCTCGATAAGAACGCAGTCTTCGAGACGTCCTCCTCTCTGATATGCAACTGATGGTATCCAGATCGCAAATCAATCTTTGAGAAGCAAGAAGCTCCTCTCAACTGGTCGGATAGGTCATCGATTCGAGGCAACGGATACTTATTCCGTATCGTGACCTTGTTTAACTCCTGATAGTCCACACACAATCTCAGTGAACCATCTCTCTTCTTCAAGAACAACACAGGGGCACCCCACGGTGAAGTACTCCTCCGAATAAATCCCTGACCCAATAACTGCTCAATCTGATCCCGTAACTCCCTCATCTCAGCTGGAGCCATACGGTACGGTGCGCGTGCTATAGGTCTCGTATCTGGTAATAAGTCTATAAAAAAGTCTATCTTTCGACTGGGGGGTAGGCCTGGTATCTCTTGAAACACATCGGAATACTCCCTGACAACTGGGATCGAATCTAAAGGAATCACAACCTCCTTATAGGTATCCTCCTCTAAGTAGTACAAATGAGCGGTCGAACCTCCCTCTGGGCGAGGCATCGCCACTACAAACATCTCTTACCCCGGAATGGCAAAAACAATGCTCCCACCAAAGCAATCAATCATGGCTTTATAATCAGCGAGCCAATCCATACCGATAATCACATCGTGAACATGCATATCTAATACCAACATATCTGCAGGTAATACCAGACTACCAATCTCTACCCCCACTCCCCGGCATATAAAGAAGATAAGTGACCCACTCCCCAATGGTGAGTCTACACATGTTACTGTGCTCTTTGCCGTAGCTAGCAACCCTAAGGCTTTCGCAAAATGTGTAGCTATAAAACAATGCGTTGCCCCAGTATCAAACAAAACCCGACCCATAGTACCATGGATAGGAAACATACCCTCAATCGCGGGTGGTGCCTGTGGAGCTACTACCAGGTGAACGTTATAGACACGTCCATACTGTAACTGCCCCTGCTGCACAGGAACTGCTGGAATGGCTGGTAGTCCTGGCACCTGGGCTGGAGCTGGAAGAGCAGGTGGAAAAAGTGGCCTATGTGGCTCATGTCGAGCACCCTGCTGCTACTGCGGGGACCTGCCCTTATCAGGACAATCCTGACGTTTGTGGCCAATCTTACCACAAATGAAACACTTCCCCGGGAAGTTTCCCCCTCGCTGTCCCTGCTGCCCTCGGCCCTGGTGGCCGTTACCATTTTTGCCCTGGCCTTGTTGGCCCTGGTGGAACTGCTGATGTTGACCATTTTGACTCTGCTGGCCCTGATGGCCGTTATGACCCTGCTGGCCATTCCGGAATCCTCCCTGACCGTTCCTGAAACCCCCTGATCGGAACCTCTTATGATCCCCCTACTGGGAACCCTGATCACTCTGACTATACTGACCCTGAGCTGACTATGCCCCGCTGGCACCATTTCCCCCTGTCCTGCCCTGATGGTTGGACTCTCCTGATCGCTTCCCCTCTGTCAAGTGAATGCGGTGGTCCTGGCAATGGAGCAATGCAGCGTTAACCACGTCAGAATAAATGGCCAACGAGAGGTTCCCCAATAAATGCTGACGGATCCTCCAAGTCAATCCATTTATAAATTTCTGAATCTTCTTCTCTTCCGTCGGTATCTCATCTGGGACAATATTCAGCAAATTGGTGAATTCGGCCTCATATTCGGCCACATTCTTACCCTCCTGTCGAAGGTTCATCAACTTCCTCCTCATTTCCGTGTGAACAGCAGACGGAAAGTACTTGCGGTCGAACCGCATCCAGAACTCCTGAATCGTGAGAGAATCTCTCCCCTCTGCGGTGGTAATAGACTCCCACCACTGTAGTGCAGATCCCACTAGCTTAAAAGTAGCCAGTACCTGCCTCTGAACGTCAGTGCACTCATACATCCTCAAGTGCCTCTGTATATCCTTTCTCCACTGACTCGAAACAACAACATCGGAGCTGTCAGCAAACTCCGGTGGATGTGCTTTCTGAAAAGCATCACGTACACGTTCCCAGGTAGACGGGAATGCATATGTCTGAACTGGCGCGGCAACTGGCGCCTGAGGTGGTGCCTGCTGAACTATGGCTAATGCAGCATTTACCGCTTGGGCTACTATGGCTGCAACCTCAGCGGCGTTCATCGTGCCCTGAACTGGTGCAGGCTGTGGTTCTGGCGTTGCATTCCTGGGAACCCGTAGTGCACGTCGTGGAGGCATTCTGAAATAAGAATAAAGTCTATAAGTTCGCAGTTATAAAATTAAAATAGCTGAAGAACGTAGCATATACAAAAGAATACAACAGTCCTAAAATATAGGGCTCTACATCAAAGAATGTTCAGCGAAAACATAATAAGCCGTTCAGATCCTAAAGGACACTAGAACCTGATGCTGTGATACCACCTGTGACACCCCGACTAATTAAATACCGGGTAGCTACTCCTTTATTAAATTAATACAAAATGCCAAGTTGGTCCAGTTAATAGCATCACTGTCGAAAACATTTAAAAGATTACTAACCACCTAGTATTTAAAAAGTAAGTTGCCAAATTTTAAGTTAAGTCTGATTAACATGCAATAAAAGGATAATGGAAGAAAAACATAAATCCATTCACCATAACGAAGTAATGAAATAACCAACAATAGTAATAAGTCCGTAGGAAAACTCCTCACAACAATCCCACAACTGAAAATAATAAGACAAGTCTGAATTCTGAATTAAGTACATGCCCGAAGTCTGAATAAATGAAATGCCTCTAAAAGAAATGGGCGACATGCCCTACAACTGATAAATACTGAGTATAGAGTCAAGATAGATGAAGCGTCTATAATCAATGTCCTGTAACTTCCACAAACCGCTACAGCTCGTCACCTGAATGAGGATCCTAAGCATGGTGTCCTTGTGGCTGGGAACCTAAAATGGTTTTTACAAAAAGATAGATTTGAAAGCAAACGGGTCAGATCCCGAATGTGGAGAGTATTTTAAAAATAGCAAGTGCTTTAATAATAATTAAAACAATGAATGCAATGTACATGTTAGGACGTGCTCTCACATGAAATACTCACCTCTCGTCTAACTGTGCACTCCTAACGTTCCTGTACCCATTCATGTGTTTTCTCGTAACTATCTAATTCCAAAGAGTTTCTAACACTTCTACTCAGTCCACGTTTAATTTCCAACCTTAACAATTAAATAGAGAGTTCTACTTTAATTCTTGGATTCCCAATAATTAACAAAACCATTTATTGATATCTGCCCCCTTTTATCTTTTCATAATATTACAATTACTATACCCACAATTTAACATAGCAATTTCCTTTTCATTTAACCGTATATTATTCACATCATAAATATACAATTCAAGCACCCAAAGGCTAAGCTGCGGTGCACATATACTCTGCTATCCATCCCGGTACATCACGTACATAAGGATCACAAATTCCGAATCTCTCAGGAATTGTTGGAATAAACACCACACACAAAAATGGAGGCGAACATAATTCAACATATCCATGGTCACATACATACCTACGCTCCATAGTCAGCTGTCTTATTAACTCACAAATAAGTCGTTCTCTTGAACTATGTCCTCGAGGTACCAATCTAAATCCGGGCAACACAAGGATAAGAAGGCCCTAAGCGAACGTAGCCTCCCGTGATAGCAAGTATGGTAGGTATGTCATACATATAAAAATCATATACTAAGCATTCACACATCTTAGATAATTCAGTATTAATAAAGGTATACTCTACATCCTTATACCATTATTCCAAATTTGTATATTTTACGTCTCCCGATAATATAAAAGTTAAACTGTCGACACGTCTCACGTCGTAGTTTCTTATACTTAAAACCTATCTAAAATATATTATTAAGTTGCTATTATTCCCACGTATAACATCTTTATTCCTAATGTCCTTACTTCTGTCCCAAACCTCATTTCATCAAATTATTCAAATTTACACTATTAACCCAAATATTAACTCACTTATCGAATTTCATTAGTTTAGAATAATTCCTCAAATTGAATTCTAATTAAGGTCCAAATTTCATAACCATGCCTACTGGTCTTCCTTAAGGTTAAGGGTATTCATATGGTCTCCAACAATATTATTCAAGGAGCTCGTTATGTCTTTGAATACGACCAATCTACAATACGACCAAGCAGCTCGTTATGTCTTTGAATCCTAAGATGTAGTTGAATATTAGAGAGAGTAAGCAACTACATATATAACTTATTTTTGTTTGATTACTTGTATTCTCTATATTACCATCTAAACTCTATAATTTCGTGAACATGTCTAGGAAGTATGAGTGCGAAATGGCTAGAAATCAGAAGATAAATTATTTTAGGACGTGGGTATCAAAAGAGGTAATTCCAACCTCTTCTGTTACAGTTATTTATATATGTGTTGTAAAGCATGGCCTAATATAAATCCATTAAAAATGTGGCTTTTAAATAAAGGTGATGTGTTTTCAAGGCTTTCACACCTAGTCGAAGGTCTTAGTTTCCATACGAAGGAGTTTAAAAAATTTCACGTTAATGGTTTTTATTTCATCTCATACTAGTGAGAGGAAAAACTATTGATGTAAAACATCAAAATATAAATTTCTTCCTTTAACTCTTGTGTTGCTAGCAAAGGCACTAAAAATCCAAAGGACATAGTGTTGACCTATTATGGGATTTTTCGACAAATCTTGGAATTAGATTACTTTTACTTCAAATAAATCGTCTTCTATTGTTACTAGCTGAAGGTGGAGAACACTATGAATTATTGTAAAGTTGATACTCCCTCAAAACTCGTAATGGTAGATTTATCTAAGATAAAGGGTATACATCATTTGATCGATGACCCTTTTATATGTGTCTTTCAAAATGTCAAGAAGATATTCTACTCTAAGTGCATAAACGACGACAATTGGTTTATTGTTATGCATGCACCGAAGGGTTTGATTACTTAAGCAGATGCACTAAAGTCCCCTACACAGTTCCAGTCTGCTCTTAATGACAATCCTAATTTGACTGTTCTTTTAGTTAATTTAGATGAAGATTGAGTTTCGAAACATTATATTATTGGATTTAGTTAAATCTTATATGACAACCCTATTTGTATAATATGTATTGGAAAATCCCTCGTATTTAATTATGTTTGCGTATCTGCTACTCATATATTTAGTTCTCGTACACTTGCTTCCCCATCGCTAAACATTTGCAAAATATAATTATGTAGATCTTATTAAGTTTTTAATGCGACATTGGTGACAAGCCACCAATCTGAGATAACCACACAAATGGTCACGGATTCTGTTGATGTTCATTATATTTAGTTGCCTTGATTGGTGGTTTGTGTTATGTGATGTTCATTGAAACATAAAGAATCAAAGTCTCTTATTGGTAACACTAATTCCATTTTCTTATATTATTCTATTGTTAGTTTATATCACTAATCCCACTCTTTTTATTATCATATATACATTCATATATATTTTCATAAATAAAAAACTCAAAAAAGAGGGGTTGTGGGGTCTAAACTATAAAAGCCCAATTTTGGATGGTCCGAGCAAACCAAACAGAATTACCACGCTGCCTTGGTCCGGTCCAACAATAAATAATTAAATATGAATGATTATCACGTGGATTAATACAAGTACTTATCAGTTGGATGTGGATAGGCTTGGTTGGTTACCAACAATATCAAATGAGATATTCGGGAGTCACTACACGAGCCAATAACAAGCTGGGAGAGTTCCTTAAATAACTCAACCACTTTACACTACTATAAATATAACCCTCAACCTAGGGTCAAGGGGGATGCAATTCTCGAACTTTGAGAGATATTAATAATAACTCAGAAACACCTCCATGGACATAAACAATTATTGAACCATGTATATCTTTGTGTTGTGGGCATTTTTATATTATTCTATTACTTGATTTTTGGAGATTATTTGTTGTGATCAACTGCACTCACATTGGCGTCGTCTGTGGGAATCGATTTTCTTTTCTACGGAAACAACTCGCACAAAATAATATCCACAAGTGTCTCACTGCCCAAATAGTGTACCCCAGCCTAGTTACCTATGAGCTGACCTAGATCTACTCAGGGACATATATGAAGTTCGCTATGATGGGAATCTAAGATTTTATTAGGTGGAGAAGCGTTCCAAGGAGAGCCACGAGCAACCTAGATTAACTCAAATATCATGATTGTTCGACACATATGAAGCAAAGCCTCTACACCAGGAGGAGGCAAGTCGCCTCCAAATTTAGGAGAATTCAAGGCTTCAATAATGATTGGAAATACAGAAAGATAACTCTGTCAAGAGAACCAAAAACACCATGGTATGACTCCTAGACCTCAGGTGAGTAAAACTTACAGCCAAGGAAGTAGAACTGATTGTGGCCTTGAGTGTTCGGAACATGCAAGTCACATGGTAAGAAGGCTCCGAGATGAAGAGCGCCACATAAATGATATAAGGATCTTGATTCGAAGAGAAATGAACCAACATACAACGCATCGAGGTACCAAATCCACTAAGGAACTGGTGAGAAGGGACTTAATCATGCAAATGAAATTTCCCTTCTCAAAAGCCATTGAGGAAGAAGAATCCCCGAAGGATTTTACGATCTTAAAGTTTAAGATTTATGATGGCAAAATGGATCCCATAGACCATGTTTGCCAGTATAGTCAAGTCATGACTTTATGGAATAATAAAGATGATCTTACGTGTCGTATATTCCCATCCAGCGTAGGGGACATCACTCATAAGAGGTTTGAAAGGCTGCCTCACAGTTCGGTTATGAGATTTAAGGCTCTCACTGAGGCCTTCATGGCTCACTTCATAACTAGCAGCTCATATCTGAAAAGGATGATCTCTTTAATCACGATGAAGAAAAAGCCACGAAAGACCTTACGAAAGTACACCAAGAATTATTAGGAGACCTTCAACGAAGTGGAAGACTGCTCGGAGATGGTTACCGTGGCATTTTTTAAGATTGGCTTTCCCTCTACCTTCCTACAGCACTATTCCCTTACAAATAAGGAAGAAGACACTATCAACAAACTCATGTCAAGAATTGTAAAGTACGCTAAAGTGGAGACGTAGTCCACACCATCCAAGCAAAAATTGGTCGCGCTAATGTGAACAAAGGAAACGGCAAGGATAATAACCCTAAAAGGGGCAAAAATAAGAAAAACTGGACCAAAAATGAGGGAAACACTTATTGGTCCAAATCTTTCCAAGCTAACACCACGATTTTTAAGGAACCAATTTATAAGATATTAGGGAAGATCAAGGATCAGTAGTTCCTCAAGTGGCCGAAGAAGATGGGAGGGGATCCGACCAAGAGGAGAAACACACTTCGGTGTGCATTCCACAAGGAAAATGGACACAAGATAGAGAATTACAAGGAATTGAAACCTCACCTAGTGGAGTTAGCCATGGTAGGGAACTTGAACGAGTAGATAGAGAAGGAGTATAATCACGTCATCACTAATGGAAATTAAAATCCAGATAATGTGGTGGATGACAAGGCGTAACATGAGTTTGTTTTGATATACGTTACAAACTTAAATAGATCCAGGGATATGCAGTTAAAACGAAACTCAAGAAGGTCACGACAAAAGCTACGCTGGGAAGAATTTAGTCGGGGTAATAACCCCACACCATGATTCCCTAGCAATCACTCTCACGATTGCAAACTGGTATGTGGAAAAATTACTGGTGGATCAGGGGAGTTCCTCGAAGTTGATGTAACTGGAAATATTCCACAAGCTCAAACTAAAGATGTATAACTTGAAGGAAGTGACTGTCCCTTTGGTCGGCTTCGCAGAGAAAATGACTATGTCATTGGGGAAGGTAGTCTTGCTAGTAAGGGAGGGGAATATTTCAGATCTCATTGACTATTTAGTGATCAACATACACCTTATCACGCCATCCTCAATATAGTGTGGATTCATGCTTTGAGAGTTATCCCTTCAACTTATCATCAGAAACTCAAGTGCATCGCAGATTGTGGCATAAGAGAGATCAGATATGACTAGGACATTGCTCAAAAATGCTACATCACATCCATTAAACCCAATCATGAGAAAAATAAAGACAAAGAAGTCCTAGCGAAGATGCCCCAATATGGGGTTACTCCTTCTAAATAGAAACTAAGGCACGGCCGATCAGGGATAGAGGAGACCATGATCTACCCCACTCACAGGGTCATTGAAAAGCTGGAGGAGGTTGTTTTTATTAGATCCGACTAGAGAGGAACTTCCTAATTGGCACCACATTATTTGAGAATTGAAGGAGGGAGTTGATCACATTTTTAAGGAATAACTTAAACATGTTTGCATGGGATCCATATGATATGCTGGGAATTGATCCCATAGTCACTTGCCATCGATTTCACATGGATCCGGTATTCAAACCAATCGTACAAAAAGCTCACCGCACTACCACAAAAAGGTAAGGACGGTGGAAAATGAGGGAGGCAAGGTCCATCAAAGACGTTTAATACCTGAAGTACGACTCTTAAATCTAGTCGTGGGCCATAAAAGAAACGACAATTGGAGAGTTTGTATAGACTTTACCGATATCAATAGGGCTTGCCCCAAGTATAATTTCCCCTACCAAAGATAGACTAACTGGTCTAAACTACGACATCCCACAAACAAATGAGTTTTTTTTATGCTTACTTGGGGTATAACCAGATTCCTCTATTCGGCCCAGACCAAGATAAGATTTTGTTCATAATAGCGCTAGATTTTTACTGTTACAAGATTATGCCTTTCGGCCTTAAGAATGCTAGAGCCACGTACCAGAGACTGATCACAAAGATGTTCAAGCCACTAATGGGGGAAAGGATGGAAGTTTACATCAACGATATTCTCGTCAAGAGAAAATGGAAAGACGAAAACCTCAATTACTTGGATAACATCTTTTAAATCCTCAAGCATTATCGAATGAATCTCAATGCGAGCAAGTTCTCATCCAGGGTCTAGTCAAGGAAGTTCCTAGGCTATCTGGTTAGAAAGAGGAAAATTGAAGAAAACCCTGATCAAATAGAGGCGATCAACAGTGTTCAATCGCAGAGGACATTACGAGAAATCCAAAAGCTCACTAGATACTCACAGCACTCAATATCTTTATCTCAAAGTCATCCAAGCATTGCATACCGTTCTTTCAATTGATCAAGAAGAAAAAAGGGACTCGCCTGGAACGACGAATGTTTAAAAGCGATAAAATCATACCTGAGAAAACCCACACTACTGATAATTCCAAATCAAAGGTAACCTCTCTACCTCTACCTTACAGTCTAAAGCTACATGGTAAGCTCGGCCCTAGTCTGTGAAAAAAAGGTAAAATGATTTCCCATTTATTATGTCGGCAAAATTCTCCTGGATGTCGAGAAACGTTACTTACCACTGAAGAAATTTTCCTAGGCGCTGGTGATAACCTATCGAAAGTTGAAACATTACTTTGAGGCCCATTCCATCACTATCCTCATATCTTTCCCTCCTAAAGTTGTTCTTCACAAATCCGACCTATTTGGACGCATGTCCAAGCAGTATGTAGAGCTTGGGAGATTTGATGTATACTAAAAACTAAGAACAACAATTAAGCGGAAGGTATTAGCTGACTTCATAGCAGAGTTCATAGGCGAAAGGACCCCTACCGACCAATAAGCGGCCGATCGGTTGAAAGATCATGACCTGGATCCATCTGAGAAGTGGATACTATACGTGGATGGGGACTCTAATTCTAAAAGAGCAGTAGCTGGAGTCATTCTTATAACACCAAAAAATGCTATGATTGAACAAGGAATCAGATTGGGATTTGAAGCCTCCAACAATGAAGCTAGTACGACACACTTAAGCTGGATTGCATGAGGCAGACTTGATGGGGGGAAATCTTCCTCAAAGTGTATTGTGACTCAATTTTGGTATCCAACTAAGTCAGTGGAGACTTCAACGCTAAGAATGAATGGATGGCATCATATCTGTAGATGATTCACGAGCTGATATCAAAGCTTGAGGAAGTCCACATTTAACAGTTCCCTTGGTGGCATAATAGTCATACAGATGCTTTAGCAGCCCTTAGCTCAGCAGTAGATTCTAATCTCATCAGAACAATCAAAGTGGAGTTTCTCTCCAAACATAACATTGAAAAAATTATGGCCTCCAAGCACGTTCTTTCCATTAAAATGGGACCAAGCTGGATGGATCCAATCGTCGCTTACCTACAAAACGATGCACTGTAGATCGATAAAAAGCAAGTTCATCAAATTAGGGTGAAGGCTAATCGCTTTTACTTAGCATCTGTGGAAAAAATTTATAGGAGATCTTTCACAGGGACCTACCTCTAATGCGTACATCCAAAGGATGTCGACCAAGTGCTCTATGAGCTTCACGAAGGAATATTTGGGAATAATGCATGAGGAAGATCTCTGACATTTCAAGAAATTAAAGAAGGCTACTAGTGGCCATATATGTAAAAAGATGCAAGTATTTATGCTTGGAAGTTTAAGAAGCGCCAAAATTTTTCCCTTATGCTTCATCAACCGGCCAGTGACCTAAGGTCTTTGATAAGTCCGTGGTCATTTTCATAATGGGGATGGATATTGTAGGGCCATTCCTTACTGCACCAGGAAATCATAAGTACTTGTTGGTCGGGATATATTATTTCATTAAAGGGATTGAGGCAGAACAACTGAAGAACATTATAGATGTCGACATAATCAAGTTCATTTCGAGAAACATTATAACTCTCTTTGGGGTGCCCAATATAGTCATAAAGGATAACGGTACATATTTGAGAATGGTACTTTTCAAGGTTTCTACAAAGAGCATGGAGTCAAACACCCCTTTAGCTCTGTGTCATACCCCCAAAGCAATGGCCAAGCAGAGACCTCTAATAAGATGATGCTCGATGGCTTAAAGAAGAGGCTAAAAAGAGTAAAGGGTGCTTGGGTGGACGGGCTCACTCATATCCTCTAAGCATATCGCACCACACTAAGAAGACCTACTGGGGAAACACGCTTTGCCCTTACCTATGGGATGGAAGTCGTGATTCTACTCGAAGCAGGTTTGCCAACCATGAGGAGAAACGTCATTGAGCAAGGACTAAACGACAAAGCCCTTTGCACTGAACTTGACCTAACAGAATAGCAGAGGGAACAAGCCATGATCAAGATGGCTTCCTACCAGGAATAGTTGGCGAAAAAATACAACAAAGGGGTCAATCTGATGAAATTTCAGATATGGGATTACATCCTCAGAAAATTCCTTCGTAGTGCCAAAAGGTCACTAGACGAAAAGTTAGGACCCAACTGGGAAGGTCCGTTCAAAGTGACCAGGGATGATTTGCAATGAGCATATTACTTGGACATAATATAGGGCAGAGAGATACCCCGAGCCTAGAACATGGCCAATCTCAAGAAGTTTTATTTTTAGTCTTATTTCTAGCATATTTAATTTTTGTAAATTTTTTTTAAAAAATTATGTTGCTCCCAATTCATATTCAAGTTATTAATAAATACCCTAGTTATTTTCTCAATTACTTACCTATCCAGTTGCTTTACATTGTTCCGAAGTAACAAGGTCGTAATTGACATTAAAATTCAAATGCCGATCAAACTTTAACTTAATTACAATGGCAATCCTGCTTATTATAATTAAACTTAACTTATACATGTCTTTGTCAATAAAAACAAAAATGGCCTTATGAATTTTCCAGGCAAGTAAAACCCCTATGGGGGATCCCCAGGAATTTGACGAACTTAACTTGGTAGGATAAAATCTTGAACGGGGGAACTACCCTTATACCAGGTGCATTTTTACCATAGTTTATTCTAGGCCTAAGGTAGTGTGAGGACACGACCTAAAAGGTAAGGTAAGATAAGACAAATATAACCTATTCTTAGCATAAAGGAATGGAAAAATTCATGAAGATCTGTATTAAGTTAACTTTACTATAACATTTTATTATAAGTTACAAAAAGTGCCGATTACAAAAGACCACTGTAAACAATACAAATTATAACTATTTATTTTCGACAAGTCAAGAATTGTTCAATCTCCTTTCTTCGCTGATCATTTGGATATGATCGGTATTCATCATCGTTATCATGAGCCTCAAAATAACTCTTAGAAACCAGTAGAGGTATGTCATCCAAAGGTACCCACTTATGGTCACTACCAAAGGGAGGGGGCCTATACACGGAACAATTAACTTGGCACATGTACCGAAGCTGAGAGTCTTAGGGATCTTTCATAACTTTCAGGGCGTTTCGCCAACCATACTTGAAGGCCACGATCTTGGCCTCCTCTTTCCTGAATGGATCATCCACCTAACCTTCATAGTAGCCTGTCGACTAGGTCGCTTGGGGACCCATCCTTAACAGGTAGAGAATCTTCTTCACATCATGGCTAAGTCCCATGACCATAACATGATCTCTTCAGCTGCCGTCTTCTGCATTAATAAGCTTCTTCCTAAGCTCATCATTCTCAAACTAGATAAGGGCACCCACGTCTCAAATATCCTTTGCCTCGATTAGCTAAGCCTTCAAGTTGTTCACTCTATCCTATATTAAGGCTCTAACGTCTCATACGTCCTTCAAGTCATCCTTCAACTTAGATACCAAGGCTGAATGGTCTTTGTAGGCTCCAGTCATGTTCTTAAGTGACTTACGAACATCCACGAATTCTCAGTGTGCATGAGCATTGGCGTTCCGACTTAGAAGGAAATTTAAATCCCCAAATAAGGACTGATCATCCTTGGCAACAAACTACACAATAAACACAATTAAAGGAAAAAGTTCAGCAAAAGTAGTCGAACAACGTTGTAATTAAAGAAAAATATTTTCATTAATAAATTGCCAAACGCTTAAAATTCTTACAAAACAGAAAATCAAGACATGGTACAAGAAGTCCAAGCCCTAATCTAAGCACTCCTATTTCTTCACATGATCCTCAACTTCAGAAGTTTTGTCTTTGGTCACCACATCCTCAGTCTGGCAGACTGGGACGTTGGTAGTAGCCTCCTCTTCAATCCTTGGTGGAGATCTAGTTTATACTCATTGAAGAGATCAGATTCAATTGGGACCTTGGTCCTCACAAAGGTTGTATCCAAGCCTTTATTCAAGCTAGATTTATGGATGTACGCTAGCTGGCATTTGGCATCCTCATAGGATTCATTGAAGACCTTATCAAAACTAACCTTCTTGGTCGTGGGAAATTCTTCCACCTCTTTGGCCAACTAAGATTGCTCGGCCTTCAGTTGAGTATTCTCAAACTTCAGCTGGTCGACCTCACTTTTCAGCGCATTTTTGGCGTCACTGATGGACTTTTTCTCATCCTTATATGCCCTTTAGGCGTTGGCCATGTCCTCCTTTGATTTTTTAGAGCCTCACAGAGATCATCATTGATTTTAAACTTGTTCAGATGAACATCCAAGAATTGGAGAAAATTTACCACAAACAAAGAAATAAGGTAAGTGTTAGATGAGTCCATCTTAGAATATAAATAGAGAGTAAAGAGAAAAGTTACTTACCAGTAATAGAGTTTGAAAGCACAAGTTGAAAGCTACTCGGGGGAAGGCTGCTCGAGCTGCTCGCGGTCAGCTGTGAGCACAACCCCCCTCGAAAGGCCATAAGCCAAGGAGGAATTTGTTGGCTACAAAAATGGTCTGTGAAATCCCTATGGGAGGAAGTATATCCTCCTTTATGGAAGGCTGGGGGATCAAGGAGGCCTTGTTTTTCTTGTTCTTTTCCCTGATAGTAAGATTTGAGTCAGTGTCCTTAGGGCCCTCAGTCTCAGTCCTCTTTAAGTACTTCTTGATTGAGGAGGCTCAAACCTCCACATCATCATCACTAAAAAAACACCCTCTTTCTAGACGTTATTAAATCATCCTCGTCAGCAAAGATGAAGTCGGCATCAAGGGATTCAAAGGAAGATGAGACAGATATTTCCTCATCTGACAGAGAAAGGTCAAGAATGTTATCTACTGGAAGAGCAGTGAAGCTGTCAGTATTGCTTTTATACTCCAAAATAAATGAGTCCGAGCATGGATGATCACCACCAGTAAGCAAATCTCTCACCTTCCAACCCTTCAGTAATTCAGTCATGTTAATGTGGGCAAAAGATGGCTCTTTCTTCTTCGAACAAGTTGCTCAGACATAAGAAAGAGAAATTCTATTAGTAAAGATAATTTTAAAAAAAGTATATAAAGAATAAGTTTCAACCTATATCACCCCCTCCCCCCAAGCTGGGCATAGGAACCCAGTGTATTCTTTGCCCTCGGGAAGAGGTGGATATTGCCAATTCCTGGCAATAAAACCCCGATCCTAATATCCCTTATTGAAATAAAAAAAATGTTCACTATGAGGACCCTGTTGGCCTTCCTCACCTTCAGGTATGAAAGGCCATCCTCGGTGTGAGACTAAGAGTCACAATACTTGATCTCTTGAATACCAAGGTTGGTCTCATACAACTCGTTAATTCTCAGCACCACATTGACAATACACCAAGTATTCAGGTCACATTGATCTATGACCACCCCAAAATATTTGCAAAATTCTAAAAAAGGTGGGTTTTGGGGAAAGGTTAATCATCCCTAAACAAAAGTCAAAGTATGGATCCAGTGCCCCCCTATCAACCGCAATATCGTTTCTGGGTATGGTAGGACATTCAATTGTAACCCAAGAAAGGATGGAGTATATTTTCCTAAAATCGTCTAAGTTTTTCGCATGAAAAGTTCTCCATTTTTAACAGAAAAGGAGAAGAACAGAGAAAGTGTTTAATAAAACCTAGCATAAGAGAACTACTAGGAATCAAAAGCAAGAAGCAACGAAAGAATAACTTATAGAAGTAAGTGAGGTAAACAGGAGATCCATGAGTCTTTTTTAGCAAGAAACGAAGAGAAAAATGAAGGTTACAAAGTTTGAAATAGAGTAACGTTTGAAGTGAGTGCAAATAATCATAAGGAACGAGGCTCAAGAATAGATTTTGGTGGTTCACATTTCTAACAATGACTAGCATACCCCCATCGATTTCTAATTAATTATGAAAATATCCAACCAGTAGTCTTCAACAATATTTGGATCAATCTTTTGGGCTTACGAAGGATTTAAAATTCTTTGGCCCAATTTTGGCCTGACTTTGGCCAAGAATTTTAGGGGAAATTATGGGGTTTAAACCATAAAAGCGTAATTCCTGCTGGTCCGAGAAAGCCCATTAGAATTACCATGTTGCCTTGGTATGGTCCAATTATAAAGATATAGATATGAATGCTTATCATGTGGATAAATACAAGTACTTATATGTTGGATATGGATGGGCTTAATTGGTTACCAACAATCTTAGATGAGATAATCAGGAGTCACCACACGAGCCAATAACAATCTGGGAGAGTTACTTAAACAACTCAACCACTTTACATCACTATAAATATAACGTTCACCCTAGGGTCAAGGGGGATGTAATTCTCGAACTTTGAGAGATATTAATAAGAACTCATAAACCTCTCCCATGGACGTAGGCAATTGCTGAACCACGTGTATCTTTGTGTTGTGGGCATTTTTATATTCTTTATGTTACTTGCTTTATGGAGATTATTTATTGTTATTAATTTCACTCACAGGGGCTTAGATCATAATTCCCAATTTAGAATGTTCTCACAATTTTCTACACTTTCAACACATTTCAAATATATTTTCATAAATCAAAAGAGACGCCCTAGATGGGTTAGACCCCAACCTTGTTTGTGTTTTGAACTGCGTTGACTTTGATGATATTTTTTTACCATGTAGGTGTTCCAAAGTTATTTATAGGATTCAAGTACTTTTTTACTTACCATTTGGAACATTTTGAAGTCTTGTTTTGTGGAAGAAAACAATCACTGTATTGGATTTCAATTAGGATATTGCAATGTTATTATCATATTCACACAAGCATGCGTTGTATTATTATTTGTGTTGAATAATTTGACGACTTTAGTTAGTTAATTTGTGTTGTACTATTATTTTTTGATTTATGGATGGCATAGTGGCTAAATATTTATTTTTAGAGATGTAAACAAGTTTGAAAATGTATAGGTTTTTTTGGGATGCAGACAATTAAAATATATATATATATATTTTTAATTTGGTCACAGTTTTGGACCATGACCAAAACTGTGACAAAATTATACACAATAATATTTGGTCATCGCTAAGAACCGAGACCAAATATATATATATTTTTAATTTGGTGTTAGTTTTGGTCACGGTCCAAAACAGTGATCCGTAGTGTGACAATTTAAAAATATAAATATTTAATCATGGTTCGAAGTCATGGCTAAATATTTTATAGTTTCAGATTGTCACACTAAGGGTCACGGTTTTGGACCATGACCCCTAGTGTGTCAACTTTGAATGGTCACACTCAGGGTCATGGTTTTGGACCATAACCATTAGGTTATGATTTTGGATCATAACCAGTCATTCAACATTGATGTCACCCACTGGACCGTGACCCAAAATTTTATCACCCTCAGAATGATCAAGGTTCAAAATCGTGACCCATAGGCCTTGTCCATGGGCCAAAACTGTGACCATCTTCCTATTTTGGTGTAATGTTTCAACCACGATTAGTTTTCCAATTATATGGGCTGAGAAGGGGGAAGTTTACCGATTATATGGGCTGTTAGTGGGATACTTTGCGTATAGTGGATGAGCAAAGGCTTTTATGGAAATAGTGGTTATTATGTCAAATATTGTGTCACGGATGATTCAGTCCCAATCAGTGGAATCCTTTTATCAGTAGAAGGTACAGGGTATGTTGTCCGGATGAGTTCATTTTCATTCAACTGGCTCAGACAGAGGATTGGGATTTTACGAACATTTGGTTGTGTCAGAGGGTCTCGATATATGAAAGGCAGTTTTGACTAAGGAACGTAGTTCATTATTCACTATGCATCCCGGAGGTGACAAGATGTATTGTGATATGAGGATACGATAATGGTGGGAAGGTATGAAGAAGGATATAAATGAGTTTTTGTCTAAGTGTGCTGCTTGTTAAGTAGTAAAGGTGGAGCATCAGAGACCATCTTAAGAGTTTCATTCGCTAGAGATCCCACTATGGAAATGAGATAGCGTATCAATGGATTTTATTGTGGGGTTACCGAGACATGATGCCATTTGATCATCATTGACAGACTGACTAGAGTGTCTCACTTTTTTCCATTAAGGACAAATTTCATAGAGAGTAGTACGCTCAAATCTATCTCAGAGATTGTGAGTATGCATGGGGTACCACTTGACATTGTTTCTGACAGGTACTGATCTTTTGTTTCCCGGTTCTATGGAGTTTTCATGAGTCTATAGGTGTAAAATTTCATATGAGTATGGTGTTTCACCTTTAGACGGATGATCAGATTAAGTGGGTGCGAGCTTGTATATTAGACTTTAAGGGAAATTGGGATCAACACTTATCACTCGTAAAGTTTGTTACAACAATAGTCATCTACAGACTATTAGTGGGACCCAACAAGGCTTTGTACGATCAACCTTTCCGTTCTCCAAACTGTTGACTAGAGATGGGGGACAATAAGCTTATCTGAACGGATTGTGTATGAGACACCACAGGGAAGGTGACACTCATTCGAGAGCATGTGTGGACTTCTTGGAGTAGGTATAAAAGATCTATAGACAAAATAAGACGTATGTTAGAGTATTAGGTTTAGATGCGAGACCATGTGCTACTAAAGGTCTCTTCGATTAAGGGAGTTATGACGTTCGGGTCCAAGGGAAAGTTGGTGCCCTGATACATAGGTCCTTTTATGACTTGGATAGGTTGGGGTCGGTGGCATATCGTTTAGCCTCACCCGATCACCTTCAATGGGTGCACAACGTTTTCCATGCATCAATGCTATGGAATTTCCTGAGGGACGAGTTAAAGTGTTAGCATATTGATCTTGATGGGATTGAGCTACAACCAGATGCGAGTTACAAAGACAAACCACAACGTATTGTAGACAAAAGAGAGAATATCTTATAGTCAAAGGTCATTACCTTATTTTGTTTCCAATGGGGACGTCGTAGTGAGACAGAGTCTACTTGATAGCTTTAGGATGACATGCGACAGGTATATGTAATACCTCGTAATTTTGAGGACTTTATTTATGAATATGGTATATAATTTTAATAATATTATTATTTTATTAATAGGGATATTGATATTATTTTTATTTTTATTTGAAATGAATCGAATATTTAAATTCAAATTTAATTGACTTTTGAACATTTTGTAATGGTTTAAATATGTAAACTTTATAATTTTGAATTAAAGGGCAATATAGTAATATGCATTAGCTTAGTCTCCAAGCTAGGGTTTGAGAGAGAGACTATATAAGGAATATTATGGGTGATTATAAGGAAAGGGAGATGAAAAAGAGAGGCCAAAAACGAAATCCAAAGAGGCAAAAACGAGTGGAATGAGAAGAGTCATTTTGGAGTGTTTTATATATTCATTTTGAGTTCCTTCGGATGAGATTTAAGAAAAACTCAAAACACATACCTGACTTAATTTTTCGTGTAGAATCGAAATCTGAAGTCGTATTGGTGATTCGAATAATTTTTGGATATAATTTTTCTGAGTTTTTAAACTAGGACTATTTGAGGTTATCTCGTGTTGGGGCTAGAACGTGATTTGATTATTTTTATGAGAGGAACGTGATGGTACGATCATATTTTGAGGCTGAATTTATATGATGATTCATGTGATGATTTTGAGGTATGGGGTTTTACACAATATGCTCCTTTAAATCTCTCGAGAGTTTATTTCGTTGAATTCTTGTTAATTGAACTCATATTTGAATTGTTAAATTCATTGAAATCTGGAAAAATAATTGTTGGAATTATTTTGATTGGTATGGTATTATTCATGTTGTTATTGAGCACGTTGTCATTAGATTTTAATATGGCACGGAGGTTGGGCACTGGCCAAAATTCTCGCTTCCTGAGCTATGTCTTGATAAAGCATATGCAGATGGGGTGAGGCCTGGTGACCCGGTTAATGTGTTGTTGAGAAATTTATTGATAAATGCTATTGAGATTTGCATTTGATTTCAATATTCGTACTCGTGTTGTTACGCTTTATTCATCGTTAATATAATTGTTGAGAATCTTTCCTGTCGTATTGTGTACTTCCCCATATTTTCTTTTAGTTAGCAGGTTAGCGTGGATTTGAGCGCTATGGACCAATTGGGATGATTTTAGCGTGGATTATTTTGGGAAGAATATTTTTTGGAAGATTTGTATTTATTTATTTTGATGTATAGAGCATTGGAGATTTACTTTAGTTGTATTTATTCGAGAGAATATTGTTGTATTAATTTG
Source organism: Sambucus nigra (assembly GCA_949130495.1). NCBI lineage: Eukaryota > Viridiplantae > Streptophyta > Magnoliopsida > Dipsacales > Adoxaceae > Sambucus > Sambucus nigra. The sequence goes on along the minus strand of OX422222.1, from coordinate 441,610,100 downwards.
AAGAGATTTGAGATTAGTCGATTTCTCTTGTTCTATTGTGGGATTTAGATGCTCTATACCTTGTTACTGGTGGATTTAGTTTAGTTTTATCAATAGTGGCGCTCCGCTCCGCTCTCCCCGGGCGGGCGGGGTGTTACAGTATATCCATAGATCTTTAAGTCAAATTTATAAAAATTGAATTTCAAAAACAAAATTACTCATTTAAAGTTCAGATTATGTAAACCAATAATGGGAAAATGGTTCATTGGGTTAGTGTATGGATTTTGCCAAGTTTGGTACTATTTGGGGCTTATTTTGAGCCTTCTTTGTTGAGGCCAATTTAGGGCCTAAGCCTATTTAAGAAATTTACTAAGGCCCTGTTTGGTTGCACAAATTATTTGATTATGTAAATTGGTTCATTATGAATTAGTAAATTGTAAATGAGTAGATTTGAAATGCGTTTAAATCCAATTTTATACAATGTTTGGTAATCTGAAATTGATGTTGAGGTTCTATGAGAAAAAATGAATAAAAATAAATTAAGAGAGAAAGGGGGAAAGGGAAAGGGGGAAGGGATGGAAAAGGAGAGATGAGCATACACTTTATGCGACTCCTGTTTTAAATGGATCCATTTCATGTTTTTTGTGAAATGGTCCAATTTCGAATAAATGGGGCAATTAATGAATCATTTCATTAATTAAACCGAACACAATTAATGGATCAATTTGTAAATGGACCAATTTATAAATGGGTTAATTTACAATTTTGGGACAACCAAACGGGGTCTAATGATATAAGCTAATTAGTTTAGCCTGAAATACATAATACATATTAGAGAAGCCCCACCTACTAAGGAGGAAAAAGAGGGAAACCTAACTCTTGTGGTTTGGGGATTTAGGGGTTGATTCATACAATCACCTTGCGACAAGTTTACTTTGTGCAGAAATATCCTTAAATTTTGTGTTATAATGATAATTATGTAATGAAATATGTTGATATGATTAGATCATTTGATTTAGTTAATAATTAATCTTAATTTTGTCATTATATTTAATTAAACTAAGAACCCTAGTTAATTAGTTGAAGAACTCATGTTATTAATTGTTTGAATGTATAATTGATATATGAAACTTGATTATTTGTAAGTAAAATCATTAGATTTTCTATATACATGTTTTAATATTTAAAAGCCCTAATTTACTTGTAGAAATTAATTTAAAATAGTTGGATAATTCAATACATTTATATGAATAAGATGAAGTTAGGTTTAGTTGGCATAATTATGAAATAGAACCCTCAACCTTGTTATAATCCTTTTAGTTAATATAGAAATGTGTTTCTTACACTTTATGTTGATTATATATTAGGAGGATGGGCTATTGGTATTGATTAAAGGTTAGAGGTAGTTTTGGATTGGGTTTGAGATGCCATGGATGGAAGTTTGGGAAAGAACCCAACACTGGGACTGTCGGCTCAATCTGGACTCGGATCGATCTAGCCCTGTAGATTGTCCTAGTTTGGGTTATTTTAGGAGAGTTAAGTTTGGATTTTAAATTAGTTTTATCTTAAGGACCTTGAGTGAATTACTAATATTTATAAAACAATAGGTTGGGGACTGAACCTATTTTAGAAACCTTGGGGTTCAGGTTAAAATCTATAAAGATAGTTAATGGTAAATGAATGTGTAAATCATGAATACACGAGATTATTCTTATAACCCATTGAATAGGGTTTAGTACTGATTTTTTTGGATTATGTGAACATAACTGGGGGGGTTGTGCTCATGAGTATCATATCAGTAAGGACTTGATGAGACACGTACAATGTGTGGTAATATAGTAAGTGCATGGGTTTTACCTAGGTCTTATTATCCCGATCCTATGTGTTAGGGAACTCGTCGCCTGAGCTGGGACAATGGGACTAGATCCTCCCATATAGCCTTGGGTATGGGGCCATATGTTATGTGTGATAGCATAGTGATTTTCCTTTTACGTTGTTTTGAGGCTATAGGGTTGGGACATCCAATAGCTATAACTAGTAGTGGCACGAGTGATCCCCGAAAGCATGGGTGTAGGCCTTCATACTTTGTATTTGGACAGTGTGTGATCCTATGTGATTGGGTTTGGGAAGTGCATGGTTGTGTATGATTTAGATGTGGGTTGACTATACTCACGTGGATTCTGGATTGTGTGATTGTCCATTAGCTTACACATTATGTTCATTATACTAAAGATATATATTTGTAACTATAACTCGAAAATGTTAAAATAGGGACTACTTAATTAAAAGACAAACTATACTACATATGTATATACAGAACTATGACTCAAGAATGTTAAAGTATGGTACACTAGAGATGTATATCTCGAAATATAATTCAGAAATGTTAAAGTAAGAGAATACTTAATTAAAATTTGGAATCAAAGAATATGAATACCTTTCAGGATTGGGATTTAGCATAGCATGTTTATAATTTGTTTGGGTTGGGATAACTTAATTAACTTAATATTGGAGGAAGATACATTTTTATTATTATGGAATAAATGTAATGATATTTTTGCACATTGTAGACTTGCTAGGTTTAATCCTCTCTATAGAACTATTTTTACAAGACCTGGTCCCAACCGCCACCACAGACTTGAGCTAAGTACTTTTCCAGTATCAGTTCCATTTATCATTTCCTAAGATGTAAGTGTCGGGCATATAGCTCATTTGCATTTATGTACTCTTTAATATTCAGTTATTCGAATAATTTATATTTATCTAGTTTCCCCGATTTAGAGATTTATATGAGATTCATTTATTTATATTGGAGTGTTATTTAGAGTTGGTTATTAGATTATCGTGGTGTATTATATTCTAGTGGTAGAATTTTATTCTATGGTGGCTGGATGCTATCAGAATTGTATTTATATTTACCATTATTGTTATATAACACTGGTGTTATTTATTTTATATCTCGATCATGCTTAGATAGTTATTAATTGTTTTACTCTCTTAGTTTTTATATTAGAACTGATCAATTTAGTTATAGATTTTACGAGGTGTCACAATCAATAACACGACTACGAATATGACGATTCAAATGAGGAACTAAAGTGATTCAATGGAAATTCAAGGATGAATTGGAAAGCTATAAACTTAATTTCAATTTTGTTTAATTGGAGGCAAGATAATGTTATATACTCTTCTACTTTCATACATATAAATGATGGATTCGCCTAAATTAGTAATGTATACTTAAAATCAATTAGAGATCATCATGTGTTCACACTTTCCTCATCTAGATTTCTTATATATTGAAATTGGTTTACGCTCCATATGATTAGTATAAATTAGCACTTAATTGATATGGTTAATAGTTTGATTAGTGTTAATTAATGATAATTCTCATATTAGATTCATACAATTAGGAAAATGATAATTGTGTATAATTGTAGATGTAATAATTGAGGATAATTTCCATGTTAGAATAATATGTTTAAGAAATTGGTACATAACACATGTTACTTAGACTTTTAGATTCACATGTTGAACATTGATGTATAAATAGTTAATTCTTGGATAATAAAATATAATAGTTAAATAACCATGAATTCATATGGTATTGTTTATTTGATGAAGACCCTTATGATTAGGGTGAGCATAATCCACGTGATAATTGTAGTATGAAATTGCTAGGGATTCATATACATTGTTATTAATGCTTATATCACCTTAATTGGAAATTAATAAATTAGGATCCATTATTCTTTCCTTTTGAATTTGTGGACTAGATTGGTAGTTCGATTGGTTGGTGAATAATATGTTGAATTACAGATTGTATAGAGTTATTTAATCCCTAATTTTACACCTTCTTTAAAGGAATGGACTAATTAATTATTAAAGGACGATTTGTCCTTTTTCCTCACGAATAAGCTAAAGTAGGATTTCCCTCTTGTTAGAACTAGTCCTTGAGATGTAAAGTATCGTTAGTTGTCTCGAATCACTAGAAGATGAAGGTACGCATATATAAGTAGTAATGATTCACCTATAGGGTATTTAGCTAAAGTAAATTATATGTATAGGACTTGAATTGGTAATGCCCATCGAGTGGAGTAAGTTTAATACATTGTGATTATAGCTTGGGTAACGAGTTAATTATAAACCTTGTAATGAGTTAATAATCGCTACTCTTAAAAGGAATGCTTAAAAGTAAATAATTATTTGGAATTATTACATTGATGTGTGCCGAGAGAGAACACCTTATGTCTGCGTCACATGCAATCATAGACCTAATCCCCTTGTGTGGATTGGACGAGATGTCTAACGAATTTTATATATTGCACCCTATATGACGATAGCCATATATGATGATGATAATGAACATAGATATAGTGGAACTGTTAATATTTGTGTGTCACATATGATGGTGGTCCCGTGATGATGATGGGTCTGGATATGTTAACGGTTATTATATGTGTGTACCGCGTGATGGTAGAATCAGTATTATGATACGAGATTGGATGCGTTTAGGGTTTAATTTAGTTTGAGATTAATTATTGGTGGAACTTAATGTAATTTAAAATTGATTGTGAGATCTCGTTTCATATTTATATGTGTTATTGTAAGATAGACAATTGTGGAGATATCATTCACATTTATGAATACTTTGAGTTTTGTAGATTCAACATCTTGGTGGAATCTTACCAATTATTTTAAGGAAACATTTTCAGGTGCTCGAGTTGAGCCCAGGGATTAGTTTTCTTTGAAACTAGAATATATACATTCCCACTCTCTATTCTGAGTCATCACCTTCAGGAGATTATGATATGTAGGTGTTGATCAATTGTGTGGGTTGAGGGTGCACTATATTCAGTATTACATTTTTATAGTTGAGACTTGTTGAGGCATGTAGACTCTTATTATGGTTGTGTTTGCGTTGGAAATATTATTATATGTTTAGATTATGGATGATGTTGAGACTCTTATTATGTCAATAGTACGTAGGTAATGATCCAGTTTATGCATTTGAGACTTATATCATGTCGCACTCTTTATTTTATTACATCATTGTTATATTATTTATTTACATGCTAAGAATGCTATTTAATTTTTATATCCTCATATTTAGACTTGATCAACCTAAATACTAGAATATATGGGTTGTTACAAAATATTTCATCGAAAGTGATGGTGATGTGTAATGATTTATGATGAGGAACTTTAGCTATTGTTGGTGGTGAAATCATTGTGTGAAGGTAAAAGTGGTGTGGTCCAATAGTGGATCCAATAAATATATCTAGACATAATTGTGGAATCCAATAAAGGTGTGGTTTTATATGTTTATGTTATTAGGTAGAGTTGATATTATCATAACAAAACATGTAATGTATGAGACACAACTGTGGAGGTTATGGTTGGGGTAAAGGAGAGTGGTGTTTGAGTTGTGGCAGAATAGTTGTTAAACGAAATCGTGGACATTAAGGTTGGAGTAGAGGAGAGCGGTGTTCAAGTTGTGGCAGAATCATGGTTAATGGATCAACATCGACAGGTGGAAGATGAGTCAACAATGGCGTAATTTTGACCACATCGCAATCAAAAATAAATTATTTGGGTGTGTGCACGCTGATCTGATTGATGAGATTTGTATATTGTAATGATAGTTTTGTCATGAATTCTATCTATTCTAAATATGACATTCACAACAAGAGATTTTGGGTTGAAAACTTAAATTTTGGTTTGAGGGCATCAAATGTACAATTTTAAAATTGGCAGCGTGTCTATTTTGATCTTTGTTCGTGTTGAGTCTTATTATGTTCATATCTGATCGAATTCGTGTCAAACTTACTCAATTTTAACTAGTTCGAAATCCAACCTCTTACCCCATTCGTTTCGTATCGTGTTACACTAACACAACATAATATAAATGAATAAGTAAACAAAGACCCTGTTTGATTGCGCAAATTGTTTGATTGCGTAAATTGGTTCATTGTGTATTACTGAATTGTAAATAAGTGAATTTGAAGTGAGTCTAAATCTAATTTTACACAATGTTTGATAATATGAAATTGATGTTAAGATTCTATGAGGAAAAAAAAAAGATAAAAACAAATTAAGAGAGAGTGAAAGGGGGGGGAGGGAAGGGGGGAAAAGAGAGAGAGAGAGAGAGAGAGAGAGAGGAGCATGCACTTTGACTCATATTTCAAATGAATGCATTTCACTTTTTATGTGAAATAATCGAATTTCAAATTTCATACATGAGCTAAAATGAAATAATTAATGAATTATTTCATTAATGAAACCAAACAAAATTAATTGACTAATTTGTAAATGGTTCTATTTATAAATTGACCAATTTACAATTTTAGGACAATCAAACGGGACCAAATAATTTTGGGTCGTCTCGATTTGACTAATCCGTGTACTAAAATGGAAAAACTGAACACTAAATTTGCTATGATAAAAAGTTCAAATTTCTTCCACGAACCCAACACTAACTAGCAAGCATGTTTACGGGCATAACGTGCAGTAATTACAACTCATTATCTAAATAATGTTGAACTTGAGTTTTAGTTCTCTAAAATCCTTTTTTATGCCACAATATTGAAAAAGAATCAAGGGCAAGTGGCTTTAAGCAACCAAAAAGTATTGGGAGAACCCGCTGTTAAGCAACCAATTTGGTTTTTCTTAAAGCATGTCCAATGATATTGTAAAAGTTGATTTAGTGTTAAATTTACATCAACAATCATTCAAAACTTTTATATGTCCGATTATTATATAATTTATATTTTTAAAAAGTATTTGGCAAGACCTATCAAACATCCATATCAATACAATTTTTTTTTTAAATACACATTTTATGTTTATTTGTTTCTCATTGATTTTTTCAATTTTTACACAAAACGGAAAGGAAATTAGTGGAGTATAATATAATAGCGAATTAAGGTAAATGTCTTGTTCCTTTTTATATTTAAATTTTTAGGACAATGTTTTTCAAGTTTATAAATCTAGTCTCTGTGGTACAATAACATTTATTTGTATGATCCCTTTAGAGTTAAAAGTTCATTTTTTTTGTCCGCGCTAGTGGTGTTTTTAGACTTAGTACAGGGACTAAATTTATAAAATTATTTGGAGTGTCATAATTTTATACACTTTGAGAATTATGAAAACCTTTCCCAAAAACCCTCATAATATAAAGTAGTTCATAATTTCAGTGTAAAACCTATTTTATGCATAGAACATCCACCAAAATTATACATTAGCATCGAAGATGCTATATAACTATATAAATACTAGATATACCTGTGCGGATGCCACAACGAAATATTGAATTGTAATTTTAATTCAAAATATTAGTATTTTGGTATGTAATAAGTTTTGCATATAACACAGTTGAAATTTTAATTACGACCTAGTCAACATTTGTGGGTATTGTGGAACTTGAACGTCAAACGTGAGAACAACTAATTTAGCAAGATTGCAACACTTGATCAAAAAAAAAAATACAACACTCACAAGTTTAGAACCCGCTTAGATGGCTTAAAATGTTGTCATTATTTACTTAAATCTTGTCCATCATGATTCATGATATTCCTAAAATATGCTCAACCCTAAATAAGATCATAAATTAATTTGAAACAAATTTATGTTAGAAGAAAAATGTTCTATTAAAGTGCCAAACTTTATTTACTAATTACATTCAACTTGCACCAATCTAAACTAAGAAAATTTGTCACCCCTTATAGGTTACACAATTCAATAAATCAATGGTTAGATTTAACATAAATATTGTCTATCATGCTAACCGAATATTGACAAGGGTTCAATTGGTATGTTCATGATTTTCGGAATTTCATTAACTAATTTTAGTTACCTCTTGATATCTGATTAATTTAATTTTTGACATGGGCAGACAATTTGAAATGATTATTAAATCCAATGGTTAGTTTATTGAAATATGTATCCAAGAAAAATTATCGAAACCTATTTTTAGGGGCCTATTTTTAATTTACACTAGGCTGAACCATCCACTCTCCTCTCTCAATATATATATATATATATAGAGAGAGAGAGAGAGAGAGAGAGGTTCTCTAGTGAACCTAAAAACGAATTTTTTAACGAACCTAATAAAATATTAAAAAATAACTCAATAAGATATTAATTCCTATGTTGCAATTGGTTTCAATGGACACGCGTATGACACGCGTTTTTTTTAATATACCCCCTAGCCACCCTCACCCCCATCCGCACCAACCAACCAACTCAGTTGTTTTGTTTTCAGCCTCAATACCAATTCGCTAAAACAAAACAGAACCACACCCAAACCCATTTCAAACACCAAATCAAATCGGCCACTAAAACCACCTCCGATAAGATTCGGCCATTGAAACCACCTCTAACGCTGTGACTTTCAATTGTTGAATACCCACATAAAAATGCCACAGAATATCTGATTTGCTGTTTGAGTTGAAAATTCAAACAAACCATTTCGACAAAAAAAAAAAAAAAACGTCTTGATTTTATTAGTGAAAAGGTCCAGAGAAATTAATACCTGAAATTGTCAGTTAGCATCTCCAATGAATGAAGAGGTGGGTTTAGAATTTTGCACAAGTGGGGATTGGGGGTTGAAGGATATTGGGTTTGCCTGAATCGGGTTAAGGGCTGGGGCAGGTCGGGCCAGCGATGGGTTCAGGTGGATTTAGGTTTCGCCGGAGTTTGCTGGGTTTTTGGCCGGAGTAAGGAGGTGTGAGCAGGTGAGTCGCAGGTTTGGGCAATATGGGTTTTGGACAGCAGGTCCGGTGTAAGGAGGAACAAGGCAGGGATGAGAGCTCGCCGGAGTTGGTGTGTGTGTATGTAGGGGGGTGGGGGGTGTCGTGTGTGTATTAAAAAACACGCGTGTCCGTTGCCGCTAACGCGGACCAATTACAACATCAAAATTAATGTCTTAATGGGTTATTTTTTTAATGTTTTTTTTTGTTTATTAAAAAGTTCAGTTTTTAGGTTCACTAGAGAACCTCCTCTCTCTCTCTCTCTCTCTCTCTCTCTCTCTCTCTCTCTCTCTCTCTATATATATATATATATATATATATATATATATATACATATATATATATATATATATATGTGTGTGTGTGTGTGTGTTATCATGTACCCATTGGAACCAAATATGCAACCCTTGCATTATCAAACGAGTAAAACTACATAGACCCTTATTTTGTACCCCATTTTGTGCCCTATAATAAGACAAGGCAATAAGAGGTTGTACTTTATGCCCTGACAAACCCACAACAATAAGGTATAAGATTTTTATGCAGAGGATATGAAAAAGGGTACAAAATGGGGTACACATAATTTTATTGTTATCAAACAAGCCACTCAATCTTTTCCCTTTTCTTTTCTTTCTATAAAAGATGATTAACAAAGCAAAAGAGGAACTGCCAAGGAACAATTTCAAGAAAGCTGATCACTTCAGAACCATCCTTTCTAAAAGATAAAGAGATTGACAAATCAAATCTAGACCCCATCAAACAAGTTCATCAGCTGCAAAATTACCTCATTACCCTCGACTCAAAAAAAAACATTTTAACTTCAATATCAAAATTTAAATCACTATTATTTAGACACATTAACAGACTAGCATAAAAGATGAAAAAATATATATATTATGAACCGATACTAAATTCGTCCCAAATTTCACAAACATATTCAAAATCTCGCGATAAACCTCTAAAAACTCATACTACAAAAACGAGAAATAACCAAACGCGACAAACTCAGCACGAGTTTGGTACTGTGTTATATTTTCACTCAGATAATGCATGAATAAAATGTAATCAAATAAACCAAAAAATATATATGGATATCAGTTTCTTACTAAAAAATTTAAAGAACCGGTTTATCCCAACTCCAGCCATCGCCAGATCTTCCCCGTGCATTCCACTGCCTCGAAAACTGCCTTGCATCTCTAGCTGGTTTTTCCGAGACAAAATTTACCCTTTTCCTCCCATTCCCATTCCTCCACGCATAATTCTGCTGATGATGATCTTCACCGCTAAACCTCGACGTTTTGTATCGCGACATGTACCTACCGGTACCTTCTCTCCTCCCGTTATTAGCATCGTCCCACATGGGCCACGTTCCATCTCTTACCCCTTCGGACCTGTAATTACTTTTTTCAAAATTATTCCAACCATCTCCCCATCCACTATCTCCCACATTCGCACCGTTACTTTCATCCCAAGAAAGCGGATTATTAAAAGAATCTCCCCACCCGTTATTCCCTTCGACAACCTCATTACTCTGACGTAAATCACAGTCCAATCGGTTGTGGTTATTTTCCGAAGATGAATTTGTAGCTTTTTTCAAGTCCTCTTCATCTCCCCAACCAGTGGTGCTCGCAAACCCTTGATTCTCATATAGGGAACTATTGAAAATCACGACATGTTCGTGTTCTTTAGTGGGATCGGGAATCTCAGGTTCGCGTTCAAGGTCGAGAATGAGCTCAGGGTCGATTTTGGAATCCCAATCTACTTCGTCAATGTATATGTCAGGGTCGGGTAATGCTATGTCGCATGGGAGACCGTGTATTTCCGCGTAGAATCGAGTTTTTGCGTTGTGGAATGCCTCTTCGCCGGCAGAGTCGTTCCAATTGACTATGTTGTTGTAAAGGTACATTAATTTCTTTATTTCCAATATCTTTCTCCACGGAACTGAACCGACTGAAGTGCAGAATTTTTTCTCCCATAAAGGCACGGTTGGCTGCCAGCTACCTGGAGAAAAATTATCAATGAATTTTTTTCCCTCAACCATATATATACATATATACACACACCAAAAGCAAATATAGAACAATAAAAACGTGGAAGAGTGACATAAAAACACTGAAGTTTTCAATTTAGTCATTGAACTATTTTTCGTTGGAAACACCACAATGATAATATAAAGGAGTGTCAACAGATAACAACAATAAGAAATAAATGGGAGCACTTGGCCACTAACCATAACAAACGTGAAGACACAATAAAATTATAATCAACGCAAAAAACAGTAATTTATTCGGTTTCTGGGTTAAAGAGGCAAAACACGACAACATTAATTGATGAAAAATTGATGCAACTCTAATTGGAAAAAAAAAAGGTAGTTGATCTATGCAAAATCAATCATGGAATTTTTCAAGGCCAACATTCCTCATTATATTTGGGCATTTTTCATATCAACCTCAATCAATTGGAAGCTTCAAATAATTACATAATGTTTACTATCATCAACTACTTATAAGCCAACACATTATCAATGTTAAAACGTGGTAAGTTGGGGTCGCCTAAGCAAAACAAAATACATTAAACCAGAGCATGGAATGCTTTTTAGGATCGGCTAATCATACAATGCATATATATAGTATAAATTGAAGGCCAAATATTAAATCTTAAAATTCATACTTATTTGCCTTTGAATATTTGAAATTTATAAAAACAAGTAATTTGAATTAGTAAAGTGTATTAAAATGGTTCCACTTCAAAATCCAAATCCATAAACTATTAATAATAATTATCTACAGAAATGGTTCAGTATTATTTATCCAGATATGAAAATTAAATTTTATTTTATTATAGTTTTACGTACATGCCTGACCTTATTTTTTTTAAGGGTACGAATGTCAAATTTATTAGATTCCTAAATATTGTAACCTTCAATTATTTTGGGTGTGGGAGTCCAGAATCTAAATATTAATCTTTAATGTAAATTAAGAAGTTAAGATTAGAAACACTCTATTTTAACGAAGTAGACTCTCATTACCCACCCAACCCAAGAAGGAAAAAAAAAAAGAATAAACCATTCACGAACTCTATAGTTTAGGAAAGGGAAATGTGAAGAACAGTTCTCACGGCTCATCACTCCAGATCAATCGTTGATTTCTCTACAAATCTCCGAAATTTGGTCCCTCGTGCACATGACGATTCTGTTCATACAAGTCCGTTCAAACCCTAACAAAACCAGAAAGTACGATTTTCACTTTTTTCAGGTTATCCAAATATTTCATACACATCTTGGTTATTGTTTTTCGCATTGGTTTAAATCTTCTTAATCCTTCAATTTTCTGTATCAGAACGTTAGAATATGCGTTCCGGACCGTGAACGACCTGTGAATTGGGAAGTGCGATCCAAATCGCGAACAACCCGCGATTTGAAACCTGTGATCCAGATCACAATTCGCTAAGGGGCAACGATTTCTAGTAACTCTCCGCATAATAACTCATGAGTTGGCATAGAATTACACGAGTCAAATATAGAGACATGTTGTCAAAAGAACATTTTAGTATCCATGTTGGAGGCGTTTAACCGCTCGAATAAAAAAAGGAAATCCCAAATTACTCTAACAAGGAACCTTGATCATAACTATGAGATCTATAAACTACATAATATAATCTTCAATTTCCAAATTTTAGCAAATCAATTAGCCCCCAAACAACATTAATAAAAAAATTTCTATACATTCAATTCCAAGTTACTACAAAGTTCACTTCTCAATCGTTGAGAAAGCGCCTCATCCATAGCCACCGAAAGCCGAGCCTTGTCACAATAGCTTTGCGGCTTAATATATGATTGATAATCCACTAAGAACAATTCATAATTTAACTCTAAACAAAAAATTTATCACCCCAAAAAAATACACATCAAATCCTAGTTAAACAAATCCTTATCTACAAATTGCATAGCCTCCTCACATATTCTAGCTAAATGCTTCAACAACTTCAAACCATAAACTTTTAGTTTTCTTGACCCTAACATAGAAAAAGATATTACCAACATTAATTACAAAACATTTTCAACAGGTAATCTAACAGCTAACATACAAGCATAAACATCAAAATAAATAGATAAATATATAAAACAGAGATCATACATACCAATAGGTGGCTTCTTATTATGTGATCTTGTCCTTGTACTTTCTGGATTAGGATTCTCACCCCTTTGCCTTCTCCAATTATCCATAGCCAAAAACCAAAACTAAAACCCAACTATTTGCTTGTCCAAAAATAAATCAGAAATTCTAAATTAACCAAAAGCCAATTTTCAACAACTGGGTGTTTGGTCCTTTGAAACAAAATCCAAATGGGTCTCCAAAATTTTCAGTGCGTAACAAGAAAACCCAATATTTGTTGCCCAAATTTGAACAAAAATCAACCAAAAATCACTTTCAAAAACTGGGTTTTTGATTAATTGAAGAAAATTCAAATGGGTCTCTGAAATTTTCAAAAACCAACCAAAAATCAGCTTTCAAAAACTGGGTCTGGTATAATTTGAAGAAATCTCAATATTTTTTGATCCAAAATCTGATTTTGAAAAGTGGGTTTTTGTGTTTATGAAGAAAATCGAATTGGGTTTGTGAAATCTTGAGGTTTGGGTTTGATCTGTATAGGGTTTACCCAAATTTGAGATTTTGAGTATTTTGTCTTTGGGAGAAGAGACAAGCCGCCGTTACGTATGTGTGTGGTTTTTATAGGCCACGGTTATGTAATTTTGTTGTCCGTTTTGTTTTATGATTAGGATTAGGATGGAACTAGAATACAGGGTTTTGCTTCAACACGCTTCTTTTGAAGAGCGTGGGCACCACTACATGCTTACTCACATGTTACATGTTTTGGGAACATGCATGGGAGAATGTGCGGGTGTTTTTTATTATATTTTTTCATTTATATTTAGAGCGTTTTTTACTTTGAGTACATACATAATATTGTAATTAGATATAATTTTTTATTTTTAGAATAAATAGATTTGATATTTTGCATGTGCATTATCGTGCCTAGGCCTGTCAATGGGTCGGGTCTGGACTCGGATTCGATCCGAACACGATCTGTATAATAGGGTCTGAGCATATTTTTTTGGACCCGAGACCCGAAGACCCGAATATCCAAAGACCCGTTTATTAAACGGGTAGGGTCTGAATCTTATACAAGATCCAGACCCGAAGACCCGATCCGAATTGTACATTATTATTTTGTATATATATACATATATACTATAAATTTATATATATTTATAAATATATCTTATCATTATATAACATGTAAGTATTATATATAAAAATATATATTTATGTATATAATAAATATAAGTAATATATGTTTTATTTATACTAATAATATTCTACAATACATTACAAAATATTTTAATTTAACATTAAATAATAAAGAAGGGGGATAAAATAAAATAAATATAAAATAAATGTACATATTTGACCAGACCCGGACCCGAACCCGATGAAGACCCGATTACACGGATCTGGATCTCCCTAAACCCGACCCGTCTCCGACCCGTTGACAGGCCTAATCGTGCATGTACCTTATGTATGGAGTAAGTTTAAATATTGAACATTCAAGAGTATTTCTAATTACAATATTATTTCAAGGGGTAAAGTAAAAAAAATATATATATTTATTAATACCCTAGAGATAGACTCTAATTTTGGTTGAGTAAAATAGTATTGGAGAATTTTGGTGTTGTAAAATACCACAATACTATACCCTTGTCGTACTTTTTTGACATTTTAGCATGTGTTTATATCCAAACATTATCGGCCAAGTCGACTTTATTTACTTCAAGACTTTTATGACTTTTATGGTACTAGTGGCAGAAGCACGCGTAATTTTGTGTATAGAGTTGATCCAACATAATAGATAAGATGATAGGTTACTAATGTTTCATGGGAAGGTTAGTGGTTTTAAGAGAATAATGTTTTGTATATCGGTACTTAGTACCAAGTTAGTATCGGACATGCTTTATATGGATTGTACTATGGTGTGGGTCCCGTCAGGGTACAAGTCATATAAAGCATGTCCGGTACTAACCCGATACAAAGTAACGGTAAGTATAGCATTACTCTTTAAAATAAACTAACTTTACCGTCAATTAATATCTCTCCCATCATCTGAAATAGAGATTATATAAGGATAAATTAGGATTACACCAAATTTGATGTCACAATTGTCTAAGAATGTAGGACATATAGTTCTGTATTGCAATAATATAAATTCATTATATGAAGGCTAATATTTAATGATTATTGAGTACTTTTGGAATGGTGGAGAAAATTTTGGAAATAACTTTTTTATTAGAATATATTATTTTTTTTACATTAATACATTACTATTTTTCGATTTTAGACTGTAATATAACTTAATCAATTTATTAGACTTTAGTACATTTTTCGTCGCTAAATGTCACACAAAAAATTAGTGCTGAAATTTTCACATTGAGTAATGAAAAATATACTAATCTCTAATAAACGGATTTAAGTTGTATTAAAGTCTACAATCAAAAATTTGTAATATATCAAAGAAAAAAGTTCTTAATTTTTCCTTTTCTGATAAGCTCACTATCTCATTTAGTTTTTTTGTTTAACTTCTTATTTAGAGGTTGTAGGGGATATCAAACCCACAATAAATTCAATATTATGAATTGGCACCAATAATATGATTGTTTTAAAAATAAAGGATACTATATGTACATGGTTCAAAAGATCATCATACATACGTCCATCGAGAAAGGAGGGCGAGTTGTTTATTTCTTGGTAAAATAAAAGAAGATTGGAGTTCTAGGTTGTTGGCAGAGACCGAGTCGTAATGATAAAGATATAAATCAATACCTCAAATTGGGTGATGTATCCCTTATTTATAAGTACAAGGATTCTATAAATTTAGGTCTCTCTACTTTGATCTTATCACAAGGTGTAGAGTCGTGTTACAATTAAACCGCCTAGGACGTGTTGTGATCTTCCTAGATTTTAATTTATCTCTTCCACGATACTTGATCGAATATACCCTTTGATACTTAGGAGCCACATGTCAGACCACGTGGTCGAATATACCCCTTGCTGATTAAATCATCCATGAGGGTTCTAGATGGATCTGCATTATGTTTGAGGTTGACTCTGGTTCATTAATGATGGGACGATCCACATATTCTACATCGATCTTTCTTTTCAAATCGATGTAAATGGCATATGCTAGGGTGGCTAATGCATCAACGTGATTTTTATTGTTCCTTAGAAACTTTTCCACTAACGTTAATCGAAAAGGCTTGAGTAATTCGCTGGCTTTATCTTGGTAGTCAAACATCCCTAAAATCCCTCGCCCTGTACTCGTCACTAATCTAATTTATGATAAGATGAGAATCACAGTATACGACGGTAACCTTGGCTCCGATATTGATCGTTCATTGCACACCAGAAATCATAACTTCGTATTTAGCCTCGTTGTTGGATCCTTTGAACCTTAGTTGAATTTCTAATTCAAGGAGGCATCCCTAGGGTGTGATAAATACGACCCCAATGCATGTGCCTCGTTTATTGGACGCCCTATCTACAAACAACTTATAGTTCTTCTCATCATCCACTATGGCTAGCGACTCCAGAATTAGATTTAGGTGAAACTCTTCCTTTTTTGGTGGTGATGCTAAAAGGTCGGCGACGAAGTTAGCCATGACTTATCCCTTAATGGTTGTTCGTGGCTCAAATATGATGTCAAACTGTGCCATGTCAAGGACCACTTTGTCATTCTATTAGAGATATTTAACTTCTTGAGAACTTCCTTTAGTGGATATATCGTTGGGATGACCATTCTGTGAGCGTCTAAATAGAGTCGTAGCTTCTTAGAAAAATCACTAATGCCAGAACTGTTTCTCGATAGACATGTATCTTATTTCTGCCTCTATGAAAGTATTGTTACCATAGCACACTAATAGTTATTCTCCGTTCGACAGTCATACGCTTCGCTTGTTGAATGTTATGATATGTCCAGATACAGATAAATGTCTTCCTTGATGGTTGGAGTTGACTGCAAGGGGGAGACCCCAAATACTATTGAATTCCTTCTAGTACTCGATCGTATTCCTCTATCCAAATCGTCGTGTTTTCCTTATTCGGAGCTTAAAAAAATGATCTACATTTGTTTCATGACTAGGATATAAATTGATCGAGTGCGAACATCATTCATACGAGGACCTGGATGTCTCTAATGGTGGTCGGCTTTCTGATATTCTTTAAATTTTTTATCTAGTAGGGATTCACATCTACCCCTTTTTATGTCACCAAGTAGCCCAGGAACTTGTCGAAGGTCACTCTGAAGACACACTTAGAGACGTTCAGCTTCATTTTATACTCATTAAGGATTTTGAAAGTCTTCATAAGGTCCTTAATGTGATCGATCGCTTATTTACTTTTGACGAACATGTCGTCAATATTGATCTCCATTATTGTACCAATCTGTCTCCTGAACATCTTAGTGACAAGGCACTAATAAGTTTATTCGGAGTTATCCAGATTAAAAGCACCACTTTAAAATAGTAAAGAACCATGGTTGTAATGAACGAGGTCTTCTCTTAGTCTGGACTGAATAATGGTATTTGATGATGCCCGTAGTATGAATTCATGAAACTCATAAGTTGGTGTCTCTCCGTTAAATCTATGAGCTGATCAATTCGAGGCAACGTAAAGATATCCTTTGGGAAGTGCTTATTGAGGTCGGTAAAGTCCATATACACCCTTCGCTTTCCACTCTTATTTCTGACCACAACGATGTTGGAGATCCAATTTGGAAATTGAACTTCTTTGATGGAGACGACTTGCAAGAGGTTTTTGACACTAATCTCTACAGCTCTCACTTTCTCTGGTGCTGACTTTCATGGCTTCTTTTTTGATTGGTCGACAAGTCAAATCCACATGCAGTCGATGACATACGCCATCTAGATCAAAGCCTAAAAGATCATAAGGTTGACATGCAAAGATACTGACATTAATCTTGAGAAAATAAAAGAGTTATTTTGCTACTTCCTTAGGCAATTATAAACCGATCAAATAAGCCTTATCTAGATGGGATGAATTAAGAGGAACGATAATAATTCCCTCCATTACTTGTTGGCGGTGAGAACACACTATATGGTTAACTTACTTGATTTTATACCATATAGGAGTTCCCATTAGTTTGGTTATGGAAAATAGATTAGATTCTTTGAGCAATCTTCTACAAGATTTTGATAAGCTTCATCAATAATTGATCATGACTAAGAACAACATATCTACCAAAAAGGGAAGTATTCTAGTTGCCCGAACACACTTTAGGACACAAATCATGCATATAGGTGTATAAATGTGTGCACAAGTGTTTACATATTTTTAAGAATTTTTTAACATTTTAATCATTTAAAATGATTTTTTAAAACATTTAAATCTTGCTTTTAAAGTGTTGGGGTTAAAATCAAATTACTTTTATTCCTAAGATGTAACGAATCGACCCGAATTTTTGGGTAACTCGTGAGTCAACCTGGTCCGACCCAAACGTTAGGTGTGAAGTGTATTGAAGCAACCTAAATAATGTTACTAGTCCAGTTTTATTTTAATTAGCATTTTACTTATTATCACGCGAATCCGATTTTTAAGATAAACTACATGAGGGACCTATGGGGAGCACCCCGAAGTCCAAGTAAACAGAGCTACTAACGTAAACATAAATAAAGTATACTTACTTGTATAACGCCCTCAAAATACGAAACTGCTCCCAACCTGTCGTAATAAAATGGGGATGTGAGCCTATACCGAGTGGGATTTATACAAACAGTATAGAAACGAATGATAAAAAGGAATACTCACACGCTACAACCACATGCATGCGAAAATATGTATATTTCTACCTATGTATACCTTTGAAAAATAAATGTTCTAATGCATTAATCAATTTATTTCCAAAAACCTTATTTGCCCAGATTAATTGACCACAATCTTATTAAAGGTTTTCTTTACTCATATTTAGCAATTTTCGCTGTTTCAACAGACCCGGTTCAATAATTGAAACCATGAAACTTGATTTACCCAAAGACATTCCATTATCATTATTTAACCCCTTTCATCTAGTTTTATGCACTTAGTATTTTCATTGAAAATCGTCATTTCAACACATACAATTATCGTGTTAGAAAATACTTACTCTTTCCTTGAAATTCCTTTTTATAACACATTCTTGTGTTAATTACGGGTTTAACCATTTAGGTTGTTTAACCACCCATTTACCCACTTTCTTTACCCCTATCCTTATCTTATGGACATTAGTGAACTTACACATTGACTTGTCCATTTAGCCTTTACCAGCACATTTATTTCATTCATTCAAGTTAGGTTGTATTTACACATTTACCACACAACCCATTTCTTGATTTGTGTTCCACCTTTCATTTAGCATTTTCTCCGAATCTTCCTATACCGCATACTTACAAGGGCTCTACACCGACGGCTATGCACATCATATGCTTTGACCAGTGATTTAGGGCTTTTCACCCAAGGGCTCCGGGCCCTTCTTGCTTTATCCCGGTGTCATTCGAGTGCATTTCATGTGTTTTAACATTTAACAAATATTCACATTATTACATTTCCTCACTTTTACCCGGCCGAAGCCAAAACCCGAACTTAACCATCCGTTTTTCTATTAATACTTGAAAAAATGGTTTATTTCCCATTTAAGTCCTTTATTCACACACTTCAATTTTATGCCAAAATCATTTACGCTATTTGGGACTTAGTTCAATTTCAACCATACTAATATTAAACATTCATTAACATTTTTATTTCATAAAAATGTCCCACTTTAAGTAAACTACCTGTAGAGGGGGCTTGAAGGTAATCCTGAGATTAGGGATAATGCCCTAATTGGCAATAGTGTTTGAGATTAAGCAACCGAGGCAGCTCAAGCGTGGCAACTCAATGAGGCAGCTTAGCGTGGTAACTCATATTTAACTTGTTATGTTAGTCATATTGTATTTTTGTTTATATTGACTGTAAGCTATAACGGTTGTAATGTTGTAACGAGATTAATAACGAGTTTTAGTGTGAGGTCAAACGGTACTCGCGAGAGACCAGGCTTGGCATGTTCTGGGAGAGCTTTCATGCTCTATCGAATGACCTCACCGTGGGAAATTTAGAGGGACTTGGTTTGGATTATTGAGAAGTGAGGCACCGTTGGGGCTTGTCCCAACCATCTTAGATACACCTTGTAAAACACCGAAGGACCCTGACCGTGGAACCTCGGGCGGAGCAGTTTCGAGTTCCATCGGGCGTTGAGTTGTGAACCAAATAATCCTCTACTTAATGTCACATTTACTATAGGTGATGTCACTAGCCAGCTAAACAATGTCAGACCTGCACTTGAGTAAACCACCGCGATATTTGGGGCTGTCAGGCAGTCGGTGAGCCACCTCTGCGATAACAGCCCCCTGACACAATGGTTGGGCAAAAGGAATGTCTTGGCATTTAATGTTTATGACGTGGAGACAACTAGTTCATCAGGCATTTAATGTTGTGACATAAAGTATGAGGGGTGCCTTTCATAGTCTTTAATGACTGAGTCGCCTCGGGGGTGGTGTGGGAGGCTATTTAAGGACCCCAACCACCTTTGAGGAAGAGGATCTTGAAGGAGAACTCTGGAGTTATTACTAGAGATACACATCAAAGAGAGAGAGAATTATGGCGAACCAGAGGGTTTACCCACCCACCATTGTTACTTATTACAAAGCTTTTAATACTTGACAGAGATTCTTGAGAGTATTAGGTGTGTTTCCACCTGCCTACCAAGGTGTATCTGGGGTGCTTACTTCTCTCTCCCTCTAGCTAAGTTACTTCTAGGGTTCATTACTATTTCCTGAGTTATACACGAGAGTTTTGTGAGTTTAAACTGAGTTTATCTTCATTGGGTTTGTGTTTGTGTGTCCTATCATTAATCCAAAGCTTTGGACAAGTTAGCTTATCATTACCATACTCAAATAGGGATTACGCCTCCATCTTATCTTATCTAAAAGTACCCTCCTACATTTAGCGACTCTGCTGGGGAGGCATTCTCCTAGGTAAGTAGTATGGCGCAGGATAATGCCACTCGAAGACTCAACTTTGATGATATCCAGCATAATGAAGAACAAGCCGCGAGGGAGCAAGAGGCCCTGAGGGCTGGGGCTCCTCGAGCGGAGGTACCCCCGGTTCCGACGACGTCAGACGTTCCAGGGGCGACGCAACCTTCCACAAGCACGGGGTTGGAACCCGCCCAGATCGCGCTCCTCATGAGCAAGTTTCACGAGTTTTTACAAACTCCAGTAGCTTCAACTATGCTGGGAGGATTAGAGGCTAATACTTTTATAACACCCGGAACAGCTCCACCAGGTGCAGGTATTGTAGGAACGATCCCAGCAAGCGTACCCTCTGTGGTAAATCCAGCAGTGGGAACCTCAGGAGTTTCAACGGCACCACCAGTAACGTTTGTTTCAGTTGCAACGAGCGCTCGGCACGGGGCCCCGCTGCTGGTTGCCCCGGTGGTCTCGCCTATGGAAGAAATGAGAAAAGAGATGCAGAAAGAGATGTTGAAGTTCATGCGGGCTTCCTCACAATAAGCTGGCGAAGTGGCTTCAGTTTATGATGACTTCCGAACACCCTATCCTCAAGCGTACAACGACGAGCCTTACCTAAAGGACTATATTCCCCCTATCTTTGAGAAAATATACAGGGAAATGTGGGAACCCGAAGGAGCACATTAAGCGATTTGTTGAACACTTAGGGGCGCATTACAATGATAAGAAGCTTAGATTGAGGGAGTTTTCCAAATCCCTAACCGATAAGGCATACACTTGGTACTCCCACTTAACTCCTAATAGCGTTTCTACGTGGGAGGAAATACATGTATTGTTTGTCCAAAAGTTCTTTCTGGAAAAAGATGAGTTCACCTTGACCCAACTCGGTAGGGAGAAGTAGAAACCTGGGAAGGAGGTGGTGTCCTATGTTCGAAGGTTCAGGGAAAGGTCCCTCGATGTTAGTGAGGAGGCCACAGAGTCCAAGTTATTACAAATTTGCGCAGAGGGACTGCTTCCTGAATACATCTGCTATCTTATCAACGAGACTCGCGAGGGGACTTTTACGGCATTCTTGAAAGCAGCGAGAAACATCTCTTTAGTGGTGCGACCCAATCCGGTGGTGGAACCCATGATGTTCAGGCAGCCGATGCAACCCGCGGGGGGGAGGTCTCAGCCCCCACGGGTAAGGTATGCCGAGGGGGAAGATAGGGGCAAAGCACCGAAGAGGGATAACAAGAGGAAGTTTAGAAGGGACAGAGAAGACCCGTCACTGTTGCCTTGTACGATAGAGGAGGCAGTGAGTTTTTATAATGCAATGGTCCAAGGTGGAACGATTTATGAACCAAAAGGCATTCTGGCAGAAGAACCCGATGCTGCGATGAGGGCTAATCCAAAATACTGCCAGGTTCATCGAAAGATCTAGCATCCAACGGAGAGCTGCTTCACACTGCAAAGAATCATCGACAAGTACATGAAGGCGAGGACATTGCGAATCCCCCCCCCCCAGAACATTAACAACAACCCACTTCCAGCACACGGAGCCAATCTGGTGATGGCCTATGATGAGGAGGCAGAAAGAGAAGGAGGAAAGTTGACGATGAAGCGAAAGGAGTTCGATGAAGCTCTGGAACATTGCACGAGGGGAATGGCTAACGTAGTTTTAGCCTACGATGAAGCAAGCGCTAAGGACATGGAAGACGTATATAGCGTTGAAGGCGAGGAAGCAGACCCGGACATAGAATATAGTGTAGTTTTAAAATCTCCAAAGTTCACTTGGTTCTTTGATCAAGTGGGAATCCCGAAGGAGAGCAGGATGGAGATAACTCAGGTAATTTTGGACATTACGAGGAGGAACGCAGTCCCCTCGCTAAGGTGGAGGGGACCCATGGCTAGGCTGGTGAAGAAGCTTCTTTCAGAAGTAACCTTCAGCGATGCAGATAGATCTATAAGGTTTCCTCATAACAGGCCTCTGTATGTAGCCGCCAGCGTCAATGGGGTTAGCTTTGCAAGGACTCTTATGGATGGAGGTGCTTCCATTAATATTATGCCGATCAACTCCTTCCACGCAGCTAATATTTCGGAAGAAAGGCTGGTTCCTATGCCTTTGGTAATTTCGGGATATGACAACCAATCTTCCAAGTCCATCGGGTATGTGAATGTTGGGATCGTGATGGGAAATCTGAGTTCCCATATCAAGTTCCATGTAATAGAAAGTGAAACTTCCTATGATTTACTAATAGGAAGAGTGTGGATGAACAACCAAGGGTTAGTTCCTTCAACTTATCATCAATGCACCAAGGAAAATATCAAGGGAACATAAGTAACCATTAGGGCTACGAAGACTCCTTTCGTTGTTCTCTCTTATTTATGGGGCTGAGGCAATTCTCCCAGTAGAGTTAGAAGTTCCCTCGGCTTGATATGAGAATAGACACGTACATTTGGAGGCGTTGGACGAGCACAGGGATAATGCGGTGCAACACTTTCAAATGTATACTAAGCAGCTCTTCAGGGTGTATGACAACTTGGTGAGACCAAGGAAATTCGTGGAAGGAGATATCATGTTAAAGGCAGTAGTTAAATATATTAGAGGTCTTCATCTACCTAAGTTTACAGTAAATTGGGAGGGACCTTTCATCGTAAAAGAGGCTCATGACTCAGGTTATTGTTTAATTTCTAAGATAGAAGAAGACAGGCCATTTAATATTAACAAAAAATGGTTAAAGGTCTATCACGTGTAGGCCATTACGTTTGGAGTCACAAATGTACTTAACTAATATGAATATACGAGTTCCTTTTGTTTATGAAGTTCCACTTTATTTTATTTGTTTGCTTTCTAGAGTTAAAAGAACTACATAACTTCGTATCATTATCTATGTAAACGACTGTAACGCAAAGAAATAACATGGGAATAAGTTTTTCTTTTCCATTCATATACTTTGAGGCATTACAAAAAAAATGGGAACAATCGCCCAAGGATTACATAGGAGAAAAGAAAAAAATACATATACCAGAAGCTCATTAACCCAGGAGGAACCACAGATCAGGGGAAGAGAAGAAATCTCTAGGAAGACCCGCAGAGGCTGCTTGACAGGATCGTTGGGCGCTGATAGAAACCTATAACCTTGTCTACGACTGTGTACTCTCGATTAGGAGTTCCTCTTATTTTGACTTCGCTAAACGCAGAGCTTCCTCGAGATTCTCCACCTCCTTGTCAACAGCTTCAAGGAGAGGTACAAGCTTGGCCAACTTGGTTTCCTCGGCCCTCTGATCCTCCTGATATTTTTGCAAAAGCTCCCGTTGCCTGTCCAACTGCTGGCTCTTCAGAGTCTTCAAGTGTGCAATGAGCCAATCAAAATGGAACCCGTCATGACCCAACTCCCTCAAATAGCCCAAGAACTGATTAAGGAGGGGCCTGGTCACATTCACAGTCGGAGTGTCTACGATATCAGCAACAACGGTGGCCATACCTTGGAGCCTATGACTCATAACTGCGATGTTGGAACGAAAGCAGTCCACCATAAAGGTCTCAGGATGATGGCTCATGAGTCCCTCAATGACCAAACGATGGTTGGCAGGCATTTGGGGAGAACGTTGGAGTACCATCAGGCAGAAGGCGGGAGGAGCCAAGTCAGGCAGACGAAGCTCGCACCCAGATTCGCTATCCGCGGCATCACCTGTCGTGGAACCTTGACCATTATGACTCGATTCTTCGGAGGATACAGATTCACGAGGTGGCGAGGCAACAGGCGAAGGAATTGGCGGCGAATCCTCCCGAACAACCTGGAACCAGAGGCGAAATAATAAGAGTTTATTAAAAAAAATCTTAACAAGTGCTTTCGTTGTTAAGTCACCATTATAGGTGGAGTTTATTAAAAATCTTAACAAGTGATTTCGTTGTTAAGTCACCGTTATAGGTGGAGTTTATTAAAAATCTTAACAAGTGCTTTCATTGTTAAGTCACCATTATAGGTGGAGTTTATTAAAAAAATCTTAACAAGTGCCTTCGTTGTTAAGTCACCGTTATAGGTGGAGTTTATTAAAAATCTTAACAAGTGCTTTCGTTGTTAAGTCACCGTTATAGGTGGAGTTTATTAAAAATCTTAACAAGTGCTTTCGTTGTTAAGTCACCGTTATAGGTGGAGTTTATTAAAAAAATCTTAACAAGTACTTTCGTTGTTAAGTCACCGTTATAGGTGGAGTTTATTAAAAAAAAACTTAACAAGCGTTTTCGTTGTTAATTCACCGTCATAGGTGGAGTTTATTAAAAATCTTAACAAGTGTTTTCGTTGTTAAGTCACCGTTATAGGTGGAGTTTATTAAAAATCTTAACAGGTGTTTTCGTTGTTAAGTCACCGTTATAGGTGGAGTTGGTCAAAATTCTTAACAAATGTTTTCGTTGTTAAGTCACCAATAGGCGAAGTTTATGGAAAATAACTTAAAATGCTTTCTTCGATTAAGTCACCCATAAAGGTGGATTTCGAGAAATCGAGAAATATAAAAAAATTAGAAAAGCACCTCAGCGGCAACAGGAGCAAGGGTAATCACCACGGGGGTCATAACTCCAGAAACCGTGGGAGGCGGGTTCATTAGCTCTGCAGCCTCAACGGAGCCCTTGGGTATAGAAGATTCGAAGGAGGGAACACCTCCCTCACCAGTATAGGGCATTATGGCAAGCACGGGCGCATCGTCAGAAGGAGATGTTGGCCCTTCAAGAGATGTCCCAACTGGAGCAGCTACTCCAACCTGGGCCTGAGAAAGTATAAGGCCACTCAACGCGAAAGGCAGAGAAAGGCTTGGAGAGAGTTACAAAGATAAAAACAAAGGTTAGATAAACGTAGTTGCAAAGGGACAAGGGATAGAAATTCACTTAGCTTACCCCCGTTATGGCACTAAAGAGAGGAACTGCAGCAAGGGGTCTTGATAGTACAGGAGGAAGGAGAATGTTGGCTACCAGCGACGCTACATCCACCTAAAACAGCCTAATATGTTACAATTAGGGAATAATTGGGACAAATAAAAGATGCAAAGCTCGAAAAGACACTTACCTGTGTCACACTCTCTTCGACCACAACTAGTGGCAGAGAGACCTCTCGCTCCAAAGGTAACTCATAGGAGGCTGGAACAGGTGCCTCGGGCTGGCCAAACAACCCAACAGCACCCACGGTGGCATGTCTGGCCTGACGGGAGGAGGAACGACGTGAATAGGTGAGGCTTATTAAAGGAGAAAGGGGAAGGGAGGCAGTGGCTGGAGGAGCACCACAACGTCCCCCCACGAAATGACTCACTGGAGGGCTGGGGGGACTGGGAGGACTGACCCCCATTTCTTCAACTCCCTGCACCAAAGATATTAGGCAATAAGTAAAAAACTCCATGTCAAGAGAAGAATGAGAGAGAAAAATGCGCATACCTCAGATCCGGAGGGAGAACGAGACGATACAACTACTGGTGAAGATGGCAAAGAGGCAGGGACAGAAGGAGCTGGTGATGAAGCATGCTCAGATGTTTATTTCTTTTGGGGATTGGTACCCAGCGTCTTCCTTCTGGATCTCGTGGCACCCCAAATTTCAGGCACCTTCGACCTTATTCTTCTCTTTACGGGGGGCTTACTAGGATCCACCACTACCCGAGGGAGGAACGATAACTGCGCGCCGTTCGAACTCAACGTTTATTCGGGCAACCTCGGCCTCTACCCGCCTCCTCAGCTCTTCAGCTAGTTTTGGGGACATAGAAGGGGGAACGGAGGCAATTGGGAATGCCTCTAGTGGAGTCCCCGTTTGACCTTGGCTTTCTTAGACTTGGATTTTCTGGCCCTCTTGGCAGGTGGCTCAGAAGGCCCTTCTTCCGTGGCAGCTTCGGCCGTGGGAACAGACGGTTTGAGGGTCACAACGGCCTTGGGTTTTGGAGTAGCGGTTGGGACCCTGGGGCAATGAGGAGGTAGTTCATGAGGAGACTCCTTAATAGTTTTTCTTAAGGGGAACTCAACCCCGAGCACGGAGTTCCCCTTTAGACCCAACTCTGAGGAAGAAAAGGAAAGGACTGGGGGATAGCAAGGAGGGGACTGGATATATACTCACGAATCATGGCCAACTGATCCAGATGGAACTTCGTGGCAAAGGATGCGGATACGTCTCCTTTCCTTGTGGCACTCGGAAGGGTGACACGCCCATCAATGGTGGATGTCACGCCAAGCACCGCAGCGGCAGTATAGAAGGTACATGCCTCGGCAAAGGTGGCCCTGGAATGATTGTTCTGGAACACTGGTCGAGGATCCCCCTGGTCAAACCCAAATTGTATGTTGCATCTATCAGGGTTGTAAGGCTCAGAAGCATATCCCTATTCAGTGTACGAGGGGAGGAACCCCAAGGTAAAAAGAAGCACTACGGCCTACGAGGGATCCTCTATAACCGGATTAAATCTAACCGTTGTGGCTGCAGTAGGAAAGAAGTCCCATGTATGGGCGAAGGTGGGCTCACTGTATGGACTCATTATGAAGGAGTCTGAATGGTCAAAAACCTCCATTATCTCCTTTCGTCTCTGCTTCTTGTGGAAACATAGGAGGCGTGGGGGTTTGATACCCTGGCTCATAGGCAGAGAAACTGACTTCGCAGAAATGGCAGGAAAGTGGGTGTAGAGGAAGCCCGTCAAGATGATGGTGTTGGCAAAATTTGCCAAATTATAGCGTCCCAGTGACCGTTCCATGTCAATATGGGTTCGATCCAACCAAGTGTAGAGGGAACCCAAGGTAATGGCGGTCAGAGGTATGTTGAATCCTCTAGCCAAACGAACGGAGATGTTGATTAGGTCCCTCCGGGGCTGATCGTTGGACTTTCCAGTAAGAAAAAAGCATGAAAGTAGTACGAGTATGTAGGTCGGTAGTTCCAAGGAGGTACCTCTACCACGGCCCGTTACATCACTAGCATCCTTCGGCGTCGGAGCCTCGAAAAAATAATTGATAAGAGGGGCAAAGGTAGCTTTATTTGAGGGACCGGTGCAACTGCGATAGATCCGATCCAGCTCAACCCGATCAGCAGCCTCTTCGGCGTCCAGAGGCTCATCATGATAAGTATACTCTCCCATGGGCTTGAACCCAAGGAGTTTACAGACATCCTCCAACATAACAGTAAACTCCCCCAACGCAGCGAAGAAGGTGTGGGTTGTAATGTTCCATCGGGAGACTAGCATTTGAAGGGACGTGTTGTGCTTCGAGAGAGTAGACTCGCCTAACCAGTAGGCTCGATGCAACCCAACCTTCGTAAGAGCAGCAGCGTGGGAGCTCTGCATGTGTGTGTGCCACGCAGTAAAATGGGTTGGTGATCCCCTAGGTGCTTCGAAGTCGATCTGGGAATAGGGAAAGTCACCACGATCCAGACGAAAGCGCATAGTCCCCTCGGGTGGAAGATAGCCCCACTTTGACGAATCCACTTCTTTATCACCCAGCAGTAATAGATCGAACTTAGATGAGAAGTGGCAGGTCTTGCACGCCTCAGAAAACTTATCAGCTTCTTCTTCAAAAATGGGCGCATGGCGATAGAAGCGTAGGTGTTCTCGACGAGCAGTGACCAGGGCAGCGGCGCTAAGGGTGGTGGCAGCGCCAGCAGCGGCAGGGGGGAACCAGGCTGGGTAGGGGTAGCAACCTTGGAAATACTAGAAGAAGCCATGAGAAAATGACGTAGATGGGTGAACAGGACTAAGAACAAGAAGAGAAGAGCACAACCGCAAGTGGTGGTGCAAAAGATAAGAGAAAGAGGAGGCTGAGCAAAGAAGAGGGCAACAATGGAGGTCGCACAAGATTTCTCTCTACAAAAAGAGGGGAGTATTGAAGAAGACGAAGAAGACAAAGATATAAAAGAGTTTGAAATAAAAAAAAAAGAGACGTTTGAAGGCTTTTAAACTCGACGGTTAACATTCCCCACGAGCGCACGTGCAAGGGCGGCTCCTAATCATTTCAAATAAACACGTGGCACATCGGGAAGGGTCTTGACAGCTGAAAAGACAGCGTTAGATCGAATACTAAGAGACTTCTAGGGAATAGAAGAGGGTGCCTTCTTCACCAAGTTTATGTTTTGGCGCCAAAATTGGTGTCAGACTTATCCATCAGGGCCCAACGGACAATATGTTCCAACGATTCAGAAAAACCTTATTAAAGGGTGACTCAGATACATCGGGAAGAATTTCTACTTTTTCGAACATAGCGAAGCATCACAGGGGAGAATTTCATTTACCAGGAGTCCAAACGAGTATTTGAGAAGGTTAGTAGGGCTTTCGGGAGAATTTCAAATATTAAAGCTTGAACGGTTGAGGCTCAGCACGAGGAAAAAACGTCGATGTCCCTTCTCCCAAGACCCAATGAGAATGGAGCTTCGGCTCAGGTACATCGTGGAGAATTTTACTTTTTCTAGGAGATTATATCGTTGTGGTTCTAACGGGGGAAAGAAGGCCTGAATTTTTTCACCCGGAGAAGGTTCATCGGATTGAGAAGTTTCGTGCAGACATTTCTTGTTCCAACAAATCTCTCCACAAAGGGGAAAATGTAGAGGGGGCTTGAAGGTAATCCTGAGATTAGGGATAATTCCCTAATTGCAATAGTGTTTGAGATTAAGCAATCGAGGCAACTCAAGCGTGGCAACTCAACGAGGCAGCTTAGCGTGACAACTCATATTTAGCTTGTTATGTTAGTCATATTGTATCTTTGTTTATATTGACTGTAAGCTATAACGGTTGTAATGTTGTAACGATATTAATAACGAGCTTTAGTGTGAGGTCAAACGGTACTCGCGAGAGACTAGGCTTGGCAGGGCCTGAGAGAGATTTCATGCTCTATCGAATGACCTCGCCATGGGAACTTTAGAGGGACTTGGTTTGGAGGATTGAGAAGTGAGGCACCATTGGGGCTTGTCCCAACCATCTTAGATACACCTGGTAAAACACCGAAGGACCCTAACCGTCGAACCTCGGGCGGAGCAGCTTCGATTTCCATCGGGCGTTGAGTTGTGAACCAAATAACCCTCTACTTAATGTCACATCTACTGTAGGTGATGTCACTAGCTAGCTAAACAATGTCAGACCTGCACTCGAGTAAACCACCACGGTATTTGGGGCTGTCAGAAAGTCGTTGAGCCACCTCTGCGACAACAGCCCCCTGACACAGTGGTTGGGCAAAAGGCATGTCTTGGCATTTAATGTTTATGACGTGGAGACAACTAGTGCATCAGGCATTTAATGTTGTGACATAAAGTATGAGGGATATCTTTCATAGTCTTTAATGACTGAGTCGCCTCGGGGTGGTGTAGGGGGCTATTTAAGGACCCCAACCACCTTTGAGAAAGAGGATCTTGAAGGAGAACTCTGGAGTTATTACTAGAGATACACATCATAGAGAGAGAGAGTTACGGCGAACCAGAGGGTTTACCCACCCACCATTGTTACTTATTACGAAGCTTTTAATACTTGACAGAGATTCTTGAGAGTATTAGGTGTGTTTCCACCTGCCTACCAAGGTGTATCTAGGGTG
Source organism: Sambucus nigra (assembly GCA_949130495.1). Classification (NCBI taxonomy): domain Eukaryota; kingdom Viridiplantae; phylum Streptophyta; class Magnoliopsida; order Dipsacales; family Adoxaceae; genus Sambucus; species Sambucus nigra. Next base: position 441,579,748 of record OX422222.1, on the reverse strand, counting down.
CTTACTTCTCTCTCCCTCTACCTAAGTTACTTCTAGGGTTCATTACTATTTCCTGAGTTATACACGAGAGTTTTGTGAGTTTAAACTGAGTTTATCTTCATTGGGTTTGTATTTATGTATCCTATCATTAATCCAAAGCTTTGTCCAAGTTAGCCTATCATTACCATACTCAAATAGGGGTTACGCCTCCATCTTATCTTATCTAAAAGTACCCTCCTACACTACCAATTCACCCCTTTCGCGCCACATTTGAAATTTTATACTTTAACAAGTGTTACTTTCCCAAAACTGGTTATTAAGTTTCCAACTTAACAATTTAAATACCCTTCAATCATTTTTAACACTTTTTCAATATCATAATCACCCCACTTTCTTACTTGCTACTTTAACATCTTTTATATATAAAATTACACCTTTTTACATATTAAAGTCCCATTTTCTCAACATTTGAAACACACACTTTATTTGTGTAATTTGGTAGCCTAGCACCCACTTCACTTCTATTCAACATTTAACCCTTTAGTTGCCATTATTCACGTTTACATCACAATTTATGTAAAGCTATATCTTTCGCACGTTTTGAATTTAACCCACTTTACTTTCCAAATGAATTTTACTTACTTTTAATATGCATTTAACATGAAAATCTCCTTTTCTTATATATCTTCATTTATTAATATAGGAAATAATCCTTTCATTTCACTAAATGATTCAAATAAACCGAGTACATTTTTTATTGACTAAATCATATTCTTTCCCTTATAAACATCATTATAACACAGTTTCTTACATGGAATGTTTGAGACATATGTTCTGAAAATTTCTACACTTTCAACCCATTTTAAAGCATCCCTCTTTGAAACCCATTTTCATACAAATGATAAGATGACTACCAACTAACATTTAAATGTAACTAACTTCATTCCTATATGTATTTAGTCTAATATATATCACTAAACATGATGGATTTATACTATACTAAACAAAGATAAACCAAAGTTAGTGTACCCACCTTGATGAGCTTCAAAAATGATGAAATGGTGAAGAAGATGGAGGACTCCCCACCTTCAAAGGTGGATTCAAGGGGGTATCTAAAATCCCTCTTAAGCTTGACTCCATAATCACTCCAAGGGTGCTCCTAGCAAAGCTCCTACCATGTTCTTCTTCATCCTCAAATACCCATTTCGACATTCGGAACATCATCTTCTACACTAAATGAATATGACTAGGGCTTCAATATGGGGATAAAAAATGGTTTGAGCTCCACCAATGGGCTTTCTAGGTTGGGTATAGCAGTGGAGTGGAGCGTCGATGGTCTGCCAGAGGGGTATTCCCCATGGGGCTCTCAAGTTATAGGGAGAGAAGTTTTGAAGTCTGGTGATTCTCTTCTTCAAACTCACGCAACTTCCTTCTCAAACCCAACAGATGGATTGCTACCCCATAAAATGAAACCTTATCTCCTCACAAAACCTCCCATATCTAGTATAAACTCCTTCCTAGATCGACAACGCATAACATCTAAAGGCTGGCATCAAGAGAACACTCAGAATGGTTCGACATTTGCTCTTTCGTCAGCGTCGTTCAGATGACAATGGTCGCCATTCGAACGATATAGCTCGTCGTTCGAACGACTATGACAGTCGTTTAAACAGACTATTTGGAAATGATGACATTTTCTTAATACTTTATCTTTCTAATTCAGTATATTTTCCCCTAACATCTTTAGAAATATTAAAAGAGGCCCCTAAGTTTATAAACATTAAAGCCTTTTAATCCTTATATAATTCTCAATCCAATAAATTCTTGTTTCTTCAACCCAATTCATTACCCACAAATTCCTAAAATTACAATTTGTTCCTCCCCGTATAATGCCAATACATAATTTAATTAAATTATCGGGGTGGGATATTATAAACCTCCCTCCTTAGGGAATTTTGTCCTCGAAATTCTTAGTCCTCAACTTTAGGATCAATTACCTTCAACTAGTTTCCAATCCTAGGGTGTTCCCAATACTATGTGCTAAACCCAGCGGCTTCAATCTCATCAATTATCAATGTTAGCCCACTCACAATGAACCCTAAGGTCTTATCCAACCTTTTAAGCATGCCTACCTAAAAAAAACCTCAAGATGTTCGATATTCATCAAATGTGGTACCATCACCAATGATCTCATCATCATGGATCGTTCTATGTTAGGATTCGCGACCTACGTTTCCTCAACAAATCTTGGGTCACGCCTAGCTTAGGCTGATATAACCTCGACACTTATGATTATACACACCAATGGTTGTTAAGTTAGTCGCCTTATCACAACGATCTACCCGACCAATTTCTGCTACGAGATCCTTATGCTAACCTAAATCCATCTTAGGTATCACAACGCAATGCATACGAGCAATCACATCCTCAATCCGCACAATTTCAAACCAAGCACAACACTAGTATCTAATGTCTTTATCGAATTCTAATATTCAGAATATTCTCTAATCATAACCCCGGGACACACGACCCAGTCTCACTGGTTACAATGACTAACTAACAGGCATGTTAACCTAAGCAATTAGGTAATATATGCAACTACATATAACAACGCGAAACCACGCACCCATGCAAAATGGTGTAGAATAAAGGTGCATCCGAAGAAGAGCACACTCACATATCGTGACAGATTAGCCACAACTAACCTAACCCGCATCACTACTGAGCTTACTTGGCACCACTCTCGCACCAGAACTGATCAATAACTTCCCATTATCGAGATCAAAGTGGATATGAGAAATGCAAAGAATCGGGCGGCCGTCTTGCTAAAAGAAACCATCAGATCCTAATAATGAATCGTATCACATGAAGTGAGAATCCACAGCGTACACTCAAATTCTATAACTTTTACCCATATCCATTAACACCTTAGACTTGATGCATGTCCTCACTTGTCCTGTTAACCTTGATGGGCTATAACTATAAATCATCCATGCTTGCAGAATGAATGAAGTTCGCTACTGATTTCTTTGGGAAGCTGGAACATTAGGCTTCCCTCCTTAGGACCAATGCCATAATTTCCATCATTGTAAGTACAACCACCAGAACCAAATGAAACTACATCCTTTCAATGCTTATCATTAGTCACTGACCCATCATAACTAGACCTCCATAATTTTGACACGCGATAGGTAACCTCGAATCTCGAGATGACTCTCATCAAGTGAGCATAGCACTCGCATAGTTTCAAACACGAGCTACAACCCGTAGTACAACCTACATGACACCAACCATAATCATTCTAATGGCACCTAACTTTCAAGCATCACTTATGCCTGATGATTTCCCTCAATAGAGTCATTATTAACAATATAAGTAGCACACTTAGGTGCTATAATCGGGTCTAGAACTTCATCCCGAGTGTTATTTCTAAAAGCCCTAATAAACTTCATCGTGTTCTAAGTTTCCCAAGTGCACCATCTAGCATATATCAACCTATCCTCAAAATTATCCTCTAAGGTAACACCATGACACATACCTATAAACAAAAGTCGTAGCACTAACTCCAAAGTACTGCCACAATACGACATGATCCATATGCACTAAAATTATCAATGGCCTACCATCACTCATGTAAACTTAAATACGATAATAATTCCTAATGTCTCCTGGGCGACGACATCAAACTCAATTATTTGGTTCTAAACAACTTATACATCTATTATAAGGAACCACCAGTCATACCATGACCTAAGCTACACAACCTTAATTCTATCACCGTGAAATGGACACCACTGCATAAACCTCCACGCAATAATAAATCCTAAGGTTTTGAAGAGAGACACTATCCCCGTTGTAATGCACGATACACAACCTCATATTCACTACTGCTATGAAATGACTACCACTTCGCATTAACATCTTGCTAGCTAAACCTTAGTACTTATCTCCAAAGAGCATTTCACGCAACTCATGTGTGTACCCAAAATGCCAACCCGCAGTCCAATTCACTAGATCACATCATTTGATTTCCAATGAGTGTTTGACCACTATAACTGAATTGCCTTACTATATAGGCCTCATACTACTTGTTAATTTACCAACTAACACAACTATGCATATTTGTGGGATACGAGACGTCGAATATTGCCTATAAACACCAAGGTCCACGTCTATGAATGACACAAGGGACCTTATTTATTAATGCAACACTATAGTCACTAACCATAAATTTACATCCTCCAAGCCTTGGTAGGACACCGAACGTTGGGTATTACCTAAAAGGAGGCTCACCATAATGACGCCCCTAGGGGTACCATTTTAGAACATCACAACTCATTCACACACGACTAAGCCACAACGATTATCTACGTTCACTTCTAAGTTACATCGATCCTCAAAGTTGTCTAAACTCATATCATAGTTTAGCTACATAAATCGCGGTATACTAAATCCAAGATCATAACCAAGGGACCTAGTACGTTCTCACCAAGGGACTAACACTTATAAAAACACATTATCCAGTCACTAAATTTCAAATGGGGAATTCACAAGCTTTCCAGCTAAGTCACAATGAACACTACACAATGTTATCACTACTACTCAGGCTTCTTGGTAGGGTACAGGGAATGACGTATAACCCCTACACCCCCAGGAATACACTATCGGTGTCACTAATGATCCTATTCATTAAATGTTGCATTATTCTTTCAATCACTACCCCGACGGGATACGTAAGGTTCACTCCCTCGTCACTACAATTCATCATTGTCACTTATATGACCCCTTGCCACAAATGGCCCATAACTCGAATCACGTCTCATAAGATACATTCACCGGTTAATAACCACTAAGGCGCTTACCCATAAGGGTAACATCACACTTAACTAAGGCGGAAGGTGCCTACTCTAAGTGTTGATCCACACAAATTTACTATCTCACCACTCATCAACCACTGTATTAAACCAATGATCGACTATGCCTAATCATCACATTGATATTGACCTCTCACATGTGTCACACCCAAGGCTACATATAATTTAAGTCACGATTTCCCTTTACATAATTATGACACTCTAACAGTCAATCCTTACAGTTGATTATTCACATTTTGGTTCCATTTGCCCAAATGGTCGATATCCCATTCTTATCGACATCTTTAAAGACTCTACGTCATCAAAGGCTGGAATACACACACTTCATATTAAAGACCACGGTGTCACCACTATTGGCTTGCATAGACACCCATTATTTAATAACATATTTAATCATAAGCGTGGAAGTGATTAATAACCACTAACTTGATTTTACTCTACTTGGAACTAACTCAATTGCCGTGCTAACCTCCTTGACCTTACCGTAGAGGACACGAATAAAAATCATCATCAAACTAGCATGACCGACCCAAACCAGCACCGACACCGAAAGATCTAATTCCGACCTCACCACATCACACCTGAAAGGAACCTTGAACCTAGAGCTCTGATACCATTTGTAATGACCCAACCTGGATTTATGGGTTACCCGTGAGTCAACTCGGTCCGACCCGAATGTTAGGTGTGAAGTACAACGAAGAAACCTAAATAATGTTACTACTCCAGTTTTATTTTAATTACCATTTTACTTATTAGCATGCAAATCCAATTTTCAAGATAAACTACGTGAGGGACCTATGGGGAGCACCCCGAAGTCCAAGTAAACAGAGATACTAATGTAAAAATAAATAAAGTATACTTACCTATATAATGCCCTCAAAATACAAAATCGTTCCCAACCTGCCGTAATAAAGTGGGTGTGTGAGCCTATGCCCAGTGGGATTTATACAAATAGTACAGAAACGAACGACAAAAAAGAATACTCACACGCTATAACCACTTGCATGCGAAAATATGTATATTTCTACATATGTATACCTTTGAAAATACATATTTTAATGCATTAATCAATTTGTTTCTGAAAACCTTATTTGCCCAGATTAATTGACCACAATCTTATTAAAGGTTTTCTTTACTCATATTTAGCATTTTCTGCTATTTCAACACACCCGGTTCAAGACTTGAAACCATTACAATTGATTTAGCCAAAGTCATTCCTTTATTGGGATTTAACCACTTTCATCTAGTTTTACTCACTTAGTATTTTGATTTAAAATCTCCATTTCAACACACAATTACCGTGTTAGAAAATACTTAATTTTTCCTTCAAACTCCTCTTTATAACACATTCTTATGTTAATTATGGATTTAACCATTTATGTTTCTTAACCACCCATTTGCCCACTTTCTTTACCCCTTTCCTTATCTTATGGACATTAGTGAACTTACGCATTGACTTTTCCATTTTGCCTTTACCGGCACATTTATTTCATTCATTCAAGTTAGGTTGTAGTTACACATTTACCACACACCCCATTTCTTGATTTGTGTTCCACCTTTCATTTAGCATTTTCTCGAAATCTTCCTATACCGCATACTTGCACGGGATCTACACCGACGGCTATGCACATCATACGCTATGGCAAGTGATTTAAGGCTTTTCACCCAAGGACTCCGGGCCCTTCTTGCTTTATCCCGGAGTCATTCGAGTATCTTTCATGTGTTTTAATATTTAACAAATGTTCACATTATTCCATTTCCTCACTCTTATCCGACCGAAGCCAAAACCCGAACGTAACCGTCCGTTTTCTAATAGTATTTGGAAAAAAATGGTTTTTTCTCCTTTAAGTCCTTTATTAACACATGTCGATTTTATGCCAAAATAATTTACACCTTTTAGTACTTAGTTCAATTCCAACCATACTAATATGAAACATTCATTAACATTTTTATTCCACAAAAATGTCCCACTTTAAGTAAATTACCAATTCACCACTTCCGTACCACATTTGCAATTTAATCCTTTAACAAGCGTTACTTTCCCAAAACTGGTTATTAAGTGTCCAACTTAACAATTTAAACACCCTTTAATCATTTTTAACACTTGTTCAATATCACAATAACCCCACTTTCTTACTTGCTACTTTTACATCTTTAATATATAAAATTACACCTTTTTACATATTAAAGTCTTATTTTCTTAATTTGAAATACACACTTTATTTGTGTAACTTGGCATCCTAGCACCCACTTCACTTCTATTCAAAATTTAACCCTTTCATTGCCATTATTCACTTTTACATCACAATTTATATAAAACTATATCTTTCACACATTTTGACATTTAACCCACTTTACTTTCCAAATGAATTTTACTTACTTTAAATGTGCATTTAATATGAAAATCTCATTTTCTTATATATCTTTATTAATTAACATAGGAATTAATCCTTTCATTTCACAAAATGATTCAAATAAACCAAGTACATTTTTTATTGATTAAATCACATTCTTTCCCTTAAAAACATCGTTATAACACATTTTCTTACATGAAATGTTTGAGACATATGTTCTGAAAATTTCTACACTTTAAACCCATTTTAAAGCATCCCTCTTTGAGACCCATTTTCATACAAATGATAAGATGACCACCAGATAACATTTAAATGTAACTAACTTCATTCCTACATGTATTTAGTCTAATATATGTCACTAAAAATGATGGATTTATACTATACTAAACAACGATAAACCAAAGTTAGTGTACCCACCCTGATGAGCTTCAAAAATGGTGAAATGGTGAAGAAGATGGAGGACCCTCCCCATTCAAAGGTGGCCTCAAGGGGGTCTCTAAAAGACCTCTCAATATTGACTCTATAATCACGCCAAGGGTTCTTTAGCAGAGCTCCTACCACGTTCTTCTTCATCCTCAAATACCCATTTTGACATTCAACACATTATCTTCTACACCAAACAAAAATGACTAGGGCTTCAATATGGGGATAAAAAATGGTTTGAGCTCCACCAATGGGCTTTCCAGGTTAGGTATGGCGGTGGAGTGGAGCGTCGACGGTCTGTCAAAGGGGTATTCCCCATGGGGATCTCAAGTTAAACGGAGAGGAGTTTTGAATTCTGGTGATTCTCTTATCCAAACTCACGCAACTTCTTTCTCAAACCCAACAGATGGATTGTTAACCCATAAAAGGAAACCTTATATGCTAATAAAATCTCCCCTATTTGGTATAAACTCCCTCCTAGATCAATAATGCATAACATCCAACGGCTGGCATCAAGGCAACACTCATAATGGTTTGACATTTTCTCTTTCGTCATCGTCGTTCGAACGACAATGGTTGTCGTTCGAATGACATAGCTCATCATTCGAACGACTATAAAAGTCGTTTAAATATCCTGTTTGGAAACGGCGACGTTTTCTTAATACTCTATCTTTCTAATTCAGTATATTTACCCCTAACAGCTTTAGAAATATTAAAAGAGGCCCCTAAGTTTATAACCATTAAATTCTTATAATCCCCATATAATTCTTAATCCAATAAATTCTCATTTCTCCAACCCAATTCATTACCCACAAATTCCTAAAGTTACAATTTGTTCCTCCTCGTCTAACGCCAACACATAATTTAATAAAACTATCGGGTCGGGATATTACATTAAAAATATGCTTGGGTAGAATCCAAAACCGGCGAAGACATTTGGGGTAGGAAGTTGAATTATTTAGAACTAAAAAACATGCATTTATAACGTCTGATATTGCCCCACATGTTTATCCCTGATTAGTCCCTTTTGTATTTGTTGTCTCTCACAGTTCTTAGATCCTTTGTTAACCGTTCAATCAAATATAATCTTCGCTCTGCATGTCTTTTGAGGCAATCCTAGTGAGGTTTGAATTGACCAATAAGAGGAAGCAATTGTGCGGTCCATTTAACACCATTAGATTAGAATTTCGAAGGAAATTTTAATCTCAGCCATCCAAATCCATTTGATCATCCAGAATGTTCTAAGCTTAGTATAAATAAGACCCCTTGGTTAGCCATTTGAAAACTTTAGATAGTTCGTCTGTTTGAGAAAAAAAAGAGACAAGAGAGAGTATAGAGAGAAAAGAGAAGGTTAGAGAGAGAGACACTCTATTAATATAAATCCTTAGGTTTTCTCACAAAACAAAACACCAGTTTCTTTGTTCTACTTAACCAAAAGACCTCAATTCTTGAGAGTTAGATATTCTAGGTTTTCTTGGGTTTTGGTGTGTGGGTTCGTCTATTTAAAGAATCTATTCAATCTTAATCTCTCTTAAGAACCTAATCTCGTTGTGGATCTTACATTTCTTTTTAGAAATTATGAGATTTACTAAGAGATATCACATAGTGTATTAGGGTTTCTGTTACTCCTTTCTATTGGATCTTTCATTATATCTGTATATTTTCTTAGATCCACTCTTATTTTTCAAGTTTTTTGAAAAAGACACTTCAAATATTGTATATATCTCAGTTCTGAAAATTTTGTTTCAAAAATTTACATTTCATAGCTTGTAAAATTAGTTCGTATATAAGTAAGTTATGAAACCTTTAATTTATTTTTCAGAAACGATTTTCAGATCTGAAATTATTTCGAAGTCTGGTTTTTAAAGATATCTCAACTCTCTGCATGTCATATAGATTCCATGTAATTCCTTAGGATTTATTTGTATAAATATCTTGAGAGGTGTGAGTTTCATATTGCATGTAGTTATAATCACTGCACTACACTCTCGCACGAACCCCTAGTCAAAGTGTGGTTCATTTGAGGGATTTTTTTATTGTTTGAGCCACTAGGAACAAGGAGGAAGGAGGAAGGCAAGGAAACTTCTAGGAAGATTAAAGATAGATCAGAAATACTTTGGAGAGGAGAGCTCGTGTAGATATATTTCTTATCTTAGCTTAGGATTTTAAATGCATTTTTAGGTTCTTGTAATCTTGTATCTACTATTTGGTTAAAGTGGATTTTTTTTGTGACGTAGAGGTTATCGCGGATGTTTTCCCTAATTTTGGATTTTACCACGTAAATAATACTTGTCTTATGTGTGTGATTTTTAGTTTTCCATTACTACAATATTATGCATAAACTTAGTTTTAAACTAAAAACCCATTTCCAATATTCTTGAGTAATTTGTTTAACCGAACTGTTTTTGACACGCCTTGGGTACTAATTAAGATTTTTACAAGAGTTTCTCCCAAAAGTAGTTCAGAATTAATTAAACATTTTTAACAGTTGTTAAACTAACTGTGACACCCCACCTAATTAAATATCGGGTGATCAGTCCTTTATTAAAGTAAATCAAAGTGTCTGGTTGGTTCATTCTTAGCGTCACTGTCGAAAACAATTTTTTTTATTTATCACCTAATAAATAATTAAGCTAAGTGTCAAAACATTTAATTTTATAGATTAAGTTCCAATGTTATGAGTTTATATACATAAAACATTTTATGAACACAGATAATGATATTGAATACCAAACCATCCAAGTGAAATAAACAGGCTAGATTAATCATTCCAAGTAAAATATCCAAAATCGAAGGACAATGTAATAATTAAAACAATACCAGTTAAAACTGAATACTGAAATAAATAGGGAGTACAAAGTCTCTCTGAACTAAATGGAAACTGTAAATGGGCGACACATGCCCTATCTAAAATGAATAAGTGAAGAGCTGAAATGACAAGGATGAAGTCGTCTAAATGCAAAAACCTGCAACTCCCACACTAGTATCCGCATGTTAACAGTCCGAAGATCTGAGTCTGACGCCCCTGTGGCTGGGCACCTGTAATACATATATATATATACAAGAGAAAGAGGAGATGATAAGAAACGAGTTAGAGCCCAAGTGTAAAATATCTTTAAAATAGTTTAGCAAGTAAATAAATTGCTTACCCGTTGATATTACATGCATGTTAGTATCTCGACACTCACTTGAGAATTCTCACCTCTCAACTAATGTGCACGCCTAACGTACTACTAAATAAATCTAAATAAAATTAACCCAGTTAACTAGTCTAATCCAATCTCCTCTCCTCAATCTTGATTCACGTGATCACATAACTATAATTTATACATGATAATTTTTTCTTATGAATTTACCAAGCCAGATATGTATATCTCAATACAGTCTTAAGTTCTCAAACACTTAATTTATTTAATATCGATTATTAAATTTTATCTACTTACAAGCACAGTAGATGAATCACCTGTACATATATTTATCACTCATAATATATATACTAACAGGGCACCCTACATAAAATCTATGGTGTTGGCACACTCTGCTATCAAGTCCCTTTACCTCTCGTTCAAATGAGGGAAATACTAGTTCGGACTCACTCTCGAACTGTATTAACATAAAATACACATATTGGAGGTGAAGCTTCGTTTCAACTCACTAAGAGGTCATCACATACCCTCACATCTCGATCCTTCCGGACACATTGGCGCACTCAAATGACCATACGGGGGGCTCAGAATCAATTTACTTTTTATTTCCTTAAATTAGTCCCGACACGACTAACACGCGCATCCCTACTTAATTTCTATAACTGCCGTATTATTCACTCGCGATAATTTTAATAAATTCAATCTCATATATTACCTTACTCATTAAGTAATATTCAACATACTTCTTACTAATAATTACTAACTCTCTTCACGCTAGTAAATATTTATTTTAAAATCCGAATTAATATTAAAATTAAATTATTTATCCCAATTTAATTTAATTAATCTCATAATTAAAGGCCATAAAAATACGGGGTATTACAATAACATAGTTGGGGGTTTTCAATTGGTATTAGGGCTGAGTATTTCCTTCAAAATAATTTATCCTTTAATTTGAAACTGTTCAAAAATCTTTTATGGACGAAAAATTTGAGCGTCATGGAAATATGTCCAAACCTCCCCTATTTTTAAATTTTACGTATGTCTTATTTTCAGGTCAAATTTGGAAAGTTTTGTAGAATGAATCGGATGGAAATTAGGCCGAAATAGTCAAAATAGTGTACCCGGAGGTAGTAATTGGGTTACGGGGCCTTTTTAGACATAACCGAGCCTACACAGGGGTATTTAAGCCTTTTTAATTTGGCCCATAGGCTTAATTACGCGATTAGAGCAATTTAACCAAGGTTTAAGAGAGTTGATCAATTGTTGTTTATTCCTAAACACAAAAGTGTGAGAGATGAGAGAAAGGATAAAGAAGAAGAAGGAAGAAAAGACCATTCCAAGCAAGTTTTTCGAGAAGAGATCGTCGAATTTATTCCACCAAGGCAATTATTTTCTTACTTTATGTGAGTTGTAGTTAATAGTGCTAATGATTGAAATTGTGGTAAGAAATGTGGAAATTAGAAATCATTGTGTACAAATATTAGAAATTCAATGTTGAAGAAAACTAAATCTAAACCCATGTGAATAAGATAAATCTTAAAACATTGACACATTAGGGAGTTGTAAATTCCGGGTTTTTAGGGGTTGAAGATGATAAAAGGATAAACAAAGTTTGATAACGTAATATTATTAGAGATTCTTAAAATTCTGAGTTTTTTAGAGGTTGTAGATGATGAAGAAATTTATAGATGGTGATATTTGTAAGTGTTGAAATTTATAATTAAGACTTGAAATTATTAGGGAAACGTGTAAACTTATTTGGGACAAGTAATCTTCTGAGAAAGGTAATGAGGATGAATGATAAAATCGTGGGTAAAGAATAGGTAATGATTGAAGATGATTAGTGAGAAGAGTTGGAGCTAGGAGAAACACAAAAGAAAAGAAAAAAAAGTGCAGCAGCGTTGAGCAGGTCCGGGGGGACTAGTCGACCGGGGTCCCAGGGTCGGTCGACCGGGGGTCAATTTTTGCTGGGGCGCGTGGCAGTAACGTGGGATTCAATTTTATTATTTTTTTTGGAATACTTTAAAGGGGCATAAATTTTCCATACAAATTCGAATTTACGTGTCGTTCACGGCCACGCGTAGCTAGTTGAGAGTAGCACGATGTCCTAAGAGTATTATTATTGAGACATAAAAAGTGGAAGGTCTAAAATACCCTTGAAGTTATGAATAGTGATAAAAGTTTCCCAAAATTTAAACATATAATGGTAGGGACCTTGTGAGACTAATATGAACCTATTCGAGTATATAGGAGGTGAGAAGTGTAATCCTATAATTAATAATAAATAACGAGGTATAGCTATTTAGTGTAGGGCATAGGAATTACGACTGGACTCGTTATTACTTGGGATATATATAAATGTGTGAACTATATGTATAGATGTGTGCATATGAGTTGAATGCAAATTTGAGTGTATTTATTTGTTACTCGAGGATGCTATCTAGGAGGTTGCGCATAGTGGGCGGTTCCGCCCTAGCGATTCCAGTGGGATTTGGATTGTGCCCCACGTTATAGTGCTCAGGTGGCTCCTATCGTGATGAGAGGGGGATGTCACACAGGTCTTTAATGAAGGTGCATGAAAATCCTAAGGCCTGTGTATTTATAACCGCCTCCATTCTTTGTTTACGATCTGGGATCGGTGGTGAGATTCTGACCCGATGACCAGAGGTGACACGAGATGTGCCTAGCACCCGATAGCATGTACGAGGGATACATCTAATAGGACCAAGCTATGAGGATGCGGTGTATTTATATATATGCGTAGTGAGAGATATGTGTATATAATTAGATGATGTCTGACAACTTATTGACAAGTATTGATGTGGCATTTAGTATATTCATATAAACGAGGGTTATATGTATTATACTAATTATAATAGCGTGTTTAACTTACAATGGGGCAGTTAGTTGAACCGAGTAATGTCCAGATAGGATAAACTAATTGCAATAGGTGTGCACTGTAGAAGAGGGGTAAGGCTGTCTTCAATAGAGTGCGACCGCGAAATCAATTATGAACACTATATACTACGCATTTAATTTATTGCAATAAAATGCTTGCTAAACATTTTTGAATAACTGGGCTCTAAACCATTTGCAAAATATTTTTCTTTTCTTAAAAGTCTTTTTAGGTGTCCAGCCACAGGGACACTAGAATTGAGATTCTATTCCATTGATATGCAAATGTGGCATATGTGGATGCATGCAGGAGATTGGATTAGTCGCATCTTTCCTTAATTCCTAGATTAGAGATTCATTTCAGTATAGTTTCATTTAGGGCGTGTTGCCCATTTATTTTCAGAATTAGTTTTGGAGTATTTATTTATTCGTTGGATTATTATGTGGTCTTTGGATATATTGCCGATGGTTTATTCGGCCAATCATTTTATTATTTATTCAGCATTATGTTCAGACTCAATGATGGTGTGTATGGATTTATTAATTTTGTTTTGCATATATATTTATCTATTTAATGAAAGAATAAATTTGGCACCTGTTTAATTAATTAATTAGGTGATTAGTAATTAATATGGTTTTTCAACAGTGATACTAAGAATGAACCAAATGGAAATCATGTCTTAATTTAATAAAGGACTGATCAACCGGTATTAAATTAAGCGGGGTGTCACAATTTCCTTACTGAAAAGTAAGGATGACTGCTTTCATCCAAGGAACATTAGGAGACGATGTTTAAGAAGCTATTGAAAGTGGATACTCTCATCCAACTAAGCATGTTGCAGAAGGTAGTAATGAAAGTATTAAAAATCTCCTCAGTGAGTTTACTAAACAAGAGAAACTTTCCTCCTTTAGTAACAATAAAGGGAAAAAGTGCAATTTTCATGTCTGTTAATGAGCATGAATTCAAACGTATTTCTATTTCCTCTATATCTAAGGAAGCCTGGGACACGTTAGTCACAACCCATGGAGGGGATGAACGTGTTAAGGCAGTTAAAACACAAATATTAATACAACAGTACAATACACTGCTTATGCATGAGACTGAGACCTTTAATGAATTCTACATTAGATTGACTGATATTATTACCAAATTTCATGCAAATGGTATAACTTATTATAGGAAAGAAATTATTTCTAATATTCTAAGATCCCTTCACCCTATGTTTGATAACAAAAGGCATGCAATTGAGGAAATAGGCGATCCATTTTTTACCTCTGAACTCTTCAGTAACAAACTTAGGACTGTAGAAATGGAACTTGAATTTAAAAAGCATCTTTCTAATAATAAGAAAAAATAATCTATCTCGAATGTAGTTTTTCAGTCTAAAATGATCTCGCCTCAGATATCCCTGCCAAATATAGACTTGGACTCTAGTGAAGATTGTGATTTGGATAGTTTGGATAACCAAATAGCCCTCATGTATAAACATTTCAAAAAAAATTTGAAGTTTAAAAATAATGTTGCTTCTAAACAAGGGAAAACGGGATATTGAAACCACTTTAATAACATGACTCACGAGAGAAATCAAGACAAACATAACACTAATGACAATAATAGACCCAAGACTGATATGCAAACTGTTAAATGTCATCGACGTGCTAAACTGGGTCATTTTGCTTATAAGTGCAGAGTCAAACTCAACAATAATAATAGTAAGGCCAATATTTGTAAGACTTAGGATGATTCAAGTGACTCTAATGAAGTTGAGCTAGAATCTTCCAACACTTTTGACCCGTGCATGCCTTTTTTTGCAAAAATTATTTATTCTAATTATATGTTTGCAAATAATGCTGAACCTGATGCTATCATGCCTAGTGATGTTATGTCTTATGATGTCTTGCCTACTTCTGATTTATCCGCTCTTTGCTTAGATAAAACCAATATTATTGATTTCGCTAGTAGTAGATCTTCGATGATGTGTGTGAGTCAAAATGTACATTCTAATGACGAATTGAATGAGTGTGTGAGTTCGACAAATGAAGCGCAGGGGACAATAACTCACATAATACACTTAATGAGTCCGATAATGATGATCTCCGTGACATTCACACACTCTACACTAACACTATTTGGAAGAGCACTAAATTAGAAAAGACAATCAATGACCAAACTGAGAAAATAGAAGCCTTAAGACTAATCGTGAAACAAAACGCAGAGGACTATACTAATCAGTGTTTGGCCTATGAAACCAAACGTAAATATTTTGTTGAAAAAATTAAAAAACTTTCGGAAATAAATGAAATTTTGGAAAACAAGTATAACGGAACCTCGATAGAATTGGAAGAATTAAATGAGAAGGTTTCAACAGTCTTAAAAAAAAATTTAAAGTTTAAAAACAATTATAATTATTTTGAAGATTGTGTTTCCTTAAGCAAAACCAATTCTGAAGATAAAATTGGCATAGGTTTTGATAAAAAAAACTAAGTCACAAAAAAAAACTCTTCAACATGTGCAATTTATTTCTTCCAGAAAAAGACCAGATGACGTGTGTCCGTATTTCCAAGCCTCAAAGAAAAATTTTGACAATAAACAAAAGAGGCCAGATGATCAATTGAAAATCGTCCAAAGCTAACTATGGAATCTAAGGCTAAGTATGTTTGCCCCTCTAATAGGCAAGGAGATTCCTCATTCCAACCTGTTGTAGTTAGACATAAGGTCAAAGTCCAACAAATGGACAAACCTTTTTTTAAAGGTTTTTAAAATGCCAACAAACCGTCTAGCAACCAATACAGTTCCTATTGTGATGTTTATGGACACTGTCTCGATGAATGTTTTCAAAATGGCTGTTCAAAACTGTTTATAATTCACCAGTTTATAAAAACTTTAACTATTCTAGACAGAGAAGAAATAATTATGTACTTCCTAAACAACCCAATAAAAACTCCAACTATAGGAATAGGAAGAAAAGATCTCACGCTAAGAAGAAATCTAATAGAAAGAATCCTAGATCTTTTTATAAACCAAAAGCTCAAAAAACTTTCAGAACTAGAGCTATATGTGTTAGAAAGGACGAAATAATACCCCAGTTGCAGTGTAATATTATTATTAGTGCTTTGAAAGCTGAACACACTGCTTCTGGTTGGTACTTAGACTTTAGATGTTTCAAGTATATGACTGGACACAATACTAAATTATCTGATAGAACTGACTTCTTAGGAGGAAGTGTTTTATTTAGAGACGGAGTATCATCTTAGATCATAGGCAAAGGAACATTCTAAGAAAAATGACTTCCCATTCTCAAAGATGTCCTATTAGTAACAGGTCTTAAAGCTAATCTGTTGAGCATATCGCAATTTTATGACTCCAACCACACAATCACATTCTCCAAAACTAATTATAAAATTTTAAATGAGAATGGTTATTGCATCCTTACTGGCTACAAGACCCCAGATAACTATTACATAGTAAATCCGGGTAATGAGACCTGTAGTTTAGCCAGACTTGATGATAATAAAATTTGGTATAATCGGTTGGGTCACATTAATTACGATAATATTGGAAAATTAAGCACCCATGATATAGTTAGAGGTCTAAAGATAAAATCTATCTCAAATGTTCTTTGTTGGCCATATCAGGAAGGAAAAATAATTAAATCTGCTCATAAGAAAGTTAAAAAAAAATTTAACAATAAAACCTCTAGAGCTAATCCACATGGATCTTATGGGTCCTTCTCGAATTGTGAGCCTCTGTGGAAATATTTATATATTAGTCATTATTGATGACTTTACTCGGTTCACTTGGATGGCATTTTTAAAATAAAAATTTGACACATTCCAAGAATTTTTGAAAATTCTTTTAAGAATCGAGAATGAAAAAGACACCCAAGTTAATAGAATAAGAAGCGATAAAAGAGGTGAATTTAAGGATTTTGGCGTAATAGAATATTGTAACTGTACTAGTTACCAACATGAATTCAGTGCTCCTAAAACACCCCAATAGAATGGTGTTTTCGATTATAAAAATCGCACAATCCAGGAAATGGCCAGGGTAATGATACATGATAAAAACTTGCCAAAATACTTTTGGGTTGAGGCAGTTCAAATAGCGTGTCGTATCATTAACCGTGTGTACCTTCGAAAAAATACCAAACAAACCTCCTATGAACTTTCGTATGTAAAAAAGCCCAATTTAAAATATTTTCAAATGTTCGGGAGTACTTTCTATGTTTGCAATAACTCTCTAAGTTTGAAACCCATGGAGACAAAGCCATATTTTTGGGTGACTCCCACAACAATAGGGCTTATCGCATTTACAATTTGCATACCAAACTAATCTTGGAATCGATAAATATGATAGTGAGTGACACTAATGTTGAGAGTAAGGATCAAGGACTAACTATAGTTGATGAGTTTGAGAACAGTTTTACTTATGACTCTCCAGAGATAGATGATCCTTTACACACTGAGACCCTTAAAGTGCCTAACCGAGCTTCTAAAGATCACCCCGTAGATAATATTATCGGTAACCCTGATGAGCTAGTGCACACAAGATTCCAATTACGTAATGTTGCTCATTTTGCATGCCTTGTTTCTCTAGTAGAACCAAAGAATGTGAATGAAGCACTTAATGACTCATTTTGGATAGGTGCTATACAGGAAGAGCTCGTCCAATTTAAAAGTCATGACATGTGGTATCTTGTGCCTAGGCCAAAAATTAAAAGGGTTATTGGCACTCGTTGGATTTTTAAAAATAAAACCGATAAATCTGGGATGATAGTTAGAAATAAAGCTAGAGTAGTTGCCCAAGGCTACTTTTAAGTTGAAGGTATAGATTTCGAAGAGACCTTTGTCCCAGTCACTCGCATGGATGTAAAATCCACCTTTTTAAATGGTATTTTGACAGAGGAGACCTACGTTCAATCGCCAAAAGGCTTTATTGATCCTCATTACCCAAACCAAGTGTACTGATTGAAAAATGCATTATACGGTTTAAAGCAAGCCCCTCGGGCCTGGTACGAATCCCCGTTGACCTTTTTAATTAATAAGGGTTTTTGACGTGGTGAAAATGACCAGACATTATTTGTTAAACATTTTAAGAAACAGGTTTTAATAACTCAGTTTTATGTTGACGACATTATATTTTATTTTATTTCCCCGTCCGAGGTTAAAGAGTTTCTAAAATTATGCACAGGGAATTCCAAATGTCGCTTATGGAGGAGCTTAAATATTTCTTAGGACTTCAAGTCAAGCAAAAATATGATGGGTTATTCACATCGCAAGCTAATTACACAATAAAGTTAGTGAAAATTTTTGGTTTAGATAATGCTAAGGTTGTTAGGATCCCATGAGTATTTCTACAAAACTATTTAAAGATGACCATAGGAAACCTATAGATCCTACTCTATATAGAAGTATGATAGGAAACCTGTTGTACCTAACTGCCTCTCAACATGATATCATGTATGTTGTGTGTGTTTTCACTCGTTTCCAAAGTACACCCAAGGAAAGTCACCTTTTATGTGTTAAACGTATAATCAAATATAATAAAGGGACAATAAACCTAGGTATATGGTACAGTAAAGACACCACTAGCATAATTGTAAGATACACCGACACCGATTGGGTTGGTTGTTCCGACGACAACAAGAGCACTTCTGGTGCTTGTTATTATATAGGTAACAATTTAGTAGGATGGTGAAAAACACCCAGCGCCCATGAGACAATGTCCATACGGGCAAATGAACATACTTTGATTTCATTCAAGTTTTTCTAATAACATATATATAATCAAATTAAGAAATTTTTTATTATTCAACTAATCAGATTTTAATAATGTGAAAATTAAAATCAATTAAATCTGATTTAAACTAAAGTCAAATTAATAACAATCTGATTTATTATGTTACAATACAATATATCAAATATGATGTATTATTCTAATTCAAGTTATTAAATCATGTAATAATTTTAATTCTAAATCATACATAGAAGAAGATGAGGAAAAGAAGAATAACATGTATGATTTTTTAACGTGGTAAAAACCCAAATTAGGGAAAACATCCACGGTGAACTTTACGCCACCAACCAAAAAATTTCCACTATAAACATTTACAAGAGTTACAAGCACCCAAACATACAAAGCAAGATCATAAGTCTAACAGTCTTGAAACATATACCTACACGAGTTACTCCACTCTTCTGTCTTCCCTCCAATGGAATTTCTGATTTTGTTACTTTGATCTCCATGGCAGTTTTCTTGCTTTAACTCCCTACTTCTTGTTTTAGCGAATTCAAACTCAGTCAAAATTGATCTCTCTCAACAACATACTTTATATGTTTTGCGTTGTGCAAAAATGTGCAAGTGAATATGTTCTAAATGCAAACCATGCAAGAACTTAACTCATATCACAAGAATATAAGTTTTCTATAAAAACTTAACAAAAATACATTTTCAATGATTTCTTTTCAAATAAAACCCATATGAGCACTATCATGTAGACAAAAAATAATCACTCCAAAATGTGTTCTCAATTTCTTAAAAATATAAATTCAATTTTGTGAGAAAAGTTTTTTACAAATTATTTCAAAAATATGAGAAAACAGATTTATAAAAGATTTTCAATAAACATGAAAGATCCGGAGAAATTTTGGTTTTAACATCATATAGAATCCAATACGAAAATCAGAATATTTAGATCATAAAAATATTCAATAAATTTCAGATCTAAAAATTTTAAGAAATTCTAGTTTTTGTAAAAAGTTATTTCATCATGAAAGCACCAAATTTCTCTCTATAATAACAAAATATTTTAATCTCTGAAATATGAGATGATTCGTAAGATCATTGAGAATTCAAAACAAAAATAGAAATGATATGAAGTAAAAATAACACAATGTGTAAAATAACACTTTCTTCTCTCTTAGATATTTTCTCTAATTCTCTATATTTTTCTCTCTACAAAATATAACCCGTCTGTTTTCTCGCTCTAGAAAATGTGATCGAAAATCTCTAAAATCTCTTACTCCAATAAACTCTCAAATGGGGTTTATATAGGTGAGAAAACATAACATTCTAAACAATATAACATGGAGGGTTCAGATTAAAAGTTTTAATCTTAAGGCTGAGATTAATTCGAGTTAAAACAAATTAACAAATTATTACAACTCAAACTGTCTAATTTAAAAACTTAAACAAATTCAAACCACTAACAGATATAAACCAGGATGGTATAGGCTTTTGTATGTAACCAACTCTAACGTTCATATTGACATTTGACATACAATCAATCCAAACCAATAGGATCCAAAAGATTAACTAGCGGTTAAAAGAAATTAACTTTGCAAGTGGGTACAACCCTAAATCTGTTACCAAAAATTTAAGACCTGGTAAAAAATCTCTTAAAAGAAAAGGGCGAAACAGTGGAATCTCAAATTTGAGATCTTCTCTCTTCTAACAAGGCTACACTCAATCTGTAAAACAACTATGGCCTATAGTTATTAAATGACTAACTAAGATCTGAATATATACTCTATTAACTAAGGTCCATTCTCGGACAGATCAAATAGCAAGTATTATAGCCACAAATCCTATGAGGTCAAGTCGGTTTAGACCTAAACTAACCAAGAAAGTCTATTAAATGTACTCTAGTAGGTATAGTCATGATATGGCTGAAATAGTGTACTCTTAAGTCTTATTGGGCCAATTCAATTTTACTAAAGTATAAACTTCTTAATAGGTATATTATCTCCAAGGCCACAAAAAGACGAAAATGATTATATAATAAGCAAAAAAATATTTAACAAACATCAATTTACATCCTCAATAATTTTGAAAATTATTTTTAGAATAAGAAATTCATTTTAAACAAAACTTATATCAATTTTATCTAAAAAAATTTGTTTAAAAAAAAACAATCTTATTACACGTTTAAGCAAATGTTTAGTCACACAATTAATAATATGGATGAATATATATATGCATGAGTGCCTAATGTGTCAAAGTGAAAATACGCAACAACATGTGAATACCTTTACTCGGATATGTATGTTGAGTACAGACGAGGCATCTTCAGAAGTCGAGTAACGTTGAAAGATGTACCATGGAGTAGGCTCGTACTAAAAATATGTTTTGACACAATATCCAAATTAGTTGAAACGCCTAAATAATATAGACTCAAGTAAGTCAAAGATTTAGGGTGTTTCGGATGGAGTAGTAAAAAGCAAAACTGCACTTCACTTTCCACAGCAGAATAAGGATATATAGCAGCAGGAAGTTGTTGCGCTTAATTAATATGGATTAAGAAAATGCTTAGTGATTATGGCATTAATGAAGAAAAGTTAAATCTATATTGAGATAATCAAAGTGCAATCAATATCTGTAAGAATCCAATTCAACACACACGTATAAAACATATTAAGATAAGACATTATTTCATACATGAATTAGTTGAGTCTAAAGAATTGGAGATAAACTATTTACCCATTGAACATCAACTAGATGACTTGTTCACTAAACCTTTGGATAATTTATGATTTGAATCCTTAAAAAATCCATTATTATGATTATTCCTGAATAGATCACTATCACCTACTATTATATCCTACGGTTACTTTCATGCTAATAAATGATCTCTAAGGATATAGGGCACGGTCGTTTGAAAAATGACAAAAGACGCTTCATATCTCTGTTTTAGGTAGGAGGCACTTGAGGTCACCCGTTGATTGATTTAGGTTGATAGACTGCTTATTTTGATCATTTTATCAATTTTCACCCTTTGTACATTTGAGAAAAATTAGGGGAAAAAATCTTGGGTAACTGACTTTACATATCCATATCTTATCTTATGTTAAGTTAACTAATATGCCCTTTGAGTGTTTTTCTTACAGGACTGTTTTAGCCCCTTGTACGACTTATCATATTTTAGGGTCATGGGCTGTATGATAGTTGAGTTATATATTTTTCGATTCTAGGATGGGTAAGGGTAGATAGCACTTTTGTATAGGAAATCTAGGATTTTTTATTTTCTAACCCACGAGTACAGATTACTCAAGGGAATTATGTCTCCAATATCCAAAGGGGGAGATTGAGAACATACTATATGGATGACTTACTTGATTCTATACCATATAGGATTTCCAACTAGTTTGGATATAGAAATAAAATAGATTAAATTCTTTGAGCAATCTTCTCCAAGGTTTTAACAATCTTCATCAACAATTGATCATGACCAAGAACAACATATATACCAAAAAGGTAAGTATTCTAGTTGCCTGAACAAACTTTAGGACACAAATCATGCATATAGGTGTATAGGTGTGTGCATGAGTGTTTACATATTTTTAGGATATTTTTAACATTTTTAAAAACATTTTTTAATCATTTGAAATGATTTTTTAAAACATTTGAAATCTTGTTTTAAAGTGTTGGGGTTAAAATCAAATTAATTTTATTCCTTAAAAATATGCCTGGGTAGAATCCAAAACTGGCAAAGACATTTGGGTAGGAAGTTAAATTACTTAGAACTCTAAAACACGCATTTTATAACGTCTGATATTGCCCCACATTTTGATCCCTGATTAGTCCCTTTTGTGTTTGTTCTCTCTCACGGTTCTGAGATCATTTGTTAACCTTTCGATCAAATCTAATATTCGATCTGCATGTCTTTTGAGGCAATCCTAGTGAGGTTTGAATTGACCAATAAGAGGAAGCGCTTGTGCGGTCCATTTAACACCATTAGATTAGAATTTGTAAGGACGTTTTAATCTCAGTCGTCCAAATCCATTAGATCATCCTGAATGTTCTAATCTTAGTATAAATACGACCCCTTGGTCAGAAATTTGAGAACTTTGGATAGTTCTTCTGTTTGAGAAAAAAAAAGAGAAAAGATAATATAAAGAGAGAGAAAAGAAAGGTTAGAAAGAGAGAGAGAGAGAGAACTAGTCTTTCAAATATAAATCCTTAGGTTTTCTCACAAAACCAAACACCCGTTTCTTCATTCTACTTAAGCAGAAAACCTCCATTATTGAGAGTTAGAGATTCTAGGTTTTCTTGGGTTTTGGTGTGCGGTTTCGTCTGTTTGAAGAATCACTTTAATCTCAATCTCTTTTAGGAACCTAATCTCGTCGTGGGTCTTACATTTCTTTTTAGAAATTGTGAGATTTACTAAAAGATACATATCACATAGTGTATTAGGGTTTCTGTTACTCCTCTCTATTGGATCTTGTGTTATATCTGTATATTTTCTTAGATCCACTCTTATTTTTCAAGTTTTTTGAAAAAGAGACTTCAAATATTGTATATATCTCAGCTCTGAAAATTATGTTTCAAAAATTTACGTTTCACTGTTTGTGAAATTAGTTCGTATATAAATAAGTTTTTAAATCCTTGATCTATTTTTCAGAAAGGTTTTTTAGATCTGAAATTATTTCGAAGTCTGATTTTCAAAGAAATTTGAACTCTTTGCATGTCATATAGATTTTGTGTAATTTATTAAGATATATTTGTATAAATCTCTTAAGAGGTGTGAGTTTCATATTGCATGTAAGTATAATCATTTCACTACACTCTCACACGAACACTTAGTCGAAGTGTAGTTCATTTGAAAGATTTTGTATTATTTGAGCCGCTAGGAAAAAGGATCAAGGAGGAAGGCAAGGAAACTGATAGGAAGATTAAAGATAGATCAGAAATACCTTGGAGAGGAAAGCTCGTGTACATATATTTCTTATCTTATCTTAGGGTCTTGAATACATGTTTAGGTGTTTGTAATCTTGTATCTATTGTTTGGTTATAGGGGATTTTTTATTTTGTGGCATAGAGGTCACCGTGGATGTTTTTCCTAATTTGGGATTTTACCACTTAAAAAAATACCTATCTTATGTGTGTGCTTTTTAGTTTTCCATT
Source organism: Sambucus nigra (assembly GCA_949130495.1). Lineage (NCBI taxonomy): Eukaryota > Viridiplantae > Streptophyta > Magnoliopsida > Dipsacales > Adoxaceae > Sambucus > Sambucus nigra. The sequence goes on along the minus strand of OX422222.1, from coordinate 441,555,171 downwards.
ACTACAATCTGTTATATAAACTTAGTTTTAAACTAAAAACCTATTTCCAAGATTCTTGAGTAATTTGTTCAACCAAACTATTTTTGACGCACCTTGTGTACTAATTAAGATTTTCACAAGAGTTTATCCAAAAATTAGTTCGGAACTCATTAAACATTTTTAATAGTTGATAAAATAACATTGTGAGGGTTTTTTAAGGACCATCTGGCCTCATCACCTCCTGGTTAAACCCCATTTGGTTTCTACTTAGGTTGATCGTCCTTCGAATTGTCATCATTTTGACTCTTTTTAGACTGGTTCTACTTTTCTTCATGCAAGGTATGAAATAACTGTGGGCTTTCGCTTAATCTCCCTTGATTTCCATAACTCCTTAATCGATCATAAACTTAAGCTTTTGGAGCAGAGATGAAGGGACAACCCTTATAGTATGAAGCCAACCCCTATCAATAATGGCATTATAGGGTGACTCCGACTGAATAACGTGAAACTCCATCTCACAATTGATAGGTCCAACATATTGATGTATCTTGATCTTACCTAGCGGGGTTTTTACAAATATATTGAAGCTAATCAATGGTCCCACTTTTATGTCCAAATCGTGGATTAAATAGCTTATTTTGAGCAGAAGGTTAAGGTACATGATCTATGATGAGCTTCCTTGATTGACTATATCATTTTCACATCAAAATTGGATATGCAAAGAATCAGTACTAGAGAGTCTTTATGGGGGCATGTTTTCCCTGACTAGATCATCGTCATTGAATATTATCATTCGATCAACATCTATATCTTTGCGATATCGTTTGTCTAGGATGTGCTTGGATATATCAACTTGGAAGGCTTCTTCGATGAAAACTGCGATCTTTAACCTCTATTTGAGCTTTTTATCGATGAATTATAAGGGATCGATGTAATCATGTGTGGCTATCACCATTCACGAAGGTGGAAGATCATCACTGTCACTTGCTTTCTACACTGCATTCACCCTATCCGAAGACTTAGTCTTGGTTGTATCAATATACTCCTTTAAATTCCCATCTTGAATGATTTCTTCCAAATATTTTTTGAACATCTTACAGTTCTTTATGAGATGATCTTGGTCTTAGTGATAAGTTCACCCAAGATGGGTACCTTGAAGAAGGTGTCCACCACCTAGAAACTACTTTAGTTGGTATGTGACCTATAATATCCCTTGGAAGTATCTTTTTGTGATCATTAGAAAATATTGATTTCATACCTTAGAGGAATTCTTTGAATTGTTCATTTTTGATTTCTTGGAACCATGGTATGCCAGAGCCTTAATAGTGGTGAGCTCATCCTCTACCTTGGTGTATTTTTTTATACGCGTCATGAGGTCGTCCATCGTGGATGCTCATTTCTTGGTCAATGACATATAGAAATCTTCCAATTTGGAAAATCCGAACTTAATGAATAAATGGCTAGTTGTTCATTACAGTTATTGATGTCATTGAACATCTCCTAATAACGTTGAGTATATTTCCCGAGTGACTCTCCATATTCCCTTTTGACATCAATCTGCGAATCCACCTCCTTGACCCCCTTACTAGTGGTGATTAAGTGAGTCGTAAACTGCTCGGCTAATTCTCTAAATGAGGAGGTTGATCTAGGGAAAAATTTCTCAAACCACTTGAGATCGATCTATCCTAGAGTTGTGGGGAAAACTCGGCACCTTGGGGAATCATGGTGACTCCATAGGGACATAGTCTATTTATATTTCCTGATATAATGAGTGGGGCCTATCTTTTCATCATACTTAGTGATCTTCAGAATAAAAAAAAATCTTTGGTGGCTTCGAGGTTTCTATCTCCACAGTAAATGGTGGGGCCGAACCATGCCCCAATGTTATCCTGGCGAGATCTATTGGATTTTGTACGAATTTGGCTTCAGCCTTCCTTTCAAATCCTTTTTTTTTTATGAAATCTCGGAGTTTGTCACTCATAACCTTCTTCGATAGAATTTTGGGTTGGGTCGACCTGCTGCTATGTGAGGACTCAATAGGCTAAACTTGTAGTTGATTGATACTAGCATAATCATGAGTTGGTGGGTGATAAATACATCACGTATTAGAATGTACAGTGGGAGGACTCTTTAACCTGAAAACTATATCAGCTCAATTGGACCTGTTATGCCTTAAGGAAAGGATATAACCCCTCCTACATCACTCCAAGTTATGAGAAGTAGAGTCATCGTCTTCTTATTGCCCAATAAATTGCCTCCTCAAATGGGTAATCTCCGAATCACGATGATCCAGCCTTTCTTCTTAAAGATTGACCAATTGTGACGTCGTTCTCCTCACAGGGGCTCAACAAACAGAGTATGAAGTTGACGACTGGGACCAGATCTTCTGGGCAAATGTCCCATTAACCTTGATCTTCTGGGAGGCGAAGGGGGTTTTTGTAAGAATTTGATCTCTCCTAACAATGCGTACCTCATATTAGTTAGGACTTTTGGCATACGAACGATGAGACTGGTTAGCACTCATATTACTGTAAGGTTGACGTTTCACAGTGGTGAGATTCCACTATTCCCACAGATGACACCAAATTACAAGGTATATAAAACCCATAATAAATGAGATATTGGTAATTAGCCCCAATAATATGAATGTAGTAAAATAAAGGACTTTATATGTACATAGTTAGATAGATCATCCTACCTACACCCATAGGGAAAGGAGAGAGAGCTACTTATTTATTAGATGTTAGCGAAGAGTCCGAGTCGTTGTGAGAAAGATACAGACGAGTGCTCTCAAATTGGGTGAGGTCTCCCTTATTTATATGTACAAAGTTCCTATAAATCTAGGTCTCTCTATTTTGATCTTATCTCTAGGTGGTAGAGTCATGTTACAATTAAATCAACTATGACGTTTTATGATCTTCTAGGATTATAAGATAGCTCTTATGGAATACTTTGTCGAATATACCCTCTTGATACTTAGGAGTCACGTGCCAGCCCACATGGCACGATTGATCGCGTTTCCTTTCAGAAGTAATAGTTATAGCGTAGTTATGGTTTGTTTGCCTTTTTTATTTTTACTATTCAAACTTGGTATTCTTGTGATAAAAAAATATTCATAATTGTTTTGGTGGATTTTTGTTATATTTCCCTAATATTTCATACAAATGGTTCACAAGTTTCTTTTAAGGCTTATATTGCTCCTTTTTTAATTGAACATTGCATATTGAACATGCACTAAAACTTTATAATCTTCATTTGAGTTTAGTGATGAAATTGTCTGCATAAGATTCACCACTAAGGTAGCATTTACAAATATATATGATATATAATAACAAAGATCGCCATGGCCATATCTTATCTATAGAATTAGTAATGGAGATTCATGTTGGCATGGAAAAAAAATCAACTTGTGGAATTCGAATCACAATCATATAATTACACATAATCAAGAGCTCCGTTAATAAGAATTTTTTTTTTATGAAATTCATTAATGAAAAAAATACTAAAAAGTGTCAATAACGTCATCAACTTCCTGTTACAATTGGATGATGTCGAGGAAATTTCTAAAGAATATCCAAACGACCAGTTTCCCATGTGGATGTGATTGATCATTTTTAACATATTTTTTTATCATCTTTTCTTGTTTGGATTAATTATGTTATATTGAGTAATTCGGTCAAAAGTTTTGTTATAATATAAACACATTGAAATCTACATTAAAATGTAAAGTAATAGTTTTTATCACAATGAATATAGTGACAACTTTTATGTTGAAGAACTCTTAATGTATTCTACGATTCCTAATGTCATGTGGTCTTTTCAATGTCAATAATAAGTTGAATGTTTGAATATTGTTATTTGATTAAATATCTTCATGAAATAGGTTATTATCGTTGGAACATTGATGCTTATCAATTTATATTTTATACTTATTTTACATCAGATGCGTATAGTTTTGGGCAAATATGTGTACTTGAAGTTTTGGGTGTGTACTACTATAAAATATTTTTCGATGGATATGTGGAGACTTTATACTTATGTGTATATCTTAATAATAACGTGGATATAATTGATTTTATGTGTGTGTTTTGATGATCTATGTGTTTACCTTGTTAACTTATATGTTTACTTTTTTATTTATACATATAATGCTAGTAACTAACTTAATATCAATATTTATACCAATTCATTATTGTGCATAGTTTTTTAAGTTACAAGATTATTGTAATATTAAAGTGTACAATAGGTTACTCGTCTAAAATATTATTAATTTTATGTACGAACTAATATTGCTTGTGTGTGCAGTTTAATATGAATATGTATACATTTGATATATGCTTATATTTTATTGATTCGCTCATTTGCTTTATGGATACATGGGTAGAATTTATTGATTTATGTGTGTAATTTTTTGATTTATTTTTGTACTTGTTGATTTACTTAGATACTTCGTTGATTTATGAATCTACTTTATTAATTTATGTGTGTACTTTATTGATTTTTGCATGTACTATTTGATTTTGTTAATTTATGCATTTACTCTCTCTCTCTCTCTCTCTCTATATATATATATATATATGTGTGTGTGTGTGTGTGTGTGTGTGTGTGTGTGTGTGTTCGCGCGCGCACGCACTGATATTTATTTAATATGGATATATATAGTAATATAGTTTTGCCAATAATTTGCAATGTTGTGGATATTTACTATAATAAGAATGTGTATCTTAGTGTACTCATGATTCCAATTTTGATTTTTTTTTCATGCACTAATATTGATTTTATTATAACAACGTGTTTGTTTATTAATTGGTTAAATAAAATGTGATAGATCACGTGACTTCGAGTGTATATGTTCAAAATTGTGTTACTTTTTTTGTATTTAAGTATTTTTCACATAAGATTTGTATTTAACTAATAAAAATATGAGAGTTTGTGATAATTAGGTTCAGATATTGGCACATAGGAAAAATGGTGTGAACTACAATTTCAATTGTGTGAAATCATAGTAATAAGCATTATAGAACATGGGAGCACGTTTACTTTGGAAAATATGTTTGTTCACTAAGAAAAATGTACGATATGCTTGAAATGTGGAGGATAATTGTTTTTGACTAATTATTGCAAGGCTAAGATAATCAATTAGTTGATTTGCATGCCAGACAATTTTAATAATCAGTTAATAAAACTTTCCAGTGATTACTAGATAAGTTTGTAAACTAAATTAACTAGAATATAAGGAAGAAAATATAAAGTGTAAAAAATAATGATAAAAGAAGGTTTAAAATAATTAAAACATCGAAGTAAGGTAATTAAACAATAAAAGATAATTGTTTACACTATGGATTATAAAGCAAGTTACACTAAGAAAGAAAAATACAGTTTAAATATAAAGGCAACGTAACTTTTCATAAAACGTAAATAGAATTGTAATAAATTTACCTTACAAACTACTTCAAAGAAGAAGAGAACTGTAAACAAAATGAAAAAGGTTTAAGCGAGTAAATGTTGTGTTTTTAGGGAGTACTATTTTCCTTCACCATTGAGTTGCTCATTTATAGAATCAGTTTCCATGAAACTACTATTGTAACTGTTTGGTGGTTACCCAATTAAATTTTTCCGCCTAGCTTCACTCACACCCCTAAAATTGTTATTTAAGTGGTTACCCCATGTATGGGGTCTTGATAAGTGTCAATTTCTTGTGCAGACATTTGTATTAAAATGTCCCTTATAACTCTCGGCTATAATAATTGATTTTTATTTCCAATAATATGGTGTAAATATACACCCTACACTAATCGATTTTTGAGTAAAATTAATTAACGTACTATTGATATTCACACGTCAACTCTTTGATGGTGAAAGGATTCTCATCATTAATCATTAAGTCTCTTAGTCTTTTCGATTGAGCTCTTATCTTTTCTCCTTCCGTCTTTTTTGCCTTTTAAAAATTGGCTTTCAATGGAGATGACAATGG